>JARHVA010003216.1:1032500-1415000 GCA_037957365.1 Torreya grandis | reverse complement strand
GTGATAAGAGGTGTGGTTTTATGTTATTCTTAAACCAAAGGAGGATAACCTATGCTGATTGTAGTTTGTTTTAAGTTTATTAACAATATAAAATACATAGATGCAAATCATTAAGAGGCTTATGTTCTGAAGTTCCTTCAAGGGAGGTCAAATGATATGCCCTAGATCCATATTTATGAGTGATAATATATGTTCTAAGATAATTTTGAGAAAATTTTCCTCGCTTACTTTTTTCCATGTTTTTGTCATGCTAATTTTATTTTAGGAGATCACCAATATTAAACTCTCATTATTTTATATGTTGATTTTATGTGTGTTTTATTTTTTCTAATAAACATTGAGATGATCAAGGGCCATGATTGATGCTCATCTTAGAGCTCAAGTTGTGTTAATGGCTCTTGATGATAATCTTATTTAGAAACAATGTCTCTAAGAGAAATTTGAGGATAAGGAATTTAAATTTCTAGAGGGAAGACAACTTATGTCCCATAGACCAAAAATAAAGGGGTAGCACCCATTGGGGTTAAATGCTAATGCAACAAGCCCACAAAGTCAAAGGAATGTGAAGATGTTAGTTCTTTCTAGCCTCATTAACTACTTTAGTTAGCATTTTGATTAAGGTTTTGTTAGATAATTCAACATGTGCATTGACTTACAGATAATAAGGATAAGAAAAACTTAGATTAATTTTAAAATAATCACAGTCTCTAGACTTGATTATTTTTAAAATATTTACCATTATCTGGAATGATATTATGATGGACACTAAAATGATAGACAATATGATGATTAATAAAATCAAAATTCTTATCTACTTTAGTCGAAATAAGGGGATTAACCTCCACCCATTTAGTGGAATATTTGATGGTCTTAATGATAAAATTATATCATTGGGAAGATTTGGGATTAATTTTTCCTATAATATCTAGCCCTCACTGAAAAAATGGCCAAAATTCTTTGGCCACTTATAATGCATGACTAGGTATATGTGATAGATTAATGTGTTGTTGAAATTTTACACATTTCTTGACATATTTATAATAATCTCGATTTATATTGGGCCAATAATAACCTATTTGAATAATTTTCTTGGTAACATCTACAATGTTAAACTATCTCCCACATAACCCATCATGTGTTTTTATGATTGTGAGGGTATCCTTAGAGTTATATATACATCAAAGGAGTAGACCATCAAATCCTCACTTATCGGTAATGCCCCTAATATAATATAACATGTGGTTCACTAATAAAAAGTGCACTTACCACTTTTAGATAGACCAAGAAGGATAATACCTTTAGACAAATAATCAAATGTCTACATGTACTATATATGTAAGTGATTTTCTTCCACATTGTGGACATAAGGTAGATAATTTTTAGTATAAGAGGGTTGGTTAAATTTTTGGATAGGACAAAAATATTGGATCCTAAGGGGAGGATGGGATAAATGAAGCTAGGGAGTTCATGGTATCTATGAATTTGTTGGTTGACCAAGGAGTGGCTTGGATGGCATAGTGATTAAAGATAGATAATAATTGATTTACCAATGGTTTGTACTTATAGATGATGTCATTCTTTCACTGATACATGTCATTGATTTGATTGATAACCAATTAGGAATATCCATAAATACAAAGTGAACTAATGCCTAGGGTTTAAGCACTTTGAAGACCTATGATTAAATATTCATACTCTACCAAGTTATTAGTGCAATCAAAATCAAACTTGAATTATAAAAGTATATGAGTTGCCTCTAGAGGTATCAAAATGATTCCAACACCCCCTCCATGCTCACATTTGGACCCATCAAAAAATAAATTCATATGATAATTAGGATCCACCTAGGATGTGGAAGTGGTAGATTCATTGAGGAGTTCAAAACTAAATTATTGACCACCTATAAGAAGTACCTTATCTAAATTATCAAAAATGATCTATCCTTTAAGCAACTTTTGATGGAGAAATACTAGGTCAAATTTAGCTAAAATCATGAACCATCTAGCCATACGTTGATTCTAGTAAGGCTTTGAATGCATAAACTTAAATGGATTGGTACTCATGATTATATAGGTCTTGTGATTAATCAGATAGTGGAAAAGGTTAGAATCAACAAAAACTAAAGATAATCATAATTTTTTGTGTATAGTATGTCTCATATTCAACAAGAGTATGACTAATGTAATAAATTAATTGTTCTCTATGACATTCATCATGATGGGAAAACATAGCCCCTAGATTATGATCTATAGTTAAAATACATAGAAAGAATAGTCACCCTTCCTAAGGAGGAATAAGAATTAGTGGGGAAAGGAGAGATCTATTGAAATCTTAAAATACCTCTTCACAATTAGAGTCCCAGATAAACTGGGTATCCTTCCTTAAGAGGTGATGGAATGGATGACATCAATCAGATAGCTAAGAGATAAAACATCAAATGGAATACAATTTGCTTTGTAGGATACAAAGTTACTTAAGATTGGATTGGAGTGGCATATCTATAATAGGCTTAATCTTAGTGGGATTAACCTCTATACCATGAATGGAGATGACAAGACTTAGGAGCTTACCGGTCAAGACTCAAAAAACACACTTTTTAGAGTTGAAATGGACACATAATTGGATTAAGTGATCAAAAATTATTTTGAGAACAAAGAGATGGTATTTTCAGATATTTGACTTGCTGAGAAGGTCATCCACATAATCTTAAATAGTTTTATGGATTATATCATGAAAAATATAAGTCATATATCTTTGATAAGTGGCTCCTACATTATTTAGGCTAAAAGGCATAACCTTATAGAAAAAATCCCCCAAGGAGTAATAAAGGAATTCTTATGTTAGTCCTCTAGGGCAATAAGGACTTGATTATATCCATAAAATCCATCCATAAGTGACAACATTTCATGGCCAACTATCACATCCACCAATTTATTGATGTTAGGGAGAGTAAATTAATCTTTAGGAAAAGTGATATATAGGTCTTAAAAATTGGTACAAAGATGAAGGCCCTCCATGAGATTTATGATAAGCACAATATTAGACACCCATTGAGGATAATTGATTGATTGAATGAAATTAATGGATAAGAGCCATTGTATATATTCTTTGACTAAGAGCATAATATGGGGATACATTTTTTGTAGTTTTTACTTCACCAATTTGGATTTAGGTATGGTGACAATATTATGAATGATGTTAGTAGGGTTGATACCTAGCATGTCACTATATGACCAATAAAAAGCCTCACTATGGTTTGCTAAGAAGGTGGTGAATTATTGATGCTCCTAATGGTCTAGATATTTACTAACTTTAACAATGTGTGGGGTATCTTGATACCCTATGTGAATTAATATGGTGTCTTTATTCAATAGACTAGACATTTTAGTTAGCAGTGAATTGTGTAAGTCCAAGTTTTATGCACCTACATAAGTCAAGATGGAATCATTATTTTGACACTGAAGAATAGGGATGGTAAGAGAATCATATTCTACCATATTAGGGTAGGTAAGGTGAATGGATTTAATTTATCCATTATTAATATAGGTGAGAGGTCCTAGGTCGATAGTATTGACTAAAAAAATGTTTGGGGGATAAAAATGACATCGTCTATTTCATGGGGAATGTTAGACAGTGATACTATGATATTCTCTTCAGGATTGTATAAAAGGGTGACTTTTAGAATGGATTTAGGATTTTTATTAAACCCAAGTCTATGTTTTTGTGGGGTTTCCTTAAATTCTTAGTATGACATTGTGTGGTCTTTGCTCATAATTTCCCATACCAAATCCTTTCCATGCATATCATTATAAGTACATTTGAGAAAAATGTGGTTCATCCAAGAATGATAAATTCAAGGATAATAGTTTTTCATGAGATTGGGCATCATGACATGAGGAAGATCAATCGATCCCTCCATATACTAAATGAGTCTAGAGGAAAAGAGGATATAAAGGAATAACATCTCCTGAGTTAAGATGATCATTGCACTATTTATATGGGCATCCATACTATTGAGGAGTAGGAAGGGTGTTAAGTGTTAATAATGAATATTCTCCAACCAAGACATATTGGGATATGGAGTCAAAAGAATCCCTATAAGGTATTTACAATGAAGGGATTGTCAAACTAGTCAACACTTCATTAGATGATGGTGATGGGGTTGCATTTTTAGAGGGAATAGGACATTGTTAGGTTGAAAGGTTAGGCTAGGTTATAGGTTTTGAATAGATGGGGGTCATCTAAGACAATATATATTTTACCCTCATACTCATATTTGATTCATCAATGTAAGGTGGATGGGACACAATGTATATCATAGATCCAAGGACATCCTAAGAGGATATTATATTAGAACTCACCTTCTATAACATAAAATAATTCATGAAGGACACAAAAAAATATCTAGATAGGGAGAATAATGGTTCCTAAAGTAGGAGCCATTGTATCATCAAAATCTCATAAGATGGTTGGGGATTGAGCCACAACTATTTCTTGAAGTTGGATGTGTTTAAACATGTGCGAATAGATAATGTTAATGTTAGGCCCATTGTCAATCATAACTCTTTTGATCTGAGTTTGATTAATTTCAGTAGTGATAAATAAGGTGTGTGTCTTGATATTTAGATGTTAATGGGACTATTTATGAATCATTGAAATTGATACATGAATCCATCTTAAAAGCTCCAATGGATGCCATTAGAGGCTGGGGTTCATCAAGTTACACTTGGATGGCCTAAAGCACTTTTATCATTACTTTATGATATTATTTGGAATTCTCAATGAGTTCATATAGGGACATATTGACTAGGGTTTGATGGAGTTACTTTAGAACTAATATTTATATGAGTTCTAAGGAATTATTCTTCTATGTTTTCCCTAGAATGGAGATTTCAGGTTTTGTAGTAGAGTGTCTATAAGTTTCTATGGTTGGGACAAGGGCTTTGGCTAAAACAAATTGGATTTATTTGGTTTTTTGGGTTTTGAAGGCTTGAATTTGAGACAATGTGGCTATGTTTATTATATCACTTTGAAATAATGGGGGAATTGTTGAAGTTATCATGTTATCCATACTCGAAGGTCCCGAGGGGAAGTTGGAAAGAGGTTGATCAAGGACAAAGTTGAGACTATTTATCATGATTTGTTATGTTTGTTTTGATTTTTCTTGTAAAGGATTTAGATTATTTACTATATCAATATTCAGAATGGTTGTGGTTTTAGTGTTTGGGTTGAAGCAGGGATCAGGGTAAGGTCATTCTTCAATTAAAAAATCATCTTCATCTAAAAGATTCTAGAATACAAATTTGAGAGCATTATAGCTTTCAGTGTCATGTTTAGGTATCCTATGGTAAGCACACACCTTAGTCTCCCTATAACATGTTGGTTTTTGGATACATGAATTAACTAGTTTGATAAGAGGTAATGTGAAAAAAGAGGTTTGTATATGTTGATAGAGGATGGTGGAATAAGATCCTCACAAAGGGTCTTGGTGTGATTTTGTCATTTTTTGAGGTATTAATTTTTGGGTCAGCTTACGTTTGTACTTTCCTTTTATATGTTGGTGTTATAAGTGGTTTTAATGGGTGATAAGTGTATTTTAGATAACTTTTGGGGATAATAAAATTCTAAAGGGTCAATATGATGTTTTCATGTTAGTAGTATAGGTGGAGGTTTTTGTGTTAACTTAGATCCCTTGAGAGATTATTTTGTAATTGAGACCTTAAGTTTAGAGGAAGGATGGGGCCCTAATATATATGGCTTAGTTTAACTTTGGGGCATAGTCATTTTACTATTTTGAATGTGGTTAGAGGTTATGGGACAATTTTAATGAGGATCCTCATTATTGGATGTGTAGGGGAGTTCAAGCCTTATAGGTGGGTTTTGTAAAGCATTACCCTTTCTCATACCAAGTCACTTATCCCATGTGGTTGGGATAACTTTTTTATCTTCCACTTTTCATGGATGATTTTTAGTGTGTTTAGATGACCCATCTTTTGGAGGATCCCATGTAATGAGATTGGGAAGGCTCGAGTGGATGGTATAAATGGTTTGATTTGGTTTAAATGGTTCAAAAGTATCTCCTGTAAGGAAATCCAGTATTCTTGTTATCTCAAAAGATGATTTTGTTTTATTATCAACTTTTTAAGGCAAAAGTTGATCATGGATAGTATTTATTACATGCACGTTTTGATATGGGGTGCCTTTTATATTTTTTTGTATAGATTTAGATGAGGATGGATGGTTTTGTAATGGCTATCTAAAGATGTTGATGGATTTATTTTGAGGAGCATTTGGATTATCCAACTCCAACTCCCATCGATTAATGATGTTCTAGACTAGGATTTTTAAATAGCAACACCTATTGATCTCGTGATAGATTACAAAATGGTAAATGCAGAAATTACTTTATTTATACCAACTTAGTTTTGATCAGGAGTCATCAATAGGTTTAATCAAATGGATCTCAATGATCATTGATTTTAATAGTTTATATAAAATAGTAGAATAAGTCTCTCCCAAAGGCATATATTACCTGGGTGGTAATCATTTTAGGTTTATCTAAGGTTGTGTTTGGTAAGATCTTGGTTGGTTTATCATTGATGGGGAAGCTAATTTTAGGAAAATAGTGTTACCTATGCCTTTTATCTTTAGATTATTGGTTCCTTTAGAAGCGTTCATTTAAAATTTTGTTTCATAATTTAACTTTCCCTTATTCTAAAGCTCAGATTTATCTTATGAGCCATGGTCAAGGCTTTGTCAAAGGTTTTGAATGAATGAACTTGTAGCACAAAAGATATATGTTTAACACATAACCTTGAAAACAACTCAACCATTTCAGGTTGAGAAAGGGGGAATGTTAATTGATTTATAAGTCCTCACCACCTAGCAACAAATTTTGCAATGGACTCATCATAAAATTTCCTAATGGAATAGAGGTTGGTGATGGTTACTTTTTAGAGATATTAATCAAAAAGCTTTATAAGGAAGTCTGAGCTAATTTCCCAAAGGAGAATAGAGAGTGTTGGGGGATATAGTTATACCAATCTAGAGGTAGTCCTTCTAATGACATAGGGAAAGTCCATAAAAGGAGGGCATCATAATTGGGTATAAGGTAACATGTGTACTTGAATGCCTTAATATAATGTTGAGGATCTTCTTTATTTTAAAACTATTATCACCTAAATTTTCACCCTTGGAAGGTAGTTCAAGCCTTCCAAATTCAGGGTAATATGGAGACAATCTTAGGTTGTGGGTGGCCTAATGTTAAATTGAATATCTATGTTATAGGGATAACTCCCTTGATGTATCACTTAGGCTCACAAACTAATCTACCAACTTACTAGGAAAAGAGAGAGAAACCTACTCTAATGGAGTTGATGCATCAAAATAGTTTGATCACTACCAACTAGTTGCATATGAACTTCAACCATGAGACCAACCTAAAATAAACACTACTTCAAATTGAATATAAATATTAGAAAATGACAATATGCCAAGGGAGCTAAGCTAACCACTTGACAAGATCAAATAGTCATGCACACATATTGAAACTAGTCAAAGGAGGAGTTAAAATAAAATTTTTTCATTGATCAAATTCTTGAAAATGGGTAGGTATTTTCCATACCCAAGTGGAGGATATATACATAGCCTATCAACACTCAATTTATAGAGAAGTGAGAGAGAAGAAGAGAGAAGGGCATAGTAGAGAGAGGTGATAAATGTCTCATGAGATTTAAATTCAAGAAAATAGGTATGAAATTATCTCAGTAGGTCTTGGATTACATGAGTGCTTTATTTCTCCAATTGGTGTGAGAGTCTTCATCTTTCTTGACATCTTGCACATGTTCTTTAAAACTATCATTTATCTTAGCTTCTAGGATGGTAAGTGGCCTCATTGATTATCAAGTCATGTTGAATTACCATATAGCTCTGATCTTGACACCTTTCACATAATTAGGATCTCTTCAAATTGACATCTCAGTGGCAATCATCAAGTAACTCTTTAGGTGTCTTGAAACCCCTTAGCCTTGTCATGCCTCACCTTTGGTTACAAGTGTCAAATATTGACATTTTCTTCATAGATGTAATTATTTTACATGGATGTCATCTTCATATCATATCAAACCAAAAATAACTTTTTTTGAGGTCTCAAACAACCCCCAAACTTTCATCTTACACCAAAATATCTCACTTGGCCTCAAATCCTTGTAGCCCTAAAAACATGCAAACCTCCTTGTGTATATGAATATACAAAGGGTCTTGGGAAACTAAAAATATTTTTGAGGACCCATTATGGCCTTACAACTCCATTCCAACTTTCACTTCTTGACACCAAGTGAAATTACACTTATTATCCCCCTTTCTCTCTCTAATAAGTCTCCATTAGCCCTCTAAGCTTAGAAAATTAGTTTTTGATATACATACGTCTCACCCATGTGAAACCTCCAGGAAGTGTTTTACTCAGTTCACCCATTCCCTAAAAATTATCCATGTCAATTTTGGCCTTTTATAACCTTGTGTACATAGGTAAATCAAGAATGGCCAAGAAACTAGCCCTTTCTCAATCGTGTTTCAAACTGCCTTTAAAAAACATATTTATTTTAGCATTTTTTAGGTTAAGTTTTACATATTTTTAGAATTTTAAAGGTATAATACAACCCAAGTCATCCTATCTAATATTTTACAACTATCCATGATCTTTTATACCCTATTTATATCTCAAAACCTCATAAAAGTACATCATTTATTACATTTATACAATTATAGGTACATATAAAGTACATGTTGAGGACCTAATTAGAGTTTTAAATGATGTTGATGTGGTTTTACTATTAATATAAGTCATCTCATGCACTTTGGAGGCCAATTTCACTCAACTGGTCAATTCTTGCCTTCTTGGTAGCCTATGAGTACCTTATCATCTTAACAATGATTCATAAAGTAAAGACCTTTAACCAATGAAAAAATTACACAAATCACAAGTGTACAAGGCCCCATAACATCCCCTAGGACATTGGGCTCCCATGCATCTTTTTAATACTATTCCATGCATAAAAAGTGCCTATTAGGTTATAAAGTCTGTGTTTAGTGAGTTTGAGAGAGGAAGTGAGCTGGAAATGGCATTTTGGAGTTTGGTTTTAGATACATATGCTTTAGGGAGGTCTTTATAATTTTTATTTACTTTTTCCAATGATATTATTTTTCATTTACCTCCATTACACCTCTTTCATCCTTCATTGGCCCATACTAGGGTTTATAGGCCAATTGTGATCTAGGAATTTGACTCAAGAGAGGATGGTTAGTATAGTGTTAGTTCTAAAATGAAAACAAGATGAAACAAACACACTAATAACATAACATCTCTAGGCCTACTCACTAGGGAGATCTTAGTTAACAAAAAAAAAATGACAAACACAACAAAAAAGTAAGGAATGAAAACATAATAATTCCTTCACCTTCCTTGGATACTCTAAATGCCTTTGTAATGGTGGCTTTATCGACTTGTGCTCATGAAGTCCTTGAAAATGGAAGCTTGGCTACCTCAATCTCTCCTTGGCACCTTTGGCTCTGGCTTGGAATCAATTTGGCATTATAACACTAATTTATTGAAGCTTTTGGATCCATTTGTGCATTATAACTTTGCATAATCAAGACCTTTGAAATGATGTTGTGAGGCCTCCTCTTTGTAGATTTTGGATTTTATAAGAATCAACCTAAACCATACATCTCAAGATTGAGATGTGTGGTTCAAGATTAATTCAATTTTTAGAATTAATTTTGTAATTATCCTCATCATGGAATTGGAATAAGGGGCAATTAAGAGGCATAGAGGGCATCATGAAAGGCATTGATGAGGCATGGGAGGCATGAATCCTGATATTTGTGGTATTTATGGCCTAGGGATGTCTTCCAAAGAAATGAGGTCACTTTATGATGCAAATATTCAATATTAATTTCTAAAAATAAGTATTCAACAAGTTTCCATGGAATTCTTAATTAGGCCTTGATTTGGGTTAATTATCTCTTAAGCATGTTTAAGCACTTTGTGCACAAATTACTTAATTTGATCAGAACGCCCTATTATTGGTCCTAAATTTGACTGGATTAAAATTATAAGGTGATGTCAGATGTGTTGGAACTGTATTCCCATTTATGATGTTGTCAATAAAAAATAACAAATAATAAAGGCATGTTTATTGTGCAAAATATTTGATAGGGAAGAGTAATCTAGAGCACCTAGGTGCAAAATTGGCATTTTGACTCAAAATAAACTGATCAAATTTAGCTAGCCCATAAATTGCAATGCCCCATTTAGGGATACTCTAGCCAAAATTAGCACTTGAATATGTCAGTTTCACATCATTTAGCATGTTTTAGTGTTTTTAGGCCAAATTGTGCATTTTGGGTGGAAATTAGCCAAAAGCTTGATTGGAGGTTATCAGTGGCCAAATTTAGGTGTCTAGAGTTTTCACCTATTTTGGAAGATGTTAAAAACCATAGGAAAAACATTATCTTCTCAAAGAATGAGAAATGGCCTGTATGCTAAAAAGAAGATGATGGCTAAGGAACAAAGCTCCAAATGGTTTTGGGAAGGCTATGATGATGCCCCTTTGAGGGAGTGGACATCACATTTGTTGATGGATGGTCCCTTAAAAAAAAACAAGAAGAAATGTGGAATTAATATGTCATTGATATTAATCCAAATGAGAAAATGCTTACATGCATTAATGTAAAAAGGATGTTGATTTTCCCAAAGGCAGTTATAATCAAGAATAAAAGTCAAAATAATAATTTACCCATATGTGGTTATAATCATTAAATGGACTTGAATTGGCTAATATTGATGGTGACCTAGTTAGGGATGATTAGCAAACATAACTCAAGGATATAACCTGGAATATAAATTAAAGATGAGTGGGTGCAAAGTGATGAAAGAGATGAATAGAGGAATACGATTTATCAATTTGAATGATTCAATTGTACTTACTAATGAGGATATGCTTGTCCTTATTAGTAATGATACAAATAAAATGGTCAAATGAGTTATATTGATCAAGGTTTGGTGGGAGGATTTTCCAAGGTACCAAGGAGAAACTTTTGCAACTCTATTGATTATAGACCTTCTTAAAGCTACTTTTTGTTGTAGCATGTGATGATAGGCATCATGATAGAACATCATGAAGAATTGAATAAAATATGCATAAGTACTGACTCCCGATCCAATAAACACACAAAAATAAAATAAAAATGATAAAAACCATGATGATAATGTTAATATATGAATATAGATGGACTCAAGAATAATATTTTCAAAGAATCACCCAATGAACACATATAGACTGAGTTGAGGCAACAGTGTTGAAATCAAACAAATAGGAAAGTGAATGAACAAACAAACAACCTAAAATAAATAAACAAACAAAAATCTTAAAAATAAAATCAAAATAAAGCATCCTAATAATGATAATGCCCCAGTAAGGTGGATTGAGGATAACTGACTAGGCTTAGCCAGGATAAATATTTTTGGATTTTTTAAATATTTGAATGTTTTTGGGATTTTGAGGGTATCTTAACTCATTATAGAATGAAAATATACCTACTTTCAAAATGGAGAGAGCATTTGGCTTAGGTTGCTCACAAAACAGTGAGAGCATATGGAAAAGGGGACTGAGGTGACCTCAACATAAATTGAGCATGTCCCATATAGTCCTGAAATGACCTTAAGTCATAGTAATTCCATCCACACAAAAGGTGAGAAAAACCCAAATAGGTCCCAAAAAGTTCTTAAATCTTTAAAATGGCCAATCAAGTGAAAATAGTGATGGCAAGGTGATGCAACAATGTATGATAAATAAGTGTTGCCCCTAGTTTGCCCATAGGTGGTTATAACTAGGATACAATGGAATAGGTCACTGATACTAATTGACCCATAGTTTTTTATAATTAGTATCAAGATGAGTGAAACATTGATTTTCCCATAGGCATTTATAATCAAGTTCACATAAACAAACTCGATAAGATGAAATATATCTTGCCAGATCAACTATCACACTACTTTCATAGAATGTCATTATAAACATGGATTTGATTTATTGTTGAAATTTGATCAAAATAACCTCATAATAGGTGTGGGGAGAACCAAAGTAACCAAGATCAAAATAAGATTGGATAGGATAACTAAAAATAATCTTTGGTCTAGATAGGAATGGAATGATAGGATGGTATGGTATTGATCTAGGATAATGATGGTCTAATAAATTGGATAAAATGGTAAGAGGGTTGCCCCCAAGTGATGGGGTTAATTATTGGGATCTATAATAATGGAAAATGGATATGCAACAATGGTAATGGCATGGTAATGTGAAATGGTATGGTACATGTTTTTGGCTTGGGTGTGTTTTTTTATTCTATTATTCCTAGTAATGGGGAGATGCACATCCTAATCAACAAACGATACAAATAGAATACTTCATCAAGTTAGTTTCTAGCCCACACCTTTTCTAAATAATAGCTCTATCCAAAATGGCCTATAGATCTAGATGTTGAGAATGCTTTTGTAATCTTCCTTGGTCATTGATTCTAATTCCTTCAAACATCGAAACAAGGTATCTTTGTAGCCTCTACAAAGGAAAGTGAAGCCATGGATGGTAAACAAGGAAAAATAATGGATGGTAAGTTTGTTTGTGAAATGGAATGGTATATGATAATGGAATGTGGAATGGTGGGGAAACAAATGAAGATCAGGACTTATAGTCGCATATAATTTTGTTGATTCTAGATTCGACATAATTTTAGTTGTGATAGGGCCAAAGGCTTATTCTCTCAATAGGACCACCAAATTTTTTTGTTGTTTGATCTTGAGAGTAGTTACCGTCTGATTAGGCTATAGATAGGAAGTTATTTTGATTTGATCTTTGATTTTGTCTTCATCCAATAGTGAATAACTTTTGTGCTCAGCTATCGGTGCCTCAAAGAGGTTTTCACCAATAAATTTGTCTTGATTGTCCCATAGCACCTTCAAGAAGGTTTCACTAATGATCATTGGATTTTGATTTTGATTATCTTCTAGCTATTTTGAAAAAGTTTTACTAGGAGATGTTGAGTTCTGACTTTGATTATCTCTTAGTGCCTCTAAAAAGGTTTCACTAGGAGAGTGCTCCTCTGGTACATGAATGTTGTCTTGGCCTCCTTGTTCTTCTTCAATTGCTTAGTATAGTTTTAGTTCCAAAATGTGATCTAGGAATTTGACTCAAGAGAGGATGGTTAGTATAGTGTTAGTTCTAAAATGAAAATAAGATGAAACAAACACACTAATAACATAACATCTATAGGCCTAGACACTAGGGAGAGCTTAGTTAAGAGAAAAAATGACTAACATAATAAAAAATCAAGGAATAAAAACACAAGAATTATTTAAATTTACTTGGATGCTACAAATGCCTTTATAATGGTGGCTTGCTTGACTTGTCCTCATGAAGTCCTTAGCAATGGAAGCTTGGCTACCTCTATCTCTCCTTGGCACCTTTGGCTTTGGCTTGGTTTGGCTTGGAATCAATTTGGAATTATAACACTAATTGATTGAAGATTTTAAAACCATTCATGCATTATAACTTTTAATAATCAAGACCTTTGAAATGATGTTGTGAGGCCTCCTATTTATAGATTTTTGGATTTGATTAGAATCAACCTGAACCGTCCCTCTCAAGATTGAGATCTGTGGTTGAGGATTAATTTAATTTTTAGAATTAATTTTGTAATTATCTTCATCATGTAATTATAATAAGGGGTAATTAAGATGCATGGAGTGCATCATGAAAGGCATTAATGAGGCATGGGAGGCATGAATCCTGATATTTGTGGCATTTATGGCCTAGGGATGTCTTCCCAAGAAATGAGGTCACTTGATGATGTAGATATTCAATATTAATTTCTAAAAATAATTATTCAACAAGTTTCCATGGAATTTTTAATTAGGCCTTGATTTGGGTTAATTAGCTCTTAAGCATGTTTAAGCACTTTGTGCACAAATTACTTAATTTGATCAGAATACCCTGTTATTGGTCCTAAATTTGATTAGATTATAATTAGAAGGTGATGTCAAATGTGTTGGAACCATATTCCCATTTATGGTGTTTCAAAAAAAATAACAAAGGCACATGTCTTGTGCAAAATATTTGATATGGAAGAGCAACCCAAAGCACCCAAGTGCAAAATTAGCATTTTGACTCTAAATGAACTGATCAAAGTTAGCTAGCCCATAAATTACACTGCCCCATTTAGGGATACTCTAGCCAAAATTGGCACTTGAATATGTCAATTTCATATCACTGAGCATGTTTTAGTGTTTTTAGGCCAAATTATGCATTTTGGGTGGAAATTAGCCAAAATCCTGATTGGAGGTCATTGGTGGCTAGATTTAGGTGTATACACTAATAAGCATTCTTGACCCTAGTGTTTATGTTTGGTCTCTTTTTCACTAAATATTCTAATTTTGGAGTTTTTTAAGGTCCATTCTTAGGTCAAATACCTTTCATTCCCTCTTTACTCTTCATTTCCAACTCAGTATTTTCACAAACCACCCAAATTTAATGATTATGTTTGAATAGTCTTCACTAGGCCTACGTGTGTTCATGGGCTAAGAGCTCCCATTTTCCCTCACTGTTGAAGATTTGATAATATTATAAGGTGATTTATTGAAGTCTTAATCACCCTCTTAGGATCTCTATGCTTCATTCTACCTTCCCAAAATAACCCTTATTAAATAATCTATACACATAGGATTATGTAGTCTATAGGTTTAGGCCTACTTGGTCTAATCAAACTTACCAAAGTCTTCACATTATCTTTCTTGACCTCGAGTACCATGTAGATATGTCATTTTAGACACCATAAATTTTCAAACCATGATTTTTAATGTCAAAACACCCCTAGACTACCTTCATACCCATTTTGGACCAATTTGACCCTTTGACCCTTAACCAAGCTTAACCATGGTCAATTTGACCAATTGACTTAACCTACCCTTTTACCCACTTTATACCTTGGAAATCTACCACCCATGGTCAGGATGACCATCGATGGTCATCGACAGTCATGGTCCATTGTACTAAGCACTAATATGCAAGTCACCTCTCTTTGCTTTTTAAAATTTAATTTATCCTCATCCATGTGTAAATTCATGCATGAGCAATTTATATTTATATATCCCAATTGAACCTCCACTTGAAACTCTTTCATGTGCCTATAAGAAAAGAATAATATGGAGGTGAAAGCCATTTTCAACTATCATCAAGAATTTTAAGAGATCATGTATCTAGAATTCCTTTATAGGTCACTTCATATATTAATTTAATGACCCAACCACCATGTTAGAGAGCTGACTTGCCATTGCCACTTTGCCAAGTATTTAAGTATCATTACTCTATCAAAATCATGTTAGATTCCACCAACAAGCCTACCACCTCAATTGATTACCAAATCAACCTCTATAAAAATAAGTACTTATTTATAACATTCATTTACTTTATTTCTATTTCATAATTAGCTCAGCACCAACCCATCTCTTGAGACCCAACCTTGTGATCCTATCAATTAGCCATTTATTACCTATAGCCAACACATAGTAACCACCGATGATCATCTCAACCACTACCTATCTATCTAACCATCGATAGTCACCTTAACTGTCAATAGTCATCCCAACCATCGATAGTCATTATGTCATAAAATAACAAGTTATTTTCACCCTCTTACCCCCAACCATATACAATTCTTTGTGTCCCTACAAGTTCACAAACCCCTGCCTAATTTTTTTGAAATAGACCCAAGCCATTTAGCACATGTATTGACCTTCCTATTGCTCAATTATTTATTTTGGTTTTTTTTTTAGCAAACACTCTTTGTATTCAATTTTAGTGCCTTTTTATTATTGATGCAAGCATATTCTATTCTATTTTACAAAATTAATTATTTAAAATGTGTGGATTGACATCCCCTGAGGAATCTCTTGCTTCTGGGGTTTAGCTAGCACTAGGAAATCCACCCAACTATCTATCTAACAAATAAATATTTTAAGTGTTTTCTTATTTATAGTTTATCCTCTCAAGCCAAAGAGGAGTTCTTCACACTCTTTTGATCAACATGTGTACAAAAAAACAAGCTAAAACTCATTGAAACATTTTGACATGCCCAATGTGACCTTGAGTCTTTACTTGGGTTTCTTTTCTTTACATTTGTATTCTCTCATCTCTATCTATGCTCATGAATGAAACTAAAATTTCTTTTGGGCTTAAAATCAAGTGCATCCATTGCTTGCTTTTAATTCTAGTTCATTTTAAATTAAATAATAGTAATCTTATCATAGCATCACTTTTGTTGCACACACTAAACCAAATCACTTTCATCAATCAAACATTAAAACAAATTGAGACAAGGCTTGACTAGGATTCATTACCTAGTGGATCACCTTACCCCTTTCTCAATAATCCTACTTAGAGGTCATTACCAAGGAGAGAACCAACACAGCTCTCTAGTTGAGTATAAACTCTGGAATTTGGTATATACTGGAAAAACACCTAACACCCTTATCATTATGGTGTGTGAAGTGAAGAGGTAGGCCCAAATACCAAGCCATGTATTTAATTATAATATAGATATTTTTAATCAATTGAACAACCTAAAACCAACCATAGATTGATTCTAGAGTACCTAATCTACAAGCCAACTTCTATCACGTATTCTTATAACTTAAGGTGTAAGCCAAAAGTGAGATTAAAATTAACCATAGGATTTTAACATACTCTAGTGTATTTTATATTTCTTTGATCATTTCTTGCTTTCTCTTTGTTTGAGTTGTAAATATTTTTATGTTTTCCTCTCATTCTACTTATATGGTTTGTACTCATCAACAAAGAAGAGACCTAGAAATTTAGGACCCATCTATAGATTATCCAATATCCTCTACCTCTTCATATATGGACTATATCTCAGATGTAGAGAGTTTTCGTCATCATTCTAATGCTTCTAGTGTGCCTTGAATAGTTTCCCAAGGTGACCTAGACTATGCTACCTTCTTGGATAATAACCTGATAGCCTTGCAACATTACCTTAGCATAGTAGCTCACTATACACCAATTTTGGTGTCACCTACCAATCTACACTATGGCTTTCCATTGGGATTTTTAGGTGACTCTTCTATTACTTCTATCATCACCCAACCTTTATCCACTTAGGTGTCTACCTGAGCTAACAACCCATCTAACACAACCATGCAGAATAAACTAGCTCAACCTTTTAGCACCAAACACCTCCTAACCTAACTAGAAATTCTTCCAACATAGATACCACCCAACCTTTGCCTACCCATACTCCAATTACTATTAGATTGCCTTTGACCACTATCACCACCATTCCTCTAGTTACCCCTACTCCACTTCAAAACATAGTGATGTCCATACCTTCTACTTCATTGCCTATTGCTACCAAGGTTACCAAATATCCCTTACCTTCAACTCAACCACTCGTGCCTAATAAGCAATACATGCCCTATACCTAACCACCTATGACCACTTACCCATACGTGGCAACCTCTCAACCTATATAAAATTATCAATATGTCACTCAACCCCAACCAAAATATTCACCTTACAACCCTTCAAGTGCACCACCCTAAATAGACCTAATGAAAATGGTCATGGACAAGATGACAACTCTAGAGTCATCCATATCTAGGGATTACTATTGGAAATATTATCATTGATGTCAAATTAGTATTTAATGTCTAAAGGTGTTTTTAATGTTTATATCTTGGCTAAACATGCGTTAATATTAATGAATATATTTTTGGTTTCATAAAGACAAAAGAGGGTCCATGAGGAAGTCGAAGATTCATCACTAAAGACAAAAGAAGAAAAGGATGCATTTATCAATGAAGGCTCACCTTGAGGAATCTGAAGAGTCATCACTAAAGACAAAAGAGGGAAAGGATGCATTTTCCCATGAAGGGTCACCTTGAATAATTTAAAGAGTCACCACATATAGACAAAGAAAGGATTTAAAGGGTCATGTAAGTTTGGTGCCATTTTCTATGTGAATTGAAAGGTCTCAAAGGGTGAATGCCAAAGGTCATTTGAAAAGCTATAAAAGGAGGCTTGGGAATCCATTTAGATATATGGAAGAAAATGATTTTATCTAGCTAAGAAAAGCAGAGGAAAGTAGCGAAAAGGGAAGAGATATTTTAGAGTGTTATCATTTGTTGAGAAAGCAACATTGAGAGATAGTGGTGTTCTATACAAAAGAGGGGTTGGTGCTCCTATGGGTGGGTGCTCACAGATCATTATTGTGTTGGTGCTTAGCAAAGAGGTTGGTGAACCTTCAATTTGGTGCTTGTGAACTTTGTAACTTGAGTTGGTTCTCATTTATATACTTGAGATTATTCTCCATGGTTTTTCCCACTTTGGGTTTCTATATAGAATCTACTCTCTCTCTCTCTCTCTCTCTCTCTCTCTCTCTCTCTCTCTCTCTCTCTCTCTCTCTCTCTCTCTCTCTCTCTCTCTCTCTCTCTCTCTCTCTCTCTCACTCTCATGTGGTGCATCTTAATGCTTTTAGTTTTATTGCATATCTTGAATTTATGATTAAGTGGTTAAATAAAAAGGTATTTGATTAAGTGAAATATATATCCCATTCTTAACAATTGGTATTAGAGTAAGTTCCTTCGAAAAGAGTTTAACATCTTGAAGGTAGATCAAGGAAAGAAAGATGGCCAAGCAACTAAAGAAGGAGAATCAAGAGTTGAAATATATGGTTAAGGATCTTAAGGAATAGGTGTGTATCTTATATTCTAAGTTGGCTAAAGAAGTAAAAGAAGATAAGATGTTTATTCAGGATCTTAAGAATTAGCTAGAGGTTACAAATTCAAGTTTGAAATCAAGAGAAGAAGAGTATAATCAGTTTAAGAGTAAGTTAGGTTATTTGAAGGATAATCATGAGAGGATCATAATATAGGTTGAGAAATATCATGAAATATCAATCCAAGGTAAGAAGGATGCAAGTTTTAAAGGCAAATTGAAGAAGCCAATTAGGCAACCCAATGCTTTTAGGTTTTTAAATTATTTTCATGGCCATTATTTTGTTTGTCATCATGTTGGTCATAGGTAAAGATATTGTATGAGGATAATAAATCAATCAAAGGGAGATCTCAATCACATTCAAGCAAAAGGTATGAGAAATATTATTTGTCTTTGTTGTCATAAGGTTGACCATATTGCTAAATTATGTCCAAATAGAGTAAAGAGATCTTCAAAGTATGTCAAAAGATACAGAGCCCCTAAAAGATATGATAAGATCCAAATTGAGGTTTAGAGACCTAAGATAGTAAAGGTTGATCAGGTTGAGTTTAAGAGTGAGAATAGATTACTTGTTATAGTGGATAAAAAATTAGATAGGAAGGACTATGAAGAATCTCTTGGTACATTTGAGCATGAGCCATGTTAAGATAAGACAATTGAAAGAGTTGAGAAGATGAACAACATCATGAATGTTGAGGTTAGTAAGTCAAATAAGTTAGAAATGCTTAAATAGATTCTAAGAGAAAGACACAAGAAGATCAAGGAAGTAATAGAGGAGATGTGGGAATCTCCTAAGATTTTATTCTAGGACCCTTTGTGTTGGGTGTCTCTTATAGGCTTCAAGGAGACACTTTTAAGAAAACTAGAAGCATGGTGGATGCTATTGGGTCTTGGATATGTTGCATGAAAAGAAGGTGAGTTGATAGATTAATTTGTATATCAGTTGAGGGGGAAATAAGTGTAAGCTACAGGGAATAGGTACAAGAATAGGTACAAGGAATAGGTGTAGAAATAGGTACAAGGAATAGGTACAAGAACAAGTTAAAGAAATAGGATGTTATAGTAAGGGGGGCTATTATATATTTTTATTTGGTTCAGTTTACAGGTCTCAATTTTAGGTTGGCATGTGCAGTATAGGTTTTCAAAATTGGTGATAGTTTTAGATTGCCATCAAAGACAAACGGGGAGACTATTATAAATACTGTCATTGATGTCAAATTATCATTTATGTCTAAAGGTGTTTTTAATGTTATATATTGACTAAAAGTGTGTTAATATTAATTAAATATTAATGAATATATTTTTGGTTTCATAAAGACAAAAGAGGGTCCATGAGGAAGTCAAAGAGTCATCACTAAAGACAAAAGAAGAAAAGGATGCATTTCTCCATGAAGTGTCACCTTGGGGAATCCAAAGAGTCATAACTAAAGACCAAAGAGGGAAAGGATGAATTTTCCCATGAAGTGTCACCTTGAGGAATTTAAAGAGTCACTAGGTAAAGACAAAGAAAGGATTTGAAGGGTCGTGTAATTTTGGCACCATTTTCTATGTGAATTGAAAGGTCTCAAAGGGTGAATGCCAAAGGTCATTTGGAAAGATATAAAAGGAGGCTTGGGAATCCATTTATATATATCGAAGTGAATGATTTTATCTAGCTAAGAAGAGTAGAGGAAAGCAGAGAAAAGAGAAGAGATATTGTAGAGTGATATCATTTGTTGAGAAAGCAATATTGAGAGACAGTGGTGTTTTATACACAAGAGGGGTTGGGGCTCCTATGGGTGGGTGGTCATGAATCATTAATGTGTTGGTGTTGAGTAAATGGGTTAGTGCTCCTAAAATTTTGTACTTTCTAACTTTATAACTTGAGTTGGTGCTTATTTATATACTTGATATTATTTTTCACTATTTTTCCCACTTTGGTTTTCCACGTATAATCTGGGGTCTCTCTCTCTTTCCTATGTGGTGCATGTTATTGATTTTAATTTGTTTTCACATCTTTAATGTATGATTAAGTGTTTAAATCAAAATTAAATTTATTAATTAAAATATATATCCCATGCTTAACACTTACAACCTCTTATCCTATGACCAAATTTGTAATGAACCTATCCACCTATATGTCCCAATCAAACCCTATCTTGCTTAGTGGGACTTATAAAATTAAAAACATTTCATAGCAAGGGAGACCCCCAACAACACTTATGAGCATTTATTCATGCATTTTACATGATTTCCTATGATGATGCTCTTCTTGTATAAACTTTCCCTATGTATCTATCTAGCCCGGTGCTAGACTAGTATAGTTCCATTACCTAATATTCAATCTTCTCCTTCACCCAACTAGCCCAAACCTTCTTGGATCATTTCTCGATAAACATATCCAAGAAAGTCTCCATCACTAATCTCTATTATATCCACCAATTTGAAGATGAATCAATTGCCAATTTTGTAACTCGTTGGAGAGTCCTAATCAATCAACTATCATTCTCTTTGCATCAAATCAAACTAATAAAATGTTTTTATTGAGCTTGTGCCAAGCACATCTCTTCCACATTGCATGCAAACCTTTATAACTTTTGAAGAAGCTTTCACCATAGACTGTAAGTTAGAAAATAGAGCCATAGATGAGGGTAAGATAAAATTGAGAAATAAGAACTATACCTTCAAGACTAATGAGGCTTCTTTATCTAAACTAGATAATCAAACCAATGATGCTAAGAGAAAGGTAACTAAAAATGAATTTGTTCTCAATACCTCTCCCCCACCCAATGTCAACCAAAAAAAATCTTCTATCTCCTCAAACCAAAACATGAAGAACTAGAACCAGAACACCTAGAAGCAATTCACTCCAATTGGAGAGTCTTATGCTTTCATTTTGGAGAAGATATTAAAATCCAAAACCATATAGCTTCTTCCTATCAAGCCTCCTCAATAGTTTGACTCTTCTCATCTTGTACTTGGTTGGTACAATGAGAATGACTTCTATGCTTTCCATCAAGTAATTGGGCATGACATTAGTAGTTACAACACCTTAAATAATGTTGTTCAAACCCTCATTGACAAGGGGGAACTCATGTTGGATAAAACAAACTTCCCTTAAAACAAAGCCTTGGACATATTTAGGAAGCCTTTTCCTAATCATACACCTAATAAAAATGAGATCAACCAAGTTGAATGTTCTCCCAATGCCTACATAGTCATCATGGTTCTTGATGCTCTAATTACCGAAGAACCAACTACCCAATCTACTTGATCTTCACCCACTCCACTTATTGAGGTAATGGAGTTACCTTCTCTTCCTTTAGAGAAACAAACTAAGGAAGTTTTATTTTTCCTAGAGTCACTTATGAAGGCATTAGAGTCCTCAAGCTCCCCTTTAACTGATCTACCATAAAAACCAACCATTACTTTACCTTCTTTAGCTACCAAACCAATCACTCCTCATATGGACATCATTCCCAAGGATAAAACTTCAACACCATCACCTCTCACATAGGAACCACATATCATAACCTTACATCATTTGATTGAGAAAAAATATGAGTTTATCACTCCCTCTTCTCAACCTATGGGTCTTTCTTTTGAATCCTCTACACGTGGGATGAGACTAGTACCATTATCTAGATTAGTTTAGAGAGTGGAATTTATCTCCAAACTTGACATGGATTGAGCCACCTTTTATCAATAGCTAGGGCTCCCATACATCACCAAACATGAACCTAAGACAACATCATCAACAAACCAACCCATCAACTCTATTATTTGACCCATTATCATGCTAGCTAAACTAATTAAAGATTCTACCAAACCAATCACCTCTCAACCACCCAAGGCAATTAGACCCCAATCAACCAAATAATCATCTACCATTTCAATTAAACTAACCCAAAATCTTGGCATCTTACCTAAGCCAAGTTTGGATCATCCATCCTTGAAAATGAATCTAGCTTCATCAAAACCACCAACTAAACCACAAATCATATTAACTAAAGAGGAAAAACCACCAAGGGCTAGCAAGGCCAAACTTATGCCCCCTCCACTTTACCCTCTATTTTGGGGCCTCGTCCCTCCACTTTGATTAGGAAACCAAATTTTTCCACCAAAACCAAAGCACCATTAGTATTTATGTCATCGCTCTTATTTTCTAACACATCCATCTTTATCGAGCCTCTAATGGCCAAATTACCCATCTTAAGAGCTTCAACCACCAAATTTTTAGCTCCCCTACCTAAACCAAAATCACTAACTAAGGGCACCACCTTGCCCAAACCATATACCACCAAACCCATTTATAAAACAACTCCCAACATAGCTACCAGAACCAAAGCATATAAACCCTCTCCACCTTTGGTTGAATCTTACTCAGCCACTTTCCAAAGGTTATTGCAAGCCTCTTGCTTGACCTTGGCTCCCATCTTGTCATTTGACCCTCTTTATTCAAAACCTACCTAGTATAATGACCACCAAGTGTGTTCCTATCATAGGACACCTAGACATGACACAAATAACCATAAAGCTCTCCAAACCATTTTTCATCAACTTTATGAGGAAGATGGTCTCTTATCAAATGAACTCCCCATGAGCCCATTGTCAATTCAACAATCAACCAATGACCAACACTTACTCCTCCACTCTCACATTAGAGTGATGGAGAACCAGCTCAATCTTCTACCTCAACTCTCTCTTCTATCCATACTATTAATGTAGTCACATTGTCACAACAAAAGGATAAGGGGAAAGCTAAAGTGTCCATTCTATGGACATATCCCTCTTTTACCTCTCAACCCAGTCACATCCAAGAATTTTCACCTTCACTAAACCCAAGGTGTCAATTTTGGGCACCTCCCAATCAAACCCCTTTGATTTAATTAGAAGAGTGTTATTTAATCAACTTCATCAAAACCTAGCCAAAATGAGTTATACGAACTCATTTCTGCTTCACCTCATCACTGCAAGGTAATGATCAAAGATTTGCATTCAATAGAGGTCCAACATTAGGATCCTCAACCCTTTTCCACCTTTGTTGGCACTCTTCAACTCTCCCCCCTCATCACCTTCAAGGATTGAGAGATACCCTCTCTTCACCCTGAAGATCTAGATCCACCTCTTTTCATCACTACCTATATTAACTAAACCTACATTAAATGGGTCATGATTGATCAAGGAGCTAGCATTAACATCATTTCTTCCAATACCTACAACCAACTTAAGCTACCAACCAATGTCATGTCTAAAACCTCAACCACCATTAGACATTTCAATGACACCATGGATACTACCCTGGGAACTATTGTCCTTCACATCTGTTTAGGACCTCATACACTACCAAAGCTCTTCTATGTAGTGAAAGATGAATTTCAATATAATGTCTTGCTAGGATGACCCTGGATTCACTCCATAACTTGTGTGTCCTCTACCCTTCATCATTGCATTAAATTTAAGCATAAATGTTAGGTCATTACCATATAATCTAACATAAGTCATTTTATAACATGCAACATGACCTTTCGACCCAATGATGTCCTCTTACCTCCATCAAGTAAACCTTCATCAACAATAAACAAGCCCTCAACCACAAAAGAGGAAATAATTTCTTCCTCTTCTAGTGAGGTGTCCACTAACACATCAATCCCCTTAGATCAAATCCCCACCATTAACCCCTTAGAATCAACCTTTCATTGTATTTCACTGGGGGAATATCACCTCTTAGCTCTCAATGCTTTCCCTACTCCTCAGGAGTATAATCAACTTAAGAACCAACCTGGGTATGACCCTAACATCAAAGAAATTGTTCCCCTTATACTTTCATCCTATCAAAACCATTTCATCTATGGGAGAATTTATAAACCTCTTAACACTTTTACCACCTCCTCTTCACCTCACATGTACAACTCTAGCTTCTCCTACTTGGACAAACTAGATTTTACCAAAGCATACCTCCATAGGTGTGTTGGTAAGGGATTTGGTCTTAAACAATATGATCATGGCCCACATGATTTGATTTCAATTAAGACTAGAAATCCTCATGAGAAACATGGCCTTTGCTTTCATCCTACCCAAAAAGAGGAAAACTAAACCATCCACCATCACCATTCTTGAGGAAGACATCCCCTCCTCACCAACCTCTTATCCAATAGAATGTGAGGATGATGAAATCATCCCACCTAAATTTTTTCCCATCCACATGGTTAGCCTCAAAACCATGACTTAAAAAAATATGAGTCAATCATAACCATTCTTCTGACTCATTCTAAACTGGTAAAATATGGCTCTCTTACCATTAACATTGTTTAATAGTAGGATGATGATGCCATTCTCACCTACCTCAATGTAGAATATCATTCTATCCACAGATCTCTCCCTATTGAGACTTGAACAATGTTGAATGAATCCATAGTGGATATAAATTTAGGCACTCAAGAAAGCCCATGTATTGTGAAAATCAGTCAATCTTTAGATTCTATTGATAATTATAACCTCTCCACCTTCCTCTAGGAATGTGGCATATCATTCACTTGGTCATATGTTGACATGCCTGAAATTGACCCCACCATTACCACCCATAACATTGTAATTATTCATGATGTTAAACCCATTAAACAATAGCTTCATTGGATTCACCCTTGCTTAGCTCTCTTTGTCAAGGAATACCTTTAACATCTCCTTTCTATCAATTTTATCTAGCTTATCGACTATCCCTAGTGGGTTTACAATGTCATTCCTATCACCAAAGCCATAGGGGGACTTTTTATTTTCATAAACTTTTAGGACCTTAACCTCACACAAAAGATGAGTTTAGTTTACCAATCATCAACTAACTTGTTGATCTCATGACCAGCTATGAGATGCTCTCTCTTATAGATGGGTTCTCAAGCTACAATTAAATCTTGATCTCCCCTAAAGACTAACACAAAACTGCTTTTATCACCCCTTGGGGAACTTTTTGTTATAGGTTCATGTCCTTTGGTCTGAATAATTATAGTTCAACATACCAATGAGTAATGACCCACATCATCCAAAACCTCATTCACAAGATAGTAGAGGACTAGGTGGATGACCTAAAAAAATCAAAACTCTGAAAGGATCATTTAGCCATTCTTAAGATCATCTTTGAGTGACTTATCCATTACCATGTTTACCTAAACCCCAAGAAATATATATTTGTGGTCCTATTATACAATATTCTTGGATTTATTATCTGTCTTTGTGGTATCAAAGTCAATTCTACCAAAATAAAGGCAATTCTAGAAATGTTTTCTCTTGTCAACCTTAAGCAACTTTGTAGCAAAGAGGGGAAGCTCCAATCTATCTACCACTTTATCTCTCAACTATTTGATTAATGCCAACCTTTTCATCACCTTCTTAAGAAGGATATATATTTCAAGTGGGGCAAGGATTATCAAAAGGCCTTTGATTTCCTCAAAGACTACCTTCTCTCCCCACAAGTTCTCATTCCTCTAAAAGAAGATGAGCCTTTTTTCCTATACATATCTACTACTGACCATTATATTGGGGAAATGCTAGCACATCATGATTACAAGCACAAATATTAATCCATATACTATATAAGCTAAATGTTTATAGAGTAAAAAACTCAATACACCCATACTGAGAAACTTTGCCTCACCCTGGTCTTCATAGCCACCAAGCTTCATCACTACCTCCTCAACCATAAAAATTTTGTCATTACCAACACTGATCCTCTCGAGTACATACACTCTAAGACATACCAAAACTAATGAATGGATAAGTGGATATTCTCTTAGTTGAGTTTTACCTTTATTTCCTACATTAGAAGCTAATAAAAGGGAAAGTAATTACCAACCAATTAGCTAAATCACATTTGTTAGATAACTAACCTCCTCTTAAGTTCTCTAATGAGTCTATCGCAACCATCTCTCAATTAGATTTCACCTACCAAGTAACCATGATCTTTGATGAATCCAATTATCAACACGGTGGGGGATCTGGTATCATCCTTATTCCCTTTAATGGTGAACCCCTCCCTTTTTCCTTAAAACTTGATTTAGAATACACTAACAACATGGTCGAGTATGAAGCCCTAGTAATATGTCTCTAAATTGCCCTAACCTTGGGAGTCAAAATGATCAATATATTTGATGACTCCAAACTTATAGTCAACCAAATCAAGGGAATATATTAGTGTAAGAATGATGTTCTCCAATAGTAAAAATAATTGGTTGATGTACTATTTATGTCATTTTAACATTACCTTATCCAAACCACCTTGTGGTCTACAAAAAAGTGTGTCATCATAATGGATTCTCTTACTTCCTAGATCCCATCTACACCCTCAAAATCTAAGCTATCAGTCATCATCCACTACCTTACCAAACCTTATTTTATCAATTTAGACTCTTGTACCATCTTTAATGTGAAGGAATCCTAACCCAACCTTTGATATCAACAAACCTTCAACTATCTTAACCTTGACATTGTTCCCTCTAGTCTTTATAAGAATGCTCAATGGGCATTTACTCAAAACACCTACCATTACACCATACTTTGAGGAATCCTTTATAAGCATGGCTTTGATGGTATTATTTTATATTGCATACATAGTCACAAAGCCTCTCATGCTATAAGAGAAATTTAAGATGGGATTTATGGAGGACATTTTAGTGGCCTAGTTATCATTAAATGTATCCTTTGACTTGGATAATAATGACCTACCCTCAACCAATATTTTTTTGATTATGTGAAAAATTGTGTAGACACCTAAAAACTACATAATGACAATTTTTGATGTCATCTTGACCTATGGACCCTTGATCAATTTTGTGGACCACCTAGTCTTCTAGCACTTGTTTCTAACTTCATTATGTTAAATACCCCTCCAAATGCATCAATTTATTCACGACATTGTCACGTATTTACTCATGGCCCCTTGATCATCACTAGTTAAGGTAACCATCGATGGTTGGAACTAACCATTGATTGGGGTCACCAACTTGCTTTAACCTTTTAAAGTATTTCTAGCTTTGTTCTAGATCAGCATCCTCCAAAATGGAAATTTGATTTAATGCCAGGTTTTAAAGACAAATGAAAATAGGCAACTTCATCCCCATCAACTTAACAACTTTATTTCTCCTTATTTATCATTTCTGTGCTATAAAGGTAAGGCTCTTTAAAGAGTTATGGATCAAAAAATTTACATCCAAGCTCTCTTACTTTCTTTGTGCAGGCATCCAAGACTGTGAAACTCTATCCATGTGACTTTTGAAGGCTAGAGTATTGATATGATATCCAACTCCATTTAGGTTTCAACTATCACCCACTTAGCATCATATAAGTATCTTTCCTTTACTTTTAGTGTCTTCCTTCTTCATCAAGTTCTTCTATTTTGATTAGTTACCCTACACATCATTTTTGACCTTCAAAATCCCTATTTCACCTTTTACCTATCAGCTACATTCCCTCAACTCCATTTATATATCTTACCTATCTTTCCACATGTAATTGTAGCTATTTACTATAACCATCATTGGTTATATCAACCATCATCGATTACATAACCATCATTGGTCAAGACAACCATCATTGGTCACCCTGACTGTCAATGGTTACTATCAAGTAAAAATAATAGTTTGTTATTTTAGACTTCCCCACACCCCACCAAACCTTCTTTTGGATTTTGAACTATATATAGACCTTACTATGATCCTCTAGACTTGACCTTAAACACTTGTAAATGGTATTGACGCACCGTGTCATATTTTCTACCGAACAGGTACATTATTTATTTTATTGCATATTTACTTTCTTATCATTTGAATGCAAACATATTTCTTATATAATTTCTAACTTAATTGTCTTAAAAGTGGATTGACAGCCTCCTAAAGAGCCTTATGCTTCTTGGACCTAACATACACTAGGAAATCCACTCAACCTACCATCTAACAAATCCTCTTCTAGTTGCCTTATGATTTGCAGGTTATCCTTCCTAGCCAAAAAGGATTTCTCACATTTGTATAGATAAATGCAAGAATTCTACCAAGTATTCATCTACATAACCTGGTATTCTCTTTATTTTATCTACTTTCAAAACTAAGAAATGAAGGAAATAAATTGAAACATTATGGCATGCTCAGTGGGAGTTAGTTCCCTTTCTTCTTTAATTATTTTCTCATTTGAATTAAATCATTTATTTTGGGCTTAAACATTAACCATTTGCATTCATCAATTTATTTCTAATTTAGTTCATCTAGTAAATAGGAGGAAAAGTAATCTTATCATAGCATTCATGCTTGTCATCACACATAAAACTGAATCGCAAAATAATTTAAACATCAAAATAATATTTGAGATACGGACCAACTGGGATTTCATCACCTGGTGGCAACCTTACCCCCTCTCGGCTATCCCACCTAGATTTCACCACCAAGGGGAGAACCAACTTAGCTCTCTAGTTAAGTATAAAGTCTGGGCTCAGTATATCTTAGCTAAGCACTCGACACCTTTATCGCTATGGGATTATGAAGTGAGGGGGTAGGCCGCAACACCAAGACACATACTAAAGTTCAACACAGATCTTCCTTTTAAACACCTAAATAACTAAAAACCATTCATAGACTTACTCTTTAGTACCCATTTTACAAGCTAACTTCCCTTATCACACTCTTTAAGGCATAATCCAAAGTGATTTAAAATTAATCATAAGGTTAACTGCACTTCTTAGTGTATGTATTGATTACTTTGAAATTGTTTTAGTTTGATTCATATTTGAGGAATGAGCTTTGCAATAACATTCCCTATTTTTTCATATGGTCTTAACCATAGGATAAGTAAAAAAAACAAAAAACCAACCACTACCATCTTCTTCATCCATGAATTATACCTCAAAAATTGATAAATCCCCTCATGCTTCACCTCAGCATTATCCTCCACCACCATATCCTTCTATAATCCCAATCATATCTGAAGGAGATCTAGACTTCACTACCTTTCTTGACAATAATCCAGTCACTTTACAACACTACCTCAACACCTTGCCCCACCGTACCCCCCTGCTTCAGTTCCTTCCTTTAATCCTTCTCTTGGCATGCCATCCCACCTTATGATAGGTACCACTTCGACCCAATCATTAAATCAAACCTCTTCCAACATTTCATCCACCCAAACTCAAAACAACCTTCTACCTCCCAACCAAACACCTCCTACCACACCCCATGTGGGTTCAACCTTATCATTAGTCACCTATGCCCTATCTACCATGGGATTATCTTCCACTCCTTCTATCTTCCCTTTGGTTATAACCAATCCCTTAGACATAGTTCCACTTCAAAACCAAGTGCTTTCCATACCTCAAAACCTTCCCCTAATCAGCACTAGGGTCACTACCCAACCTCAACCTTCCCAACTTCCTCCTACCTCAACCATACCAACCGCATACTTTCCTCAATAGGTACCTATGACAACTTACTAGTATGTCCCTAACCCACAAGGGTACATCCTACCCTCACCTAGCCTTTTATACCAATTAGTTATTATGTGGCACCATCTCAATCCCTTGCCACCACCTATCAATATGTGGCTTCTTCAGCATCATCTACCACCTATCCATACATAGCCACAAACCATCCCAAATAGAATGTGCCCCTCAATTATGTATCTTCTCAACCCCAACTTGATCTAATCAAAATGCTAATGGATAAAATGATTAATTTAGATTCATCCATCTTTGCCTCAATTAATAGTTTGTCCTATAAACAAATTTGCATTAAGCCTATCCACCCATTTGTGCCCATCCATGCTTACCCTTATCAATGGGAATCACCCAAACTTTTCTAAATTATAAGTTAATGAGGATCCTCAGTAGCACCTAAGAGCATTTTGTTATGCTTACTAATTGATTGCTTATGATAATGTTCCCTCCTCTAAACCTTTCCCATTTCATTATCCATAGCTACCCTTGATTGGTATAGTGCTCTTCCCACTCATTCTATATTTTCTTTCTCTCAATTGGCATAAACCTTTTTAAAACACTTTTATGTAAACATATCTAAAAAGGTTTCCATTACCGATCTATACTCCATCAAATAATTTGAAGATGAATTCATTGTTGATTTTATTACCAAATGGAGGGTCTCATTAATCAACTCACCTTCCCCTTACCCCAACTCAAATTAATTGAATTATTATCTCAAGGGTGTGCCAAACACATTGCTCCAACTCTCCAAGTCCAAACCTTTAGGACCTTTGATGAAGCATTCACTATGGCACACAAATTAGAAAACTGTGGTGTCGATGAAGGGAAGTTGAGGCTTAAAAATAAAAATTCTAGTTTAAAATCCACTAAATCATCCACCAAGACCACAAACTCAACCAATTTTAAATAAAAATCATCAGCACACTTAGTTGTTCTCAAAACCACACCACCTCCAACTATCAACCAAACACCTTGAACCAACAATCCTTCCAATCTCCAAAACTATACCCAAAACTAGGCTCCTTCAAAACCATTTGCCCCAATTAAGGAATCCTATGCATCAATTTTAGATAAACTACTTATAGCCAATCTAATCTAACTTCCACCCATCAAACCCCATCAACAATTTGATACTTCTCATCCCCTTCCTAGTTGGTAAAATGAGAATGATCATTATGATTATCATCAGGTCATTAGACATGATAATGATAGATGTAATGTTAAGTTATGGAGCTAAAAGCTTCACCAAGGAGCTAATTAGGGAGTTACTGGGTTTAGACAGTAACCAGCATCGATAGTATGACCAACGTCGATCAGGCAGGGACCAGGGATCAGCTGACGTCGATTAGGAGTAGACTGACAACAACTGACGTCGGTCACCTATGCATGTGCATGCTCTTGCATGTGTTTCTAGAATGTGTTTCCAGAATTAGACTCATCTAATTTAAGTGGTTCAAGAGTGTTTGCATGTTGAAGGCTAATTTAAGTCTTGAGTCTATGTTTCTAATTATTTTAATTAGAAGTCTAATTATTGTATGCATGGGATCCTATTTAAGAGACCCATGGGCATGTATTGTAATTAAGGCAAGTAAAGCATTGAAGCAAGAAAGCAAGGTCAAGGAGATCTGCAAGGTGTAAGGTCAAGGAGATCAGCGGAAGCTATCAAGGAAGGGTTAACTCAGGTTGTTGAGTTGGTTGTGATTGAGCAAGAGAGAGAGGGAAGAAGTCCTTGAGGTGTGGCAAGTCCTTGTGTATTGTCTCTCAAATTCTTTGCTGTTTCAATTTTCTAGTTAATCATTCTGGTATAATTCCGTTTTTAATTACTTATAAGAAAAGTAATCAATTGTGCTTCCACAGGTTCCTAATAGTTGGTATTAGAGTATGTTTGTTGTTCTAGGTGCCTAACAAGTGGTATCAGAGCTAAGTTTGCAGGGAGTAGGTTATTGTTTGATTACAGGTCATTCTCAGGGGTTTTTGATTGAGTGGGAGTATAGCAATGGTAGAAGAAAGTAGACTATGAATGGAGAAGTTTAACAACAAGAATTATCAACATTGGAGGATGTAGATAAAAGATTATCTGTATCAGAAAGATTTGTACTTACCATTGGGTTGGGTTAATTGCAAGCCCACAAATATGAAGGATGAAGAATGGGAGGTTCTTGATCAGAAGGCTCTATGATCTATAAGGTTGAGCCTTGCATCGTCTGTGATTTCCAACTTATCACAGGCCAAGACAATGGTAGAGTTGATAGAATCTTTGGCAAATTTATATGAAAAGCCCTCTGCTTCAAATAAGGCATTTCTTATGAAGTAGTTATTTACTTTGCAAATGCAGGAAGGTGGATCGATATATACTCATCTTAGTGATTTCCATGGTTTGGTAAACCAATTAAATTCAGTCAATATTGTTTTTGATGATGAAATAAAGGCTCTCTTAATTTTATGCTCTTTACCTGAAAGTTGGGAGAGTTTGGTAATGGCAGTAAGTAATATTGCGTCTACTTCTAAAATCTTAAAAGTTGATGATGTGGTTAGTGTAATCTTGAATGAAGAGATTCATAGGAAAAGCACAGGTGAATCATCAGGGAATGCTCTAAGTGCTGAAAGCAAGGGAAGGCAAAAAGAGAAGGTTGAGCAAGGGAAATCAAAGTCACATATGGGAAGGAGATCTGAATCTAGAGGTATCACCTACTAGTTTTGTGGAAAGAGAGGACACATAAAGAAATATTGTTGGTTGAAGGATAAATAAAATCAACATAAAGGTAATGAAGAAGCAAAAGATGCAGGTATTGTGGCACAGGATGCTCTCATACTTTCTTTGGATAGTCAACTAGAATCATGGGTTTTAGATTCTGGTTCTTCTTTTCATGCATCTCCAAATAGAGATTTGTTCCATGAGTATGTCCAGGGAGACTTTGGAGTACTTTACTTAGGGGATGGTACACCTTGTCAAATGGTTGGCAAAGGGAAAGTGCAGCTGGAATTGTAGATGGGCAACACATGGGTGTTGAAGGAGGTTATGCATGTCCCAGTCCTGAAGCAGAGTTTGGTTTCTATAGGGAAGTTGGGTGATGAGGGATTCACAGTAACCCTCATAACATATTCTTGGAAGGTTTCCAAGGGTGAACTTATTTTAGAAAGAGGTAAGAAAGTAGGTACGCTTTACCTATCTACTTGTATTACTAATTCTTCTTCTGGTTCAGCTATAGATTTCGAGATGTGGCTTAATAGGCTTGGTCACATAAATAAGAAAGAGATGCATGTTCTTGAGTCAAAGGGTATGAGTTCAGATTCGGAGGGCATAGATCGAGTTCATTGCAGGAAAAGGAAATTTTATGCTTTTGACACGAACAAGGAAGCCTTGGTGTTTATGGAGGAGATGATGGACAGAAATCAGTCACAGGGACAGAATAATTCTAAGCAGGGTAGTATGGATAGGGTTTTGATCCAAGATGAGCTCGCAGATAGAAGTCATCACTCATAAGTAAAACACAGAGACTAACGTCAGTTAGAGGACCAACATCGGCATCCAGACAGGGACCAACATCAGCTGGGTGAACCCTAGCATCGGTGACTCTGGATAGATAAACACCAATGTCAGTCAGGGAGAACCGATGTCGATGATGAGTCAGTCACATGGAACTGACATCAGTCAGGTGCAGACTGAGAGATGGCTAAGATCGGTCATTGGAATTAATTTTGGGTAGACAGCAAGCTATCAAAGAGTTTCAAACACCCATATGGAGGATTGAAAGGGTAAGTAAGCCTCAAATTCATCATTTCCCTTCTCTACGCTACTTGTTGCTCACTGATGGTCAAGAATCAAGAAGTCATTAAATAAGAAAAATAGGTAGATCCAAGAAATAGTGGGATCTTGGCATGGATGAGGAATGTGATTCCTTGGAGAAGAACCAAATAGGAGTTTTTGGGTGGAGTTATCAGCTAGAAGAAAACACTAAGAGATGAATGGATGTTTAGGATGAAGAAGAGTGGAAATGGACACGTGAGACGGAAGGCCAATGTATAAGGTCTTAAGTAGGCTACAGGACAATGGAATTTTGACCATTGTGTTTCTCTTTACCAAGTTGGATAATATTAACTACATTATCCTGTTACTATTTTGTGTGCTTGTTGCAGGGTTACACATATAGGGAGTTGCTGAGCTAAAGGTAAAGTTAGTTCAGAGGTGTGTCATAAAGAATCTGGGAGTAGCAAGATTCTTTGGCATGAGTATGTTCAGAGACATGGAAGATCATAGGTTGATTTTGTCTCCAGTGGGAGCTGATGTGAAGAAGGTGTTGGTAGGGTTCAAGATGCAGGATGCAAAATCAGTAAACACACCTATGGCTGGACAGTTCAAGCTGAGCTTAGAACAGTGTTCGAAATCACATAGGTCAGGTGTAGACTTGAGTTTTCCCAAGTAGTGGGAGTTGTCAGAAAGTTTAGATGTGGCAGGGGACTTAGATGATAGGTGTAGCATCATAGGATGTGTGGTGGATGGTCTTCAAAATTGAGCTTGAAGATGGAAGTGCCTAAGATGGTTAGTGGAGGTTGTTGTACAGGTGCATCTATTTATCTCCAAGTGGGAGATTGTTAAGTTGTGGAGCTAAAAGCTTCACCAAGGAGCTAATCAGGGAGTTATTGGGTTCAGATAGTAATCGGCGTTGGCAGTACAACCAACGTCAGTTAGGTAGGGACCAGGGATCGGTCGACGTCGGTCAGGAGTAGACTGATAGCAACTGATGTCAGTCACCTGTGTGTGTGCATGCTCTTGCATGTGTTTCCAAAATGCATTTCCATAATTAGACTCATCTAATTTAAGTGGTCTGAGAGTGTTTGCATGTTGAAGGCTAATTTAAGTCTTTAGTCTGTGTTTCTAATTATTGTAATTAGAAGTCTAATTATTGTATGCATGGGATCCTATTTAAGAGACCCATGGGCATGTATTGTAATTAAGGTAAGTAAAGCATTGAAGTAAGAAAGCAAGGTCAAGGAGATCTACAAGGTGTAAGGTCAAGGAGATCAGCTGAAGTTATCAATGAAGGGTTAACAACTCAGGTTGTTGAGTTGGTTGTGGTTGAGCAAGAGAGAGAGGGAAGAAGTCCTTGAGGTGTGGCAAGTCGTAGAGGTGGAAGAAGAAGTGGCATCTTCTTTATTGTATTTTCTTCTGAAGAGTATTTAATACAAGATTGTGTACTGTCTCTCAAATTATTTGTTGTTTCAAGTTTCTAGTTACTTAATCATTCTGGTATAATTCCATGTTTAATTGCTTATAAGAAAAGTAATCAATTGTGCTTCCACGGGTTCCTAACAGTTGGTATCAGAGCATGTTTGTTGTTCTAGGTGCCTAACATGTAATACCTTTAAAACCATTATCCAAGACCTAATTAATAAATGGGAACTTATGTTTGATGACCCAAACGATCCTTCCAACCAATCTCTTGATATTTTTTGAAAACCTTTCCCAAATCATTCACCTTCAACCCAACATCATGAAAGCAAACCCAAATCCTCCAACTCACATAAGGCACATATAATTAATGTCATTATAAATTTGCCCACTACTAAAGAAGTCATTACATATATCACCCAAATAGAGGAATCCAACCCACCATCTATTCCTTTAAATACCCAAATAAAGGAATTAACTACCCTTTCCACTTTTTTGATAAAACTACAACCCCATCTACCCTCATATGGTAAGAAAACCCAAGGATATAATCATTCCATCAACCATTTCACCCACTCCTCCAATCCAAATATATGAGTCACCTACTTCTATGGACAACCAAACCAAGGAGGAAACTGTAGACATCTAATTCCTAACACTATTTGTGTTGAAATTGTCAATCTTACGCGAATTGCACTCAAATACACATTTTAGGTCAAAATCCATAAAATGCCCTAAAAGGTTCAAAATTTTCACTTACAAGTGCCAGTTTAGGTCAAAGTATCCCTAAATAGGGTAATGCATTTTATGGGATAGCTAACTTTGATCAGATCATTTTGATTCAAAATGACAATTTCACTATTTAGTGCTCTAGATCACTCTTTTTTTCTAATTAATTGGTGCACATCACGTACCTTTGTTATTTGGTTTTGGCAACATCCTAAATGGGAATACAACTCCAATGCATCTAACATCACCTTCCAATTCCTCTCTAGTCAAATTATAACCTAGTAATATAACTTTTTGACCATTTTTATTAATTAAAGGTGAATTTTCAAATAATTGTACAAATGTTGATTAACCTTATTTAAGGCTAATTAATCCAAATCAAGAGCTTAAGCGTATTTTCTATGAGATTGGTTGAATATTTATTTTTTTAAATTGATTCCCATTAACTACATCACCAGCTGACATCATTTCTTGGGAAGACATCCCTAGGCCATAAATGCCACAAATATCAAGATTATGGGTCACCCATGCCTAGTTAATGCCTTCCATGCCTCTTCAATACCCCTTCAACCAAGGTTATGATGAAGATAATTATGAATTTAATTCTAAATATTAGGATTATCCATGGCCACACATCTCAATCTTGAGTTGGATGGTCATGTTTGATCCTAACCAATCTCAAAAATCTATAAATAGACAGGCCATGGACATGAATTTTAAGCTTGAATATTGAAAAATTATAATGTTAAATTGTTTCCATAAGGCTTTGCATTTGATCATTGATTTTATTTACAAGCTTCATTGATAGGCTAGTTTAATGATTTGGAATCATGAGCCTAGGTTTTATGGAGTTTTCTTGAAATATTGGATGAGTTTACCACCATTGTTGATGAAGACAAGGATGCTTGATCAAGGGAGAACATGCTTTTGAGCCACATGGGTATGGTGAATCCATTTGGGAAGGTAATATGATGTTGTTTTCTTTCATTTGTTTCCTTATATCTTTTGTAATTCCCATAAGAATAGATAGGCTTAGTTAGTTAGTTATTTATGCATTTTTCATTATTTATGGACTAATCCTCTCTATATCTTGGCAAGCTCAGTGAGACTAGATGCATCTCACACCTAAAGAAGATCATTTTGCAACTTTAAAATATTCATTTGGACCCTTAAATATTACAAATTGGTTTTCTAACTTTATTTTACCATTTTTTTCCCACAATTTTACATAATAACTGACATCAACTAGTAAGATCGACATCATTATATAGCTTAACTAACATTAGTTAGAAAAATTTACATCGATCATATACCTATCAGTAGTCACATTAGTATAACTAATGTTGGTTAGATAATCGACATCAGTTAGAAAATGTAACTGTCATCAATTATATAAATTGACGTCAGTCACTATGTTTTTCTTAAAACATAGACCCAAGAGCTCTTTTTCTAAATTTAATTATTTCAAACCAAAAAGAGCTTCAAATCTAAAGGATATGCTAACATTTTTGTTATAAGACCAAGCTTAAAATTTGCTAAAAACATGTTTTAAATCACCTTTTTCATGTTTAAAAATTAATTAGGAACTTTGTTTTAGTGTTTAATGAAAATTTTAGATGCTTATATGAATTTTTTCAAAGTTCACAATCCTAAGACCAAGAGGTTGAATGAACACCAAATCTTCCATTTTGGGCTTAAAATTGAACACACTAGTCAATTTTTGTTTACAATAGTTATTTAATTAGATTTTATTTGGTAAAAAGAGGAATGTTATGTGTATGCTCTTCCATGTATCCCCTTTAGGGAACCCTTGGAATCAAAAGTGCCATTCCTATTGCAAATAGCCTAGTCCAAGGCTTAGAAATAATGTCATCTAAAGCACTCCCCAAAAACTTGTCAAAGTTTGGGTGACCTTGAAAATGACCCTAAAGTCTTTCTATATCATGTTTTCTTTATTTTTATGCAAACTTGGATTGTGAGGGGGACATCATTACCTCCCATGAGTTATTTATGGAAGCTTTGACTTGGGGTTTCATCTCCCAACATTGACTTCATTTGGCTCCTAGTTATAGTTTCACATGGGACATATCTGCATTTGGACATCACACTACACTGAGTGAACAACAGGATGTAGTGGTTGTAAAAAAGACTATACCTTTTTACAACTAGTTAATGCTGTGGTCACCTAGTTTTTATGCTTATCTTTTGTATCATTTGATGTAAAAGTCATTGTACAATTTATTCCCCTAGAACAATCAAAACCTTGCTAGTTTAGTAGACCCGAATTTTCCATACCTTATCAGTTTAGACTTAAGACATTTGTTTTTTTCCATTAGCTTACTTAGTCTTGATTTTGTCTAAAAATGCTTGTTAACTCATTAAACTTAACTAAAACATATTGTCCTTAATTTTATTTATCAAGGGAGGTGTTATGTTATTCAAATGGAAAATTCATCTTTTCCTTGTTCAAATTGTTATCACAAACTTTGTGTCATTTCATCCACTTTGGTGCAGTCATGCTACCCAATTGAGTCTAGATATTTCATATAATTTATTTAAATCCTTCATTTATAATCCACATTTGAAATTGAACCTTTTTGAGTTTTAAGGGTTGGTGTGTCAAAGTGGGTTCGTCATTTGTGCACTAAGCTTGTTCTAACTTAGGTTCAATTTTCCATTTGGATTAAAGGTCATTTATTAAGACTCAAAATCACATTATCATCTTGGTAGACTCAAGTCATCTTGTGTATCACTCATGCTTTGAGTCCTATAACATATTTTATCTTACTAGAATCATGTGGCAATGTTGTGATGCCTATTTGGTCCTATCTTTATACTTGGTGATTCATGTATGTTTTTACATCTTGAGTTGCTTAGTTCATTTTATCTTCTTTATAATTCAGATATATTTCCTCAAAAATTCTAGGGTCAGCTTGTCAAATTTTAAACTAGCTTTTATAATACAGGCGTATCACAAAGATCTAGGCTTTAGTGTACTAGTTTTCACCTTGGATCTTTGAGTTACCTTACCCTCTTTTGATCTATATGATTTCAACCTTATCAAAGTTTGAGTAAACTCATGAACTAAATCTTCTAAATTATGCATGGTTTTAAACCACCCTCCCTTATGGTCTCATTGGTACCTTGGTTATTTGTTTAAAAGAGAGCTAAAGCATAATTTTTTTGATTGCCAATCATTGTTCCAAATTTTTTCAAGCACACATAACAACTATTTAGACATGACTCAAAGGTTCACTTGTAGTGGGGTGTTTTATGGCCTTAGTTATGAAGATGAGAAATTTCATGATGGTCAAGATAATCTCATTATTTTTGATGATATCCCTGCAATAATAAGATCCAAATATGAATACAATGAATATCAACTCCAAGAAGATCAAGACAAATCCCTTCTTAGATTGATAGAATTAGATGCTAGACTACCTTATAACTTTCCTATAGAATAATTACATACGTTAGTTAGAGAAGGAAAATAATGATGACAAGAGCAAGCTTTTGCATAAATAGACATACCTTCTTCCTCTAACAAAGGAAAGGAAATACAAACAGAGTCAAAACCCACAAATCTAGATCTTCTAGCTAAGATCAAGATAATAAGTCAATGATATGTAGATCAAAATATCATAGACTTAACTAACTCCCTAGTTGCCACTTCAATTCACAATAATACTTTGAATGAACAAGGAAATGTTGTTGAAAGTATGCAAAAAATATTGGATAAGGGCATTACCATAGTGCATCAAGGTAATTTAAATAAATAGTTAAAAGCAAAAGAGACATTACAAAGTGTTCTATTTGACATAGAATATACATTATTCAATCATCAAGAACCTCTTGTCACTTTAAAAACTCCAAAGCCCAAACATTCAGTTTGATTTGAGGAAATCCTCAAGATAATTTGGATAGTTCTTTTCAACCAACCCAAAAATTGGTAAATAAACATAGAAATTTCCAAAATCAACAAAGTACAAAATAGCCAAAATCAGGGAATGTTTTACAATCCAAGAATCAATGGCCTATGTTCTCAACTCAAGGAGAAAATTAGAACCAAGTCATAAATCAAAATCTATACACTCCCTTTAGATCCACACAAAATTAGGGGCACATTCCACCCAAACAGAAATAAAACTAGGGGCACATTTCACCCCAACATCAACAAAACTAGGTGCACATTCCACCCCAACAATAATGAAACCAAGGGCACATTCCCCCCTAACAACATCTTATTCAATCTGTAAATGCACCAAACATACAAGAATGGAATTCTATGAATAAAATTATTCAATGATTGGAGATGAATAATAGAGTCAAAAAGTATAAATTTGATGAGATATGCCTATATCCATTTGATTTATCTATTCTCCAAAACCCATTTCCACCTCATTTTAAGGCACCCAAATTTGAAAAATATAAAGGAAAAGGAGATCTACATGGCACATATAGGCATTCTTCATCTTATGTCAAGAGGTTGCTTATAGTAGTGAGTACTTACTATGACTATTTCTATGAAGTTTAGCAGGACAAGCTCTTGATTGAATACTTAAAATACCTAAGGCATCAATTTCAAATTGGAATGACTTATCAAAAAAGTTAGTTAACCACTTCTCATATAACATAAAACATGAATTAACCATTGTTGACTTATGCAAAGCTGAAAATCATGATGGTCAAAGTTTTGCCACATATCTGCAAAGGTGGAGAGAATAGGTAGGTCACTTTCAACATAATTTACTAGACAAATAGTTGGTTTATATCTTTGCACATAATTTGCATCCTAAAGTTGTGCATAATCTACAGTTAGCTTATGATAACTCATTTGAAGAAATTATTGATAAAGGAGGTTAGATTGAGAAGGATATTATTAATAAAGGCCTTGTTAAGATTTTTTTGTAAGGTCAAGCATCTAATTAGACTAAATCATTGGTTTAAATAGTTATGCAGGATAAGCCTAAAGGATTTAGCAAAAATAATAACATGGTTGGAAATGGGGTGACTAAAAAAAGACATGTACAAATGGTATAGGCTATGCCTCCTTCAAATGTATAATTAACTCCCCCAAATCCACTACCTACTTTGCAGAGACAACCTCCATGAAGGACATCTCTTAATAACTTTAGATTCTTTAGCAAGTTAGGAGAATTGGTTGAAACAGTGTTATAAAAGCTCGTTGTAGCTAATTTAATTGTATGGCTAATATCAAGGCCATTTCTTCAAGATCAACCAAAACCAAATTGTTACAAAGAAAATGAATGGTGTAACTTTCATCATGTTGGTGGTCATGGTGCATATCATTATGTTCAATTGTGACATATTATTAAGGACTTTATTGAAAGTGGTGAACTAGAAATTAAGTTGGCCCCTAATCAAGACACAAATCAGGATATGGGAATCTATAAAGACCCCTTTCCTTGACATGATCCACCACCACCAAGAAATAATGAAAATGGTCACAATCAAGGACAAAGGTATAATCAAAACCAATAATAAGGTTAGAATTGTAATGAGCATAATTGAGATCATAATGCCCACACTAATACTATGGCTTATAAAAACATACCTTATGACTATAATAATACTATAGGATACATTTTTGCAACCTACATTTCTATTATTACTGTAAAACTTCATGACAAATCTCATGTTCTATATAACATGGGACCCATCATTATAGGGTCAGTACCCTCTCCCCCTATCAATACCATGTTAGGTTCACATCATCATGTTGCTACTCCATTTGCATGGGTTACTAGTTTTGAATAGCACCTTTCTTCTAATTATAAAGGCTCCTCACTGACCTAAATTTATAACAATACAATTAGATGCCCATGAGTCACCATCTAAGGCCCTTTGCCTTCTTATATTTATAATAACTCCTTGCCACCTCTAGGTTGTTCAGTCATAACTAGATGCCCACAAGTTACCATCCATGGCCCTTCACCCACTTCTTCCATAAAACCTAATGAGAACATTGTGCCAATGGTTCTAAAGTTGAATATTGTCCCAACAAAGACTAAACTAGTTCAAACCACAATTCAAAGATCTTATAGTCTAACAGATTAATTAGATAAAATCCCTACACAAATTTCCATATTAAAAATCTTGTATACATTTGATGTCCATATAACCATCTTTAAAAAAAAATTTCAAGAGCCTATTATGCCTAATGATATAAACCTTGATCAGTTCTATAACCTAGTTGGACACTTGTCTTCATTTTGGCAAATCACATTTGAAAAAAAAGACATGTCCACCCTTCAACCCAAACCACAATAACCCACTATACATTGAGATAATTATTGTGGATCACAAGTTCAAGCAAGTTCTTATAGATAATAGTTCAATGCTAAACATCATATCTCTTAAATTGGTATGATGATTGGGCTATATGGATAAAGACATTTAGTCAGAAACTATTACAATCAAGGCTTATGACAATGCTGAGAGGGAGTCATCTGGTACAATTTGGTTACCAGTCATGGTTGGGTCTATTTCTCATCACACATTATTCCATATTATGGATATTGAGCTTCCTTATAACATACTTCTTGGTCATCCTTGGATCCATGAAGTACAGGTAGTTTTATCTACTCTTCACTAATGCTTTAAGTTTTTCCATGATGGGATTGAGGTTACTATTTCCACTGATTAGTAGCCATATCAATATTGTAAACATCTTGAAGCAGAGTTTCATAATTATAACTATTCCCAAGCTTTGAATTCATTTCAAATAAGAACAAATCCATCATTTCTCATCCATATCCATCTAATTATATATACCCTGGTGATCTAGCCTCCACTTTAGCTGATCCATTTCCTACATCTCTGGCCAAGAAGGTTATTATTAAAGACGTAGGCATTTCCATGTACCATCTAAAGGACATCCTCCATATTAAAAAATCACCAAAATCCCTTAAAATATTTGGTAAGCCCAAAACTTCCCAAACTCCTAATAGACCTGATCAAATTTGGTAACCAAAGAATCAAAAACTACAACCTCGTGTGGTTTTTGTACCTACAATTACACCAAAGAAAGATCGAGAGGCTTTTATCGAGGGAGATTGGCTATGTTCTAAAGGCCTTACTGATTGTCTTCAAAATCTAAAGTATCTTATCCCAAACTAGATAATGGATCATCTTGACTATATAGGGAAAGGATTTGGCCCATAGGTGCAAGGAATATTAGAACCCTTATCAGTTGGAGTTGTCAATTGGAATCATGGTCTCAAATTTAAACAACCAAAAGATGACCTCATGACATTTGATAGTGACTCTTCTGAAGTGGCTAGTAATAAGACTCCTAGCAGTGACACATTATCCCATTATAGCCTTTTCAATGATATTGACTCAAATTTGTTTGATTCAAATGCCATATTAACCATAAAGCCTATTAGATCTTCTTGTCCTAAATAAAAAAAACCCATCATAGTGGTGCTTCCCTTCTTGAATTAGGACATTATATCTTTACCATTGGTGCTTCCCACCCTAAAGCAAACCCTCACTATAACATATGCCTTTTCCATCCTGAGCTCATAGATTGGGATCATCAAAATTGGGTCATATGCCTTGATGAGTTTCAAAATGAAGAATCAATTACAGAATACATGAGCCTATGAGATGCATTCCCCATTAGTGATCATAAGCAAGGTTTTGATTTTTCATTAAATCTTTTTGCCTACTTTGAAGAGCAAGCAAACTCTCTTGGTCATAATAAATAACAAACGTTGAGATCTTCAGATGAAAACTTCTTTGAGGCACTTATCGATCAAGGAAAAAGTAAAGAAAAAGACAATCCTTTGAGTGAAAACCCATTTCAGGTGCTCCTAAGTGGAAAAGTTTATTCATCCCCTTAGGATGTATAAAACCCATCTAGCCTAAGTTCCTTAGAGAGTACAAGCATCTCTTCAAAACAACATCAAATATTTGAGCATCTTTCTCTTGAATTTCTAGAGGTGTTTGCCAATTGGCCTTCACCTAAGAAGGCAGATTCTAATTTTTCATATTATCTAGATCTTTGGGAGGAACAAAAATAAGATATAGTAGAGGAAAATGATCATGACCATACATTACCTAAAATTCTAGAAAATGGATCCACACTCCTTATGGAGAGCATAACAAAAGCAAATTTGGGAACCCATGATGATCCCAAAATGGTTTATCTTGGAGCTTCCCTTATTGAAGCAAAATGTGAACATATTTTATCCATTCTTAAAGATTATATAGACATATTTTCATGGGCATACTCTAACATGTTGGGCTTGGACCTAGATTTAGTTGTGCATCATCTTGTTGTTCACCCTGGTGGTAAACTAGTCAAGCAAAAGTTGAGAAAGATGCATCCATGCATCGCCCTTTTGGTTAAGGCTGAGTTGGAAAATTTGTTAGGAGCCAATTTTATTAGACCACTAGACTACTTTGAATGGGTTTTTAACATAATACCAGTGAGTAAAAATACCCCAAGCATATGTGTTTGTACTAATTTTTGTGATATCAACAAAGCATGCCCCAAAGATGATTTTCATCTACCCAACATCAACATGATCATCAACTCAAAGATCCTATCCTTAATGGATGGATTTTTTGGTTATAATAAGATCAAGATATCCCCTGAAGATCATCATAAGACCACATTCACCACTTCATGGAGGATATTCTATTACCAAGTCATGCCATTTTGTTTGAAGAATGCGAGAGCCACATATCAATGTGTAATGACTATCATTTCCATGACATGATGCATGATATTATCAAGGACTATGTTGATGATATACTAGTAAAATCAAGAACAAGAGCTGGACACCCTAACATTCTATGAAGAATATTTGAGAGGCTTCATGCATATAAAGTCTACTTGAATCCTAAGAAATGTGTCTTTGGAGTCACATCAAGAAAAGTTATAGGGTCTATTGTATCACAATAAGGGATTAAAGTCAACCCTACAAAGGTCAATGCTATTATAGAAATGCCCCCACCAAACAATCTTAAATAATTGTGAGGTCTACAAGGAAAGATCTAGTCTATACGTAGGTTCATTTCTCAATTCACAAATAAGTGCCACCTATTTACCCATCTCTTAAAGAAAGGGGTAAATTTTAGTGGGATGAATATTTTCAGATAACATTTGCAAAGCTTAAAACATACTTGACCAATCCACCAGTCTTACAACCCACAACACAAGGAAAGCCATTGCTTCTTTATATATTAGCCATAGAACATACACTGGGAGCACTTTTGGCTCAACATGATGATCATGATAAGGAACATGCTATTTATTATTTAAGCCACACATTGGTAGATTATGAACATAATTATGTGCCTATTGAGAAGGCATGTTTAGCTATGGTGTTTGCCACTCAAAAATTGTTACATTGTATGCTAAATAACAAAACTATTATTATCGCCAAGGTAAATCCTCTCAAGTACCTCTTATCTAAAGCATCTCTTCAAGGATGCATGGCTAAATGGATTATGTTCCTTATTGAGTTTGATATTGATTACCAGAATCAAAAAGCAATCAAAAGATAATTTCTTGCTAACTAACTTGCAAAAGCTCCTATTACAGCCACTCAACCTCTCAACTTTAACCTCCCAAATGATTCTATCATGATGATAGAGTAAGCATCATAAGAACTTGAATAGTGGACACTTTATTTTTATGTATACTTCACATCTTGAGGGTCTGGTGCTAGCATATTATTGATTATGCCATAGGGGGATTTGATCCTCAAATAATTTCATATACAATTTTAGTGTATAAACAATATGGCCAAATATGAGTCATTGGTTGCAGGTCTCCATCTTGCCATATAGTGGGATATTCAAAGCTTAAAATTCTATGGAGATTTATAGATAATCATAAATTAGAGAATTGACTAGTATCAAACAAGGGATGATAAACTTGTTTCTTACAAGAAAATTGTTGATAAACTCAAAACACATTTTAAATCTCTACAGTTTGAGTAAGTTTTATGAGTCAACACTAGATCTTTTGATGCCATGGCAACAATCAGTTCCATGATTCTAATACATGACAGTGTTAAAGAGTATTAGTTCTTGATTAAAAATCTTCTTCAACGAGCATGTATTCTATCAGATTCAGAGAGGATATGCACCATTGCTGATCCTAATCCCTCACCTGAGCTACCATGGTACCAAGATTTTTATAATTATTTGCATATTCATGTATTTCCTACCAACCTTTCTAAAAACTAAAAAAAACTATTACTTCATCACTTAACATGTTATATCCTCCTTGGAAACATGCTTTATTATAAAGACTATGATGGAATGCTTCTTCATTGTTTATCTTTCGGAGAATCCAAACTAGCACTAAAGGAGGTTTATGAAGGAATGTGTGGGGCCCATACCAATGGTGTATTCCTAGTAATAAAAAACTCCTTAGAATAGGCTATTATTAGTCCAAAATGGAGACAGATGCTTATAAGTATGTAAATAAGTGTATTCCTTGTTAGTAACATGGAAACTTGATACATGCACCTTCCTTACCATTGCAATCGATTATAATACCATGGCCATTCTCAACATGGGGTCTCGATCTCATTGTAAAAATTAACTTGACATATTCAAATAGCCATAAGCATATTTTGACTACAACTAAATACTTTACCAAGTGGATTGAGTCCCTTCCTCTCACTTATGTTACCAAGAAACAAATAGCCATATTCATTCATTACCATATCATCTATCGATATGGTATCCCAGCTCGTATTATATCTGATAATGGTGGATCCTTTGTGAACCAAGATGTGAAATCTCTTTGTATAAAATTTAAGATCAAGCACAAGAAATCCACTCCATATACCCCACAAGGCAATGGACACGTTGAGGCATCAAATAAAACCATTCCATCCATCTTAAAGAATATTGTTAATGATGTTGGCCATAATTGGCACTTGCAGCTCTTTCCTACCCTTTCAGCTTATATAACTAATTATCGCACCCCAATTGGAGCTACTCCATACTCCCTTGTTTTTAGTACTAAAGCTATCATATTGGTCAAGATTGAGATCCCATCATTAATAATATCACTGGAGCACATTGAAGATAATGAAGACTATAGAGCCTCATGATTGCATGAACTAGAGCTTCTTGATAGTAAGCATTTAGCTACCCTAAAAAATGTATAAGCCTATTAGAATATATTGTTGAGAAGCTACAACAAACACATTCTCCCTCAATAATTTGAGATTGGTGACTTAGTTTCGAAAGAGAACCAAAATAATATGAATGTTGAACCCAAAAATAAAGGTAAGTTTTAGCCTAATTGGTTAGGACCATGTATTGTCACAGTAAACTATGGATCAAGAGCATATTGACTGGCTAAACCTAATGGTGAAGAAATTTTAGAGCCCATAAACATCATACACCTTAAGAGGTTCTATGCATGAACAACTTTGAACCATTGTCTATAAGACCCCTAACTTAGGGCAACTTGTGCTACCATAATTTTTTCCCAACCTTCTATCTTACCTTGAACACATTTTACACTACCTTGGTCCACTTTTCATGATTCTCGATAGTAAATGCTTTAAATCCTTGGCATTCTAAACATATTCTTCATCCCATTCTAGATTGCTCTCTTTGAGAAGCATATTCTTTGTTATGTCTAAAGGCATGTTATAATCTTGAACACTTTTTATCACTTGATTAATTATGATCTTGATTATGTCTCATGAACATTATGGATATCCTTAGTAGTTTTTTTATAAATCAGTTCACTAGGATAGTATTATGCAGCTCCAAACAAGTGAATATAAGTATCTTTTTAGTTTCAGACCATTGCTACACTATTACAAATCAAGAACCTCACTTTTTTTGATTTGTGAACATGTGCCATTGCAGTCAACTTAGCTATCTTATTAGAACCTCTACTCTTAGGATGTGCATCTCCTCAACTAGATGGTCCCACCTTGTGTATATTTTATCCTAAAAACACCAAAAACATTGGAACTTTTTGAAAATACCAAAAACATCAGAGCATGATCCATAAAAGAATAAAAACATTTTCTCATGCTTCTATACATTTATACATTCCCATTCCACCATGCTACACTCTTGCCATTTTACAAGCACAAAAAACACTAGTCCATTTCATCTTGTCCCATGCACTTGCCATTTTTCAAGATCATTCTTTCTCATCTCATCAACTTCTTGTTTATCAAACCATTCTTTCTTATTTGTCATATCTTCCATTGCTTCTATAAATCATACTGGTCTAATCGTCATTTTTCTTTTATCCCATTTCCTATGAGAAACTACATTTGGCCTAAAGTTCATATTGGAACATGCATCCATGGAACTATGTAGGTAGTGTCCACTTGTCTTATACATTTGGATTTAGCTCAACCAACCCCTTCATTTTCTTCTCTTCCCCTATTTCTTCTATCATTGTTCCTCTTTAATTAGGTAACAATTGTCATGTCATTGTTCTTTGTTATGATGTGGTGGAAAGTAACGCCTCTACCACACATACATGAACATTTATCTTTAAACCACACTAACTTGGTTTTTGTTTGTGTGTGTTTATTTGAGTTCTCTTGGTTTTTTTTTTGTGTTTTCTTGGTGTTTTGTTGTGATTTCACACCTCTCATTTTATTTTCTTCTCCTTTTTTTCTTTTTTACTTCTTGTCTCATCTTGGTCTTGTGTTTCCTTGTTTGTTTTTGCTTATCTCTTTTGTGTTTCAGAACATCTTGATGATTTACATAGATATTGATTGTTTATATCTTGATATTATATTATTAATTTGTTCTTGGACCTTTATGTTTATTTGATTGTTGTTGGTGTCTCATTTTTTTATTTAATTTTGTTTTTCTCTTTTATGATCAAGAATGCCTTGATGGTCCACATGGATCTTGATTATTCATATCTTGGTCTCATATCGTTAAGACATTCTTAACATTTTATTTTTAATTTTTTTTTCCTAATTAAGTCTTGATTAATCATATCTTGATTTCAACTTAGGTTTGTTTATGTTTATCTTTTTCTTTGTCTTTGCTTTTTTGTTTAGATGTAAATCACTGTAACTCTGGTTTTGGTCATTACTTCACCATTATCCTTAGTTATAGATATTCACATTTGAATTGGTTCAACATAATTAGAATCTTGTGTCATTTTAAGTTATTCATACTTATGATGCCTAATTTCTTTAACTATAGAAATCACTTTGTGCTCAAGTCTCAACATCTTAACGTTAATATTAGCTCTGATGAATGATTCTCAAGAACACTTTGTAGAACCTAGGCTCATGATATAGAATTAGGCATCTAGGTAACATGAATTTTAGGATTCTTTTTCTATGCTTAAATGTGCATATATTTGCATACATTATAATTCTAATCAATTCTTGGCCATTTTTCATTCCATTATCTCCCAAACTTGGGTAAACTACATTGGATTGAACTTCATGTTGGAACATGAGTCCATGGAACTATGTAGGCAGTGCTCAATTTCTATTGAGGTCAGCTCAAATATCTCCATTATTATTTTCATCTCTCTCATCACTTTGTGCATTCTCATATGCTTGGTTTTATATGGCTTTCTAATCCATTATACCATCACATGTACATTTTTGCCTGCTCGATTTAACTCATACTTTTGGTTATAATCTTGAGTTATTTTGGTTGCTAATTGCCCATGCTGGGGCACAACAACTAAAAAATGTCTAAATAAAATCAGCTCTACAGGGGAAAATCATTATTTATTCTTTATCAATGATAAATATTCACCCTACTAGGGCAAAACTATTTTATCATGATCAAATTCACTCTACTGGATTACTTCTTATTATCTTCTCTTTGGAGGCCATGTTCTAGTGGTGCTTCCCTTCCTAAAACAAAATGTTCTCTCTTTTCCTCGAATTCCAAGCTCTCCACATTAAATCCCATGATGGAAATATTTTAGTGTGAAACTTGTCTTGGGATTGATCAATGTCATAAGCATGTAGCTTATACTCTCAATTAGGTACATTTATAGTGTGTCCCTTACATTTAAGGATTGCATCTTTCCTATTCCCCCTATCTCTAGGGCCTGTTATACCTCTAATTATATTTTTATCATTGATGATAATCACATGTGTAAACATTAGCTCATTTGGATGTGATATATTCCATGGGTTAATCTCTCGCTTTATCTCTCTTTTTGAGAGTCCATCCTTTTCTTCCATCCTAGTATGTCCTCTTGAGGGGGCATCATGGGTCTATTCCAATTTTTTCTTGACAACTCTTTTCTTTAAAAAGATTTTGCTTTGTCTGAATGTCTTGCTACACCTTCTCAAATAGGAGAAAAATGTAGACATCCAATTCCTGACACCATTTGTATTGAAATTATCAATCTTACTCGAATTGCACTCAAATGCACATTTTAGGTCAAAATCCATAATATACCTTAAAAGGTTCAAACTTGTCACTTATAAGTGCTAATTTAGGTCAAATTATCCCTAAATAGGGAAATGCATTTTATGGGATATCTAACTTTGATTAGATCATTTTGAGTCAAAATAATAATTTCACCATTTAGTGCTCTAAATCACTCTTTTTTTCTAATTCATTGGTGCACATCATGTGCCTTTGTTATTTGGTGTTGGCAACATCTTATATGGGAATATAGCTCCAATGTATCTAACATCACCTTCCAATTCATCTCCAGTCAAATTATAACCCAATAATATGACTTTCTAACCATTTTGATTAATTGAGGGCAAATTTTCAAATAATTGCACAAATATTGATTAACCTTGTTTAAGGCTAATTAATCCAAATCAAGAGCTTAAGTGTGTTAAATATTTATTTTTGAAAATTGATTCCCATTAACTACATCACTAGGTGACATCATTTCTTGGGAAGACATCCCTAGGCCATAAATGCCACAAATATCAAGATTATGGGTCACCCATGCCTAGTTAATTCCTTCCATGCCTCTTCAATACCCCTTTAACCAAGGTCATGATGAAGATAATTATGTATTTAATTCTAAATATTATGATTATCCATGGCCACACATCTCAATCTTGAGATGGATGGTCATGTTTGATCCTGACCAATCTCAAAAATCTATAAATAGAGAGGCCATGGACATGAATTTTAAGCTTGAATATTAAAAAGTTATAATGTTAAATTTTTTCCACAAGGCTTTGCATTTTATCATTAATTTTGTTTGCAAGCTTCATTGATAGGCTAGTTTAGTGATTTCGAATCATGAAACTAGGTTTGATGAAGTGTTCTTGAAACATTGGAGGATTTTACCACCATTGTTGACAAAGACAAGGATACTTGGCCAAGGGAGAACTTGATTTTGAGCCACATGGGTATGGTGAATCCATTTGGGAAGGTAATATGATGTTGATTTCTTTCATTTGTTTCTTTTTATTCTTTGTAATTCCCATAGGAATATATAGGCTTAATTAGTTAGTTCTTTATCTATTTTTGTTATTTATGGACTAATGCTTGACTAACTTGCTTTGTAATCCTCTCTATAGAAACTATATCTACCCTTCCACTTGAAAACATTACCCTTACCTCTCGTATTATAGAACCATCCATACCTCCCTTGGAAACCATTTCCCAAGAGATAATCCCCTCATCTACCCAATCATCACCTTTGGAACCTTCCACCAAAGATAGCAAAACTAAAACTACTCCTTCTTCCCTAATGGGCTTGCACTTTAAAAATAATAGGGAAAAAGACCCGTTTATAAACCCTTTTCCCAGATAGTTTAAAGTTTGTAATTTACCTCCCAACATAACTTTGATAGAGCCACCTTTTGGCATCAGCTTGGACTCTCATTTCAAAACAAAATTAAAAAATTTACTTCACTTGAGTCCACTCTTGAGCCTATTATTACAGCTCCACCAACTACCCTTCCTAAAGTCACCAATGAACCATCTCAATTACCCCCACCTAAAATTGTCAAGTCACCCTATGCCTCTTTCATCAATCCAATCAAAAATTAGGGGTCTTTCCCATTCCTAATCCTATTCACCCTACTTTGAGATTGGACTTAACCACATCGACCCAACCAAAGCCAAATATAATTAAGTCCATTAAGAAGGCATGATTGCCTAGACCACAACCTAAAGTTAAATCCATATTGACTCCTTCACCTTTACCCTCTATTTTGGGACCATATCCCTCCACCATTCCCATTACCTACTCTTCCTCCAAAAAACCATCTCCCCTTTCTCCACCTATAATAACTAAATCCTCTATTTCATCATCATTCCTTACCAACCTTTATCCATCCAATTTCCCATCCATTAAACCCTCATCATCTAGACCTCCAATCTCCAAACCAATTATAACTAAGCTAATTCTTTCTAAACCACCAACCAAGCTCAATCCACCAAACACACCTCCCATTAAGAAATGCTTTCCCAATAAGATTCCTACACCCAAAGACCAAACTCCACCACCTCTAAAATCTTTATTGAAATCTTATTCAACTATTTTACATAGGTTGTTGCAAGATTATACCATTATCTTACCATAAATCATTCCTTTTGACCCCACTCACCAAAATCCAATGTGTTTCAATGACAATATGATTTATCTTTAACATAGGAACCCTGGACATGATATGGAAAATTGTAAATCTCTCCAAATAATTTTTCATGGCCTTTTGGAAGAAGATGATCTATTGGATGATTCTTTTTTAAGCACCTTGCCTCTTCTACCACCTATCCAATCCACCTACTAATCATCTACTTCTTTAATCCCACCAAAGAGTAAAGGAGAGGAACAAAAGTAATTAACCAATCCCCTTATCCATACCATTCATATGGTGACTCGATCTCGAGCCCAACAAAAGGATAAAGGTAAAGCCACCCAATAGAATGAAAAGGGAAAAGTCAAGGTAACCATTCCATGGACTTACCCTTCAACTCTACAACCAACCAACCAAACCTAAATAACTACACCTTCACCTTCACCTTCACCCTCACAACCATCCAAGCCTAAAATATCCATTTTGGGGGCTTCTTCTTCCAACACATCTCCATTCACCCAATTCTTGGTGTTAAAACAACTTCATCAAATGCCAGTCAAAATGAGTCTTTATGACTTGATTAGCACCTCACCTCATCACCATTAAGCTTTAATCAAAGCACTACATTCTATAGAGGTTCAACCAAATGATTCCCAACCTCTTACATCTTTGATTGGAGCCATCCAACATGATACCATGGTCATCTTTCAAGAATATGAAATTACACCATATCATAGTGAAGACTCTGATCCCCCTCTTTTCATCACAACATCCATCAATCAGACACACATCAAAAGAGTCATGATTGATGGGGGAATGAGTATCAATATCATCTCCTCCCATGCCTATGATCAACTCCAACTACCTAAAGACATCATGTCATAAAGATGGACAATTCTTTGATCACTCAATGATACCTTGGCCACCACTCTGGGAATATTTTTTCTACACATCCCTTTGGGGCCTCAAACTATTCCTAAACTATTTTATGTTGTAGAGGGAAATTTTCAATATAATGTGTTACTTGATCGCCCTTGGATCCATGTTATGGGTTGTGTTCCTTCTACCCTTCACTGATGTGTCAAATTCAAACATGAGGGACAAATCATTACAATCAAAGCCAATCCAAGTCCCTTTGCTTCTTGTAATATGACATATCATCCCAATGACGTTCTCATTCCACATCCATCCTCTTCATAACCAACCTATAGTCAAACCACCACATCAACCCAAGTAACCAACACTTATGTCTATAACAATGATAAAGCATCCACTATTTCAACCATCTCTTCATCTTGAATTCTAGTCAAAGACCCCTTACAAACTACATTTTAGTTTCTCACACTAAAGGAATATCAACTTCTAACTTTGGATGCTTTCCCTTCACATGAATTTGGGAATCTTCAAAATGATCCATCTTATGATCCCAATATCTGCACCCTCATCCCCTATGGCATTCCCAATAATATAACATATTTTGTTTATGGGGGACTTGATAAACTACTTCTTGCTCTTACCACCATGCCTTGAATTCGGCCATTCACTTTCAGCTTTTCTTATTTTAGCAACCCAACATTTTCCCAAATGTACCTTCATCATAATGGTTGGAAGGGGTTTGTTTTTGGCCTCTATGAACAAGGACATCATGATATTCCCATCATCAAAACTCAAAAATCTCATGACTTCTTTGGCCTAGGGTTCATTCCTCTGAAAGAGCCCACATCACCAAAGCCCATTGAAACCACTACTAAAGAACCTCCATCCTCACCAACCCCATCTTCCCAATCTAAAGATACCAACATCATCCCAAATAATTTTTTTTATCAACACCATCAATTTGGGTTTCCTAACTTATCAATGGGAAGGCCAAACCATTACCATTTCTCTCATCTACCCTAAAATGATTACACATGACTCACCCACCATTAACACCATCCAACATTAAGATGACAACTCTATTATTACCTACCTAGGTATAGGGGAATCTTCTCTTCAAAATGCCCTCCCTCTTGAAAACTAAACAATGCTAAATGAATCAACAACAAATGTCAATTTGTGAACTCAAGAGGACCCTCACATCATCAAAATTGGCCAATCCTTAACCCTCAAGGAACAATGAGACTATCCATCTTTTCTCCATGACCATAGCATAGAATTTTCTTGGTATTATTAGGATATGCCTAGTATTGACCCATCTATTGCTCTTCATAACATCACTACCCATCCAAAAGTTAAGTTAGCTTAGTAAAATATTCATCGTATGCACCCTTGCATAGTTCTTATTAAAGAATAACTCTAACACCTTATCTCTATCAACTTCATCCAACCCATTGATTATTAATTATGGGTTTCTAATTTTGTTCCTATCACCAAACCCATGAGAGGCCTTCACCTCTGCATTGACTTTTGTGACCTAAACCTTGCATGCCCCAAAGATTAATTTCCCCTACCTAACATCGACCAACTTGTTGATCTCACCACTGTCCATGAAATGTTAACCCTCATGGATGGTTTTTTAGGTTATAACCAAATCCTATTCACCCCTCAAAATCAACACAAAACATACTTTATTACCCCATATGGAAATTTTTTCTATCATGTCATGCCTTTTGGCCTAAAGAACATAAAGGCAACCTATCAGTAGGATATGGCCTATATCTTTCATGACATCACTCATAAAATAGTTGAGGACTATGTTGATGATCTGCTTGATAAATCCAATCACTACCAAGATCACCTCATTATTCTCACTATCATCTTTGAAAAACTTATCCATTATCACGTCAGGCTCAACCAAAATAAATGCATCTTCAGGGTCTTATCAGGAAAACTTTTGGGCTTCATTGTTTCCCTTTATGGAATATAAATAGACCCCATAAAAGTTTGAGCCATTTTATAAATAGCTCCCCGTACTAACTTGAAACAACTTCGTAGCCTACAAAGCAAACTTCAATCAATCTACCACTTCATCTCTTAGCTATCCAATTGTTGTCAGCATTTTCATCAACCTCCTCAAGAAAGATACCTCCTCTAGATGGACCAAAGAATGTCAACAAGAATTTGACGTAATCAAGGATTATCTTCTCTCTCCACTAGTACCTATTCCCCCAAATTAAGATCATCCCTTTTATTTATACATATCCACCACTAATCATTCTTTGGGAGCCATGCTCACTCATCAGGATGACCACAATAAGGAGCAATGCATTTGTTATATCAACTGCACCCTCATTGACTATGAAACCTAATACACACATCCTTAAAAACTTTGTCTTGCCTTATTTTTCATTTCCTCTAAACTTTGTCACTATCTTATTAACCATAAAACTTATGTCATTACTAACATCGAACCCCTCAAGACATGCACTCCAATCCATATCACAATCAACATATGGCTAAGTGGCTCATGATTTTAGTTTATTTCAATCTTTAATTTCTTCTATAAAATTCCATTAAGGGATAAGTCATTATGGACCAAATAGTTTAAGTTCCTCTCCTTGTTAATCAAACTACTCTTACCTTTCTAGATGAGTCTATAGCTATGCTTTCTTTGGAAGAACCCACCTATCAAATGCCTATGTATTTTTACAGTTCTAAATGTCAAAATGGTTGGGGTGTTAGTATAGTCCTCATTCTCCTTAATGGGGAACCTCTTTGGCTTTCTTTCAAACTCAATTTCAAATGCACTAATAATATTTCCAAATATGAAGCCTTGGTCATAGGTCTACAAACTGCCCTACCTTTGGGAATCAAAACAATTAGCATCTTTGGAGACTCTCAATTTATCATCAACCAAGTCACAGGAGCCCATCAATGCAAAAATGATGTTATTATAAAGTAAAAATAACTTGTCGATGTACTTTTAGCATCATTTGACCACCACACTATCCAATCGGTCCCTCATTCTACTAGCAAATTTGTAGACATAATGGCTTCCCTTGCATCCTAAATTCCATCTCAACCTATTGACTCTAAACTATTTGTCACCATCCACCACTTTACCACACCATCTTACCTTAGCCCTAATCTTCTTACCATTCATTAGATAGAAACATCACCTTTAGACATTTGGTATGATCAAATCTTCAATTACCTTAACATCGGTGTCCTCCCTTCTGATCTTTCAAGAAATTCTCATAGAGATTTCATTCAAGGTACCTCTCACTACTTAATAATAGGGGAATTCTTTATAAATGAGGCTTTTATGACATTCTCCTTCATTTATTTCATATCCATGAGGATTCTCATGCCATTAAAGAATCACATGATACTATTTATGGAGGGCACTTCAGTGTTCTAGGCTTTGATGACATTCTCCTTCCCTCTTTTGTCTTTACTTTGGTGACTTTTCGTATTCCTCAAAGTGTCCCTTCATGATAAATTGCACCCTTCCTCTTTTGTCTTCACTTAGTGACTCTTGGAATTCCCCAAGATGACTCTTCATGGAAAAATGCATCCCATCCTTCTTTGTCTTTACCCCATGACTCTTTGACTTCTCCATGGGCCCTTCTTTTGTCTCATATGCAACCAAAAATGTATTCATTAATATTAAATAAATATTAACACACATTAGCCAAGATATATCTATTACAAATATCATTAAATGCAATGGGGCCTTTATCACCAATAATGCTAGACCTTTGACATCAATGACAATATTTCCAATAATCTCCCCCTTTGTCATTGATGGCAACCTCAATCTTGAACTAACACATCCTATCACCTACACATACTATCATCTAAAAACATATAGTAACTCCCCCTTACTGTAACAACATGTACCTATTCCCTATACCTATTTCTACACCTGTACTTATACCTATTATTCTCCCCTTTGACATCAATGGCAAAGGGCCTACCTAGAGCTAACATTTAGCTCCCACTTAATTGATGTTGAACATCAATGGTAGGAAGTAATATAAATTACTTACCAACTCCTCTTGCAGATCTTTGAATGTATCCTTTGATCATGCCTTTGAGAAGATATCTAATAATACATACACATTATTGCATATCCTTTGAGCATTTACAATCAGCTCATTTGAATCTTTTCTTCTAATCTCACAACCTTTTGCATAAAACTTTAATGTGTATCCCTAAACACATATTTGACTTACACTCAATAGATTATGCTTTACAAAACATTCTTAGTCTTGGTTATACTATTATCCAAACTTAAAGTACCTTTTTTGGCTATCCTGGCAGTGGTTTTATCTTCAAATTTCACTATGCCACCATTGATCTTCTTTACTCTTATCTTTTTTCATATGCCTCAAACATCCACTATCAACAAACCATGGATGATCTTTATTTCTTACATGCAAAGATGTCTAAACCTTCTTCTTGATGAATGGAGCTTTGAAACTCTTATCCTTCTTCATTGAATCTACATGAGTATCCTTCTCCTTATTTTTGAAACTGTTAGCTCATTTTTAACATTCTATTATCTTATGACCATATCTATTTGAGGCACCTTAAAACTTTTAAACACTGCATAGCCTAAAACCATAATACTGATGCAAATTTTTCTTCAAAAATCTATTCCCTCAAAAGATATACAAATTAATTTGCTAACTCACCTTCTTGTCATGCAACATAGCCAAGACCCAATAGCATCCACCATGCTTCAATTTTTATTAAAAGTGTCTCCTTGAAGCCTAGAAGAGACACCCCACACAAAAGGGTCCTATAAACAAATCTCAAGAGATTCCCACATCTCCTCTATTTCTTCTTTGATCTTCTTATGTTTTTCTTTTAGAATCCATTTAAGCATGTCTAACCTTTTTGACTTACTAACCTCAACATTTATGATGTTTTTCATCTTCTCAACTTTTGAAACTATCTTATCTTGACAAAGTTCATGCTCAAATATAACAAAAGATTCTTCAAAATCCTTTTTATCTGATTCTTTTTCTACTATAGCAAGTAATTCATTCTCACTCTTAAACTCAACCTGATCAACCTTTACTATTTTAGGTCTCCAAACTTGAATTTGACTCTTCTCATATTTTTTAGGGGCTCTATAGCATTTGACATACCTTGAATATCTCTTTACTTTATTTTGACATAATTTAGCAATATGGCCAACCTTATGACAACAAAAGTAAACAATATTTCTCATAATTTTTTCTTGAATGTGACTGAGATCTCCCTTTAACTGATTTCTTCTCCTCATACAGTCTCTTGCTCAATTACCAACATGATGACAAACAAAACAATGGCCATAAAAAGAATTTGAAAACTTAAAAGCATTGGGCTGCCTGATCAGCTTCTTTGATTTGCCTTCAAAACTTGCATCCTTCTTTCCTTAGACTAATATTTCATGATCTTTCTTAGCTTTGATTATAAGCTTCTCATGATTATCCTTTAAAGAACCTAACTCAACCTTCAACTGATTACACTCTTCTTCTCTTGATTTCAAACTTGAATTTGCAACCTCTAATTGATTCTTAAGATCCTGAATAAATATCTTATTTTCTTTTACTTCTATAGCCAACAATATTTCTCATACTTTTTTATTGAATGTGACTAAGATCTCCCTTTAACTGATTTCTTCTCCTCATACGGTCTCTTGCCCAATGACCAACCTGATGACAAACAAAATAATGGCCATGACAAGAATTTGAAAACTTAAAAGCATTGGGCTACCTGATCGGCTTCTTTGATTTGCCTTCAAAACTTGCATCCTTCTTTCCTTGGACTAATATTTCATGATCTTTCTCAGCTTTGATTATAAGCTTCTCATGATTATCCTTTAAAGAACCTAACTCAACCTTCAACTGATTACACTCTTCTTCTCTTGATTTCAAACTTGAATTTACAAACTCTAATTGATTCTTAAGATCCTGAATAAATATCTTATTTTATTTTAATTCTATAGCCAACTTAAAATCCAAGATACACACCTATTCAAGATCTTCAACCACAGATTTCAACTCTTAATTCTCCTTCTTTAGTTGTTTGGCCATCTTGTGCTTTTCCTTGATCTACCTTCAAGCTATTAAACCCTTTCTGAAGAAACTTGCTCTGATACCAATCATTAAGCATGGGATATACTATGAGGGGGGGTGAATCAGTATATCATATATCTTATAAAACTTTCCCTTAATCAAATTCCACTTAATCAAACATTCAAGATATGTAATAAAACTAAAACAATAAACACTACAAAAGAGAGGGACACCAGATATAATGTGGAAACCCAATGTGGGAAAAACCATGGAGAATAATCTCAAGTATATGAATGAACACCAACCCAACAATATTTGCAAGCACCAACCCCTTGGCTGAGCACCAACCCAGTAACTATTCGTGAGCACCAACCCATAAGAGCACCAACCCCTTTGTTGAGTACCAACCCGGCAACAATTCATGAGCACCAACCCACAAGAACACCAACCCCTTTATCAAGCACCAACCCAGCAACTATTCATGAGCACCAACCCACAGGAGTACCAACCCCTTTGCCAAGCATGAACCCAACAAATATTCATGAGCACCAACCCATAGGAGCACCAACCCCTTTGCTGAGCACCAACCCAACAACTATTCGTGAGCACCAACCCACAGGAGTACCAACCCCTTTGTGTATACCACACGACTATCTCTCAATGTTGCTCTCTCAACAAATGATAGTTCATTACAACATCTCTTTCCTCTCTCTCACCTTTGCTCTTCTAAGCTAGATATAACAAATACAAATCATATTCATCTCTCATAATTGCTCTTCTAAGCTAGATATTACAATATCAAATCAACCTCTCTCACACATATTAAAAATGGCTTCTCAAGCCTTTATTTATAGCTTTCCAAATGACCTTTGGCCTTCCCCCTTTGTGACCCTTTAATCCTCATGGAAAATGGCACCAAACTTGTATGACCCTTCATATCCTTGCCTTTGAAAAGCCATGTGGCAACCCTTCATGAGCAAAAATGCCCTTCCCTCTTTTGTCTTTACTTTGGTGACTTTTCGTATTCCTCAAAGTGTCCCTTCATGAGAAATTACACTCTTCCTCTTTTGTCTTCACTTGGTGACTCCTGGATTTCCCTAAGATGACTCTTCATGGGAAAATGCATCCCATCCTTCTTTTATCTTTACCCCGTGACTCTTTGACTTCTCCATGGGCCCTTCTTTTGTCTCATATGCAACCAAAAATATATTCATTAATATTAAATAACTATTAACACATATTAGCCAAGATATATCTATTAAAAATATCATTTAATGCAATGGGGCCTTTATAACCAATAATGCTAGACTTTTGACATTAATGACAATATTTCCAACATAACCATCACTAGTTGGCCCTAACCATCACTGGTTAGGGTTCAACTTCATTCTACTACCTTTCCCCACCTGTTATCATGTTTTTAATCTAGCCTTGTAGCACATCCAATTGGGGAAACCCATTATTTGCACACCTTGACCTATTTGGGAGTCACCCTCTCCCTCAACCTATTAAGAACTGCATTCAGCCTAAAGTCCATGGGACTATGTAGGTAGTGTCCTCTTACCTAGTGCATCAGGAGTCAGTCAACCACTCCTAACCCACCCAACCAACCCATTTTCCCACATCCACCTTGATGTTTGGATTTTTTTGAACTAACCTATTTACATACCTTACAACAACTATGATTTAATCATTATTGACCACATTAACCTACTTTTGCCTCATTTACCTTTTACATTATGCACTACCTTATCCACAACCCAACCCTTGGTGTTTTTCTCAGGAGCACTTCCTACATTGGATACCTGAGTACATACCCAACTTATCTAGGTGACTAATATATGTGACCCAATTAGCCATGACCAATGCTAGGGATTAGTTACCTTATCACTTATCTGAGAACTTAAACTTATTTCCAACATTGGCAATTCTATTCTTTACATGATTTAGACTCTTGTAATTAGTCACCTATTGTGCATATATTTGCATTTCAAATACCCCCACCTTTTTGTGACTTCCATTCTACCTTTCACCAAACCACGACCCAATTTTTGTCTTACCTCATCAACTCCTAGTTTTAGGGGGAACATCTCCTCTCTCCCACACTCAGGGCAACCAGACCTAGACCTTAACCAACCACCTATTTTTTTTCTATAGTTTGCTTAAAGCTACTCTGATCAATGGTCACTATCATGGAAAAATAATAGTTTGTTATTTTAGACTTCCCCATACCCCACTAGACCTTCTTTTGGATTTTTGAACTATCTACAAACACTACTCTGATCCTATGGACCTGACCTTGATACACTTGTGCATGGTATTGACCCCATGTGCCATACTTTTTACCAAATAGGTACATTATTTATTTTTTTGCATAATTAATTTCTTATCATTTGAATGCAAGCATATTTATTATATCATTTTTGACTTAACTGTCTTAAAATTGGATTGGTAGCCTCTTAGAAATCCTTGTGATTCTTAGACCTAGCATACACTATGAAATCCACTCAACCTACCATCTAACAAATCCTCTTCTAGTTCTCTTGTGATTTGTAGGTTATCCTCCCTAGCTAAAAAGGAGTTCTCACTTTCATTTGGATCAATGCGTGCATTCTACTAGGTATTCATCTACACACCCTAGTATTCACTTTCTTTTATCTACTTTCAAAACTAGTAAATGAAGGAAATAAATTGAAACAAAGTGTGTCAAATATCAACAACATGCCAACTTACATCACACACCTAGCCATACTCTATAGGTATCCAAGGATTTTTGGCCCTTTCCATAATGGGGTATATATCTTATCGGTGAAATCAATCCCCATTATTCACGACTACACCAATCCATCATCACTACCATAGAATATTTCACCAAGTGGGTAGAGGTTGACCCTCTCATTTTAATCAAAGTTGATAAAATCGACTTCATCAACCATAATATTTTTTTTCACTTCAGTGTTCCCCATAAGATCATCACTAATACTGGAAAATCATTTAAAAATAAGAATGCCTAAGGTCTTTATGATTCATTTGGCAGCAAGCTCATTTTTTCATCACCCTAACATCCATAAGTAAATGGGCAAGTAGAGGCCTCTAACAAAACTCTCAATAATATGCTCACCAAAATTGTCAATGAATCTAGTCTAGATTGGGATTTACATATTCCCTTATCTTTATGGGCATATCACACTAGCATTTGAACCCTTATGAGTGCTACACCTTTTTCTCTTTTATTTGGAGCAGAGGTCATCCTACCTCTTGAAATCTAGATCCCTTATCTTTACATATCTTTGTAAGATCTCATATTTGAAGATGATTACTATCAATAATGTTTAGCTTAGCTTGAGCTACTTGACAAGCATTATATGGCCATCCTTACCCATATTCATGTCTACCAAGAGCATGTTAAATGCACCTATGATAAACACCTAAAAGTCTGAGAATTCAACATTGGAGACCTTGTCTTAAAGGAAAATTAGAATGTCACCAACATAGATGAAATAAAGTAGTTCAAATTTTCTTTCAATTGGATTAGACCTTAAATCATAACCAACAAGTATGGATTAGGAGCTTACTAGTTATCCTCTCTCGAAGGTAACCCAGAACTTGAGCCCCTTAATGTTTTACATCTGCATCCTTTCTTTTGTTAAAGGAAAAAAATCACTTTTTATCCAATTTAAGCTCATCCCTTACTTACAAACCACCATTCATCTCCCTACCTCAAGGGCAACTAAATAAAACTAAATCATGTGATTATCTGTCACAATCATGATCTAATATTAAACAATGGGTACCACAGCTCTACCCATGGTACTTTCCACCCCTTTTATAGGATGGATTCCCATGATCATTGTAACCTAAACCTCTTTTTACATAATTAACCTTATTTTTCTTTTACTTTTGCCTTCATAAAGATTAATCCTCAAGCCTATGTAAAAAATTCTATGTCAAGAAAAAAATCAAAACAAGCAAAAAGAAAATGCAATATCAAAACCATAAACAATCATGGGTCATTCCTAGCATTTAAATATTTCTCCCTTGAAGGATAGCTATTGAAAATCTATTCAAATTTTCTCAAAGTAAGGTGGACTACTCCCTTGAAAGACATCTATCCAAATTATTGAACAAATCATTTGAACTTAGACCACTCCCTTGAAAAATGGTTGAGTAAAGCATTTTATCAAAAGAAAGAAATTTATTGGAAGCTTCTCGTATCAATCAACTTCCCCAACCCTCCAAGAAAACAATAAAATAAGCAAAAGACCCTTTATCAATTAAAATCAAAAGCAAAATAATCTTGAAATCCACAATCGGCTCTCATAAGTGATGATCTTGGAAGCCGCAATTGACTCTCATGAGTAGACTTCCCACATTGATCAGTCTATACTTTATATGACATAGACTTATCATACTGAATCTTTGGAAACCTAAAAAAGAGGCATGCTAGTCTCACAAGAAGGTTCCATTTTCATTTCATATCCCCTTTATATAGTATAAGTAAGGGATTTTTGAACTTAATTGACATTGTTTGATCAAGACATCTCTTAACCAACTAATAAACGCTAATATGAAGCATTCAAAGGGATTATGCTCCTTAAGCCAATCCAACTCTTGTTTTGTTTTAGTCCTTGTTAAAAAATAAGCATCATGCCCTCTTCTTATCCTTTCATAAACTAATTACACTTAGACATTTGTCTCTAAAATATTTTCTCTTTCTTACATCTAGTATTATTTAGGTGTTAAGTAAATAATCATGACCAATCACATCATATCATATCAACATATATAATAAGCAAAAATAAACATCCTCATCTTGTCTAAGTCATAACATTCATGAAAAACATAACCATAAACCTTTTTCATCATCATTTAAGAATGAACATCACTATCATCAATAAGCAGAAACCAAATCTATCTCAGCATATGCTTAACTAGGTGAGTTAGCATCATCAATCACATAGATCAATATCAACAATATCCATGATCAATACATCATCCATAACATAATCATAATCATCATAAGCATAATCAACAAATAAAATCATCAACATCAAATCATCATAACCATGAATAGTAACTAGTAAATAAGGATTGTATAAATATCAATCATGAGTCATAAACATCATACATCAATATACATGTATCTCTCTCTCAAAATATATGTCTCACCGCATCAGCACATAGACCAATATCAAAATGATATACAAAATAAAAAAATCATATCATATCATATGTATCCCTCTTTGGCCTTGGGGCACCATTACCACTGGCCCCTCCTGCACTACCACTCAGTCTGGGTGCCTGTCCTGAGGTACCTATCTATTCACCAATAGATGTAACCCACTAACCTAGTGTCACCATTCTATATATACCTACCAAACTATCCCTATACTCACCCTATCAAGGCTCATCAATACATTGCCTCAATACTATGGCCTCGTAGTCTCGTAACTCTTCCACTATGGCTAGGTATCATACCATGGGGATGGTAGCCAACAATCCTATAAGTGCTCCTCCTCCTCTTATCTATCTCAAGGAGTCTCTCTCCTATGTAACCAAGGCTATCAAGGCTCTATCCTAGTCCCTATCACCCATGAGTGTAGCCACCTAACCCTTTAAGGTATCCACCTGACCTTGTAATGTTGTGATATGTGCTTGTGTCACAACTAGTGCCACTCCTTCTTGTACATCTAATGTACCTCCTTATATGTGTGCCCTCTGACCTCCTCTCCCAATTGGTTTTACATCCATAGGCTACCTCTACCATCATCCCCACTAAATTTTATTTCCATATATAGATCCTACTACCATGTAGGGTACCCATCAATAAAGCCTACATCATCAATTGCTAGCCTAGTTGGTATCTCCTCATGATCAAGAAAATTTAGTATTAGATGTGGTTCAGCTCCACATCCTTGTTCTTATACCTAAAAAATGGGCCTAAGATACCCTGAACCAAGTTGAACTATCTCAGTATGCTATCAAATAGGATGAGCTCTACCTCCCCATCCTATCTATCTAATATACATCTATAACTCTATAAATATAGGGTCCACCTACGATAGCCTACCCATATCAAAAACTAGCCATAAGGTCTCTAGACAATGTCACCAATCACCAATACACCAAGTGCACCCCTGAACCAATCTACATCATGAGCTCTTCCTCTTACACCTAAAGTGGCAAAGTCACCTTTCCATCACATGAATCCAACTAAGAACTCTATTTGGGCATATCCCACTTGTGGTAACCCCACTGGCCTCAACACTCATATGTGCTCATAAGCCCAATAATGTATAACTAGATTGACATTGATGTTGTATCTCCTATGGGGCCTAAAACACCACAACTATCTATATATCTTCACAAATAATACCAGTACTTAGTTGAATACAGTCCTCCATAGTAGTAACTCAACCAATACCCCTAGTATTAATTATGGGAACTACCCATTACTCAATTTGGGAAGGGTAAAACATGAAATGATAATCATCAACATAGTCATGTGTATCTCTCATACAACATGTTGTAGCTAAAGCTGCCAGTGTGCCATCTGACTTGATCATGGTCATCACCATATAAAAACTCTAGATGCTTCTCATGCTCTTCTCTTTCTATGTGGTATATCAGATCACCCCATAGGGGTAACTACGTAATTTGATGCATGTCTGCTAGCAGGTTCATGAGCTCATAGTAGGTAGTATAAAAGTGTTCATAGCTATATCCCATATCTCAATGAAGGATACAGTCATGGACGTATCATAGGGCACATGTTATTAATGCCTAATCACTCTAAGGCCCACCTCCTCCATGCATTCCCAATCAATTGGGGTCATACCTTAGTGGATCTCCATGAAGATGCATGGCACCTTATTACATATTTGTATTTGCTCCTGTGTATGTAAACACTCAATCGTGTGCACATTTAGTCACCTATACTCTTTTGCCTATGACCTTATCTCTTTAACCAACCCTATATACACCTAAACTATTTAGCCATCACCTTTCCTAGCATTACCTTGAAAATACATACTCTTTATCCCTTGCACTAGCTACCTATTATCACACATAAACATTAACTAAACCCACCTATTCTAGCCTACCCACCATTCCCCATTTGATAATGACCTATTACCCTCTAACATTAAGTGCATCATTTCTAAAAATTATAACCCAACTTACCCCTTACACCTACCTTTTAAAATATATACCATTTGGCCTAACCACTGACATTCATGATGATTGTCAATGGTTGGGTGGCCCTTTTACCAATAGATGCCAACCATTGACGGTCAGGCTGACTATCGATAGTCACTATGTGTGACCATCAATATCAAATGCCCAACCCTATTCTACCCTAAATCTATCAAAATCACCTATAAAAAGCTCCCTTTTCATTCCTAATACCTAACCCCACCCCATTTATCCTACCCCCTATTAGTTTCAACTACCACTCAAAAATTTACCCAAATCACACAAAAACCCTAACTAGGGCATAACCAATCAAACCCAAACAATCAAACAACCATCCTCAAAATCTAATGTAATTGTAAAAACAACCTCAGCTATAAATTTAATAACACCCACCTCATTCCTTGACCATCATCAAGGAGTAAGCTATAGACCCACCCATCCTCATTTGTGGCCATGTTATATCTTGGCTCAGTCATTATCAGTCAACCTTGTCCATGTCAAAAATTTCATCCACTAACACAAACTCACTATCCATAAATTTTTCCCAAACAAGACAAAATATCTAGATGCAAAAGCACAAAAGTTATAATGAGAAAAATTGCATTCACTTTTCATTTTTACCCTCTACAACTTTAAGGTTTCTACCCTGACTGTTGATGGTCAAGGTGACCATCAATGGTTACCCTTTGGACCCCTGACTATTAGTTATTAGTGTTTTAAATTTTTTCAAATTGCCTCTTCAATCAACCTCTTTCAGTGTACTTTACCCAACAACCCACCCATGAAGACCACCTTCTCCACCCACCTCATCACCTCGTCATTGGTCCATTTTGGCCCAACTAGTGCATGTTTTTTATGACTTTTGCTTGGTCCTTTGATCATAATGATAACATTTCCATGTTAACCACTTTTTGAATTTGTGTTAACTCATGCATACCTAACCTACTTGTGTCTTCTCAGGAGCACTTCTTACCTTGAATACCTGTGACACTTGACCTATGTGTGTTTTCACTAAGAGCACTTCATGCCTTGGATACCCACTAAAACATAAACACTGCCTAGGAGACTTGCATTTACAAGTGTACTTAGCCACCACACCTAAATTCATTCATGTAGTCTACTTGTCACTTTTCCTTCTAGCATCAACCTTTACTTTTACTAACTATAGAAACCTAGTCAATACACGATCTTGACTATTGCACTTTTGTCAAACTTTGTGCACATACTTGCACTTCAGTGCCTAACTTATCATTCACTTGTTTTATTATCAACTTACCAACTCATCAAACTTGCACTTGATTTTGATTTACCTTCTCACTTTCTATTTTTAGGGGTAACACCTCCTCCCATACTCAGGGCAACCTAACCTTCAACCCGCAACCAATTTTTTGTTTTCTAGCTTGTTGATTCAAGATGCACAACAAAAAGGGGAAAATGTAGACACCAAAAATATACACACCATGATTTCAAATGTAAAAACACCCCTAGACCACCTTAAAACACACTTTGGACTAATTTGACCCTTTGACCCCTAATCGAGCCTAACCATAACTAACTTAACCTACCTTTTTACCCATTGTGTACCTTGGCCCTCATCTGTCGATGGTTAGGATGATTATTGAAGGTCACCCTGACTGTCGATCATCAAGGTCCACCATTTTAAACACTAACATGTAAGTCACCTCTAATTTATTTTATAAATTTAACTTGTCATCATCCATGTGTGAATTCATGTATGAGCAATTTATAATTAGATAGCCTAATTGAACCTCCACTTGAACCTCTTACCTATGCCTATAAGAAAAGAGGAACAGGGAGGTGAAACCCATATGAAACTATCATTAGGAATTTCAAGAGCTAATACATGTAGAATTCCTTTATAGGTCACTTCATCCATTAATCCAATAACCCAACCACCATGTTAGAGAGTTGAATTACCACTACCACTTTTCCAAGCAGTCAAGCATTGTTACTCTATCAGAATCATGATAGATTACACCAATAACCCAATTACCTCAATTGATTACTAGATCAAAATCTAGTAAGATAAGTAATTATTTTTTAACATTCATTTACTTTATTTCTATTTTGATATTATCCCAACACCAACCCATCTCTTAGGATCCAACTTTGTGATCCCATCAATCAGCCATTTATTACCTATAACTAACACATAGCAACTATTGATGGTCATATCAACCACTGATGGTCTGTCTAACTACTAATGATCATAATAACCACTAATGGTCACCCCAACCACTGATGGTCACTATGAGAAAAAATAACAACTTATTTTCACCCTCATACCCCCAACCAAATCCAATGCTCTATGTCCCTCCATGTTTACAGACCCTGCCTAATTTTTTGAAATAGCCCCAAGCCATTTAACATAGGTATTGATCTACCTATTATTCAATTATCCTTTTTGGCCTATTTATTTACTAAACACTCTTTGTATTCACTTTTAATCTATTTTGATTATTGATGCAAGCATGTTCTATTCTATTTTCCACATTTAATTATTTAAAACGTATGGATTGATAGCCCCTGAGGAAGTTCTTGCTTCTAGGATCTAACTAGTGCTAGAAAATCCACCCAACTATTTATCTAAAAAATAAATATTTTTAATGCTATTTTATTTTCAGGTCATCCTCCCAAGCCAAAGAGGAGCTCTTCATAATCTATAATCAATGCATGCACAAACAAACAAGTTTTTTAACCACACCCACATCTAGTTTCATTATCTTCCCTTTAAAAAAATAAGATAAAACTCATTGAAATAGTCAAATTATAATTATAATATCAATCCAATGTGACTTTATTTCCTCTCAGACCTTCTTTCCTAACCAAACCAAGTATGCAACTTCCATTGACAAGGTAGGCCTGTAAGATGTCCATTTGATTATGTGTTTATATAGGGTTGAAATGAATTTTGTTTGATCATCCTTCAAATATTTTTATTTAGTTTATTTTTGAATTCAAATGAATTATTATACTTGGTTCATTCATCTAAACTCTAGTCTCTCATACAAAACCTTGCATCATTTTCTCAAGTTTAGAAACCACTTGAGTCATTCAAAATAACCTGTAGGTAATCATTCAGGTGTTTGTTGACATTTTACAGTTTAGAACCTTAGTATAAATCTCTAAATATTTTAATGAATTTTTTCAAAATGTTTAGAACTCATCTATCCTCTTTTTAAACCTTACAATCTTTAAAGAACCTACATCATCTCTTGAACACATTCCCTCTCATGTTTTACATGTAGGTTAGGTTGTACTATTCACTTCCTTGATGCCTTGATCATCCATTGAGATCAATATGGGAGTTTGGATTTCTAGTTGAATAAGTCTCTTTCATATTTCACATGTACATTTCAGACACTTTCTATGCCAACTCAAGGCTTCCTATTAATCAAGTTTGCCAATTCTACCTACAGGTAGTTATTTAGGTGTTTTGAGCACTAGGTATTGCACTCACACTTTCTCTATTGATATTTGAACTATTCAATCATAGAACCACCATATTGATTTCATACTTTGGTTTTAAAAATCAAATTCTTGATGCATAATTTATTAGATTTCACATGAAAATAAATCTATAGGTCTACAGAGCTGTAGGTCTAGATTTTCATGGTTTTAAGAATTCTCATAATGCAAGCTTGGTCTCTTGAGCTTGGGATTATCTCTCCATTATCTCTTTACATTCCTTATGAGATCATGATTCTCATTATCATTTGAGAATGCAATATAATACCTCCTTGATTCACTTTTTTATGTAGGTAACTGACACACATAGTCTACAAAATGAGAAAACATTACATGTTACTTAGAGAGGATGGTGTTGGAGTGAATAAATGGAGAATCACTGATGGAGATATAAATTAATTGAAAAAATAGTGTAAACATGTATATAGACCCTCATTCCATCCCATCAAATGTTTAAGACCTTGAAACAAACAAGAAACTATGATAGTCAACTTTGTAAATTGTGTACAATGAAGTTTTCTTGCCAAATTAAGGCCATAGATGCCAAGTGTGGCTTAGAAAAGCATGTGAAATGTATGTATAGACCCTATAGGCCATAAATAATTTCTCTCGTGCATTTAACTTGCTTGAAACTATCATTCTAAGGAGAAAAATGAGTCTATGGATTTTGTAGGTAGTTTTAAACCGCCTTGGAGTCGTAGTGATTGTTCATAAAGGAAAGGGGATGTATCTACAAAATAATGCCAAAAATTTAAGGCTAACTAGTACCCCCTCCTCTAGTTAAAATATTAGTCCAACTTTATCTCTCCTATTCATACCATATACATGAAATTTACCTTTATGAGCTTGTGAAGAGAGTGATAGAGATAAAGAAGTAACTTTTACAATCTTGAGACCTTTCCCTACAAATCAAGCATTGATTTGACCTGTAAAATTTAAAATTACACTTCTAAAACATTTTTCACCTAAAGATGAGATCTCATGTCCATAAAAGTGACTTAAAATGCCTCTTTGGAGTGAATTTTAAAGTAACTAACATGTTCTTACTTCCCTAACAAACATTGAAGTGAGATAACCTCTTAAAAATCTTGGACAAGTGTATTTATATGGATGTCTACCTTGGTTAGCTTTGGCATGCATTGGATTTGACCAAGATCACCTTTTTCCTTCATAAAAATTTATCTTAAAATTTACAAAATAACCTTAAACTTTACAAACATGCATGAAATGTTAATTAAAGGTGATGAAGCCATGAAATGTATTTGATAAGCAACTAAGGACCCTATGACACCATTTCACCAACCCTCTTTACACCATGACATGATTAGGCTAGTACAAGATAAGAACAACCATTAACTTAATATTAGAAAACTAACCTTAAACTTTGATAAGATGGTTTTATAAAGACCTTTTGAAGACTATATAAGGCATGACAAATCTATGGATAAGGTTAACAAAACATGAAAAATAATTTTTTACATATAGGGGTTGACCTTTTAACCTTGGGGGTCAAAAATGGTCAATAGAAACTTCATAAACTTGAGAAGTGCCCATTAAGCTAGATATGGCCTAATTGGGATGGTGGGGTTAATAGGTTCATTACAGATTTGTTCATATGTAATCATGTTCTTTTTCTCAAAGGTAGAGGCTTATAAGGTTTCCATCCTATACATGAGGATGCATATGAGTTCTAGTTCGGTATTGTATTGAGGGATACCTCCTAAATATTTTGTTGCAAATGTTAATAAGGAGGAAGTGAATTTAGGATTGGTTTTGAAAGGGGATAGCTGATATAAGTAGTGATGGTTAGTTGAGATGCAACTACATACTATGGAAATAGTAAGAGTAGGCTTTTTTTTGGGATGGGTTAAGATAAGTACTCATAATGAGTTGCAAATTTGGTATTGGGTAGTTAAAGGGATTTTTTGTTGGAATGTTTGACTCAAGGGTATTTATTTTGTGGATAGTGGAGGTTGGGTGGTATGTTAATTATTCAAGGTTACGTAAGTTTGGATTAGAGGGAGCGTTGTCAAGATGAAGACTACTAGATTTTGAAGTGTGGGAGAGGGTGGTTGGTTGGCTGTAGGTTGTGATGTAGTAATATTTTGACGTGGACTAATGGTCACAGTAGGGCTACTAGATACTAATGGTGATTGAGTATCTATAGGTTGTGTCATGATAGTATTTGAACCTGTAGGTGGTGTTGGGTTGATGAATGAGGAAACTATGGCCACTATGTACCCTTGAAATGTTTTTGGTGACATGCCATAGAAATATTTGGAGGTTTTACCATGAGGGGAAACAGGAATTTGTATGGATCGTGCAATAAGGTAATAGTTTAAGGTGATTAGATTTTTATCTAATATATTTACAAATTCAAGATCACCCTAAGGTTAAAATTAAGGGAGACCATCCCCAACGGAATCAGGAGAGGTAGGGGCTTGGTGAATGTTATATTGAGTAGGATGAATGTGTTGATTATATTATTTTGAGTGACTATTTTCACATTATAACCATGCAGTACAAAAAAATGAAAATAAATAATAAATGTAAAATGTGTAACTCTTTTTTATTATCTTGTTTTAATGAGGATAAAATTAGACACTCTATTATATGTAATTAAATATTTTTAATCTTGTTAATAAAAAACTTTAGAATGTGATGGGGTGTTGGGTTAACAAAGGTCCTAAGAAGTGTCAAGTTAATCTTGGTTCTAGGTTTGTTTAAAGTTGGGAACCTCAATATACATAAAGGTATAGTGAGGCATGCATCTATGTTGGTGGTAGTACATGGCTTGGTATTGGGGCCTACCCCTTCACCTTGTGATCCCATAATAATAATGATGTTGGGTGCTTAGCCTTTATACTTCCAACCAATTGTTTATACTTAACCAGACCACCAAGTTGGCTTTCCCTTTGGTAATGAAATCGAAGTGGATCTACCTAGGTGGGATTTGTTTTATTGTAAATTTTATGATTATCATGATTTGATAGTGTGTGAAAAGGAGTGTGACTAAAATTGTAAATTAATCCTCCTACTTACACTAGATGTGCTTCTAAAATAGGCAAATTGAAAAAAATAATTTCTTTCAAAATAAAAGTAATTCATATAATTTTTTTGTTTTTTTGTTTTTTTTGTTCCTTTTAATGAAAAATGAAGAAAACATTTTACTAAATGAAACAAAATAAACAAAACTATAATAAGGAATAAATAATAATGAGGCCCAAAAAGGGTCCCACTGGGCATGCCATAATGTTTAAGTATTTTTAGTTCATTTTTTTATAAAAGATACTACTAAAAATGTAAAGTGAGATGTAGGGATTTTAGGCTTAATTTTGACTTGAGAGATTATGCACTATTTATCCAACAATGTGGGAACTCCTTTTTGGATAGGAAGGACTACCTAAACATAAGAGAAAAATATAAAAAAGATAGATTAATAGTGTATGTAAGTGAGATGACTAGTACTATACCAATCCCAGGCAGTGGTACACTTCTTAATAAGGATGTCAACCCACTTTATAAGCACTTAAGAAGATAAAAATAGTAAAGGAAATTACAATATGTGCATAATGATACTAATATGGAATTGAAATAAACTAACTTTAATATACATACATTCCATGGAGATTAGAGAAATGATCATTCCAATATGCTTCAGCTAAGTCTTATTATACTTATATTACTTCTATCTAATCAACAATGGCCTCTATGGTGGGGGTGAATATAATTTCATAAATTCCTAATTCAAAAGAGATGTCACTTTGGTTGAAGAAAAAAGGTTGTTGTACTATAGACACATTACAAATGGTTATTACATCATGCACAACTCTGGGTAATGTTATCTACAAGAAAAACTCATAGTTTAAGAAATAAGTGATTAAGATTAATATAAGGATGCTAATAGAAGTAGATTCAAATTGTAGGTAGAAAATAATTTAAGCAGAGATTGATGTCAATCTTGTAGGATTGATGTCAATTTTATGAATCCACATGGATTCTAACATTATGGATAAAGTTCTGAGGATAGAGTTATAAATATTGGTTTGATTGGATTTAGGATGGCTTAGGACAATCTATCAATGATAATGGTGATAAACAAGACTGTAAAATAGAATGTAAAATAGATAGAATTGTTTAAAATAAGTAAATGCACTTACTTTCATAGTGCCCCAAATCTATATTAATTTCAAGTTTTATGAGCATATTTCTGACCTTTGGATGAATGCTAAGGGGTTGATGTAGGAATATGGCTTCTAACAGGTGAGTAATTATCTCGAATATGTTATATATAAATTCATGTAGCATTCTTGTGAAAAATTTTGGGTACAAAATTGTAGTCCTTCATTGAAGGGAGGCATGTGGTTAAATCTCTATCAATTTAATAGAATCAACATTGATCATAGGAATTAGTACTGATTCTTTCCTAATTTTACCAAAGTCTATTGAAATTGCCTTAATCATGAGCTTAAATCAGGCCTTAAATTATTGAATAGATCTAGGATAGTGAGGCAGTTGTTAGGGGGTTAAAACAATTTACTTTTATTATGCTTTGGTAGATTTGAGAAAATTTTAATTGTAGGTAATTAGTTAAAATAAATTACTTAAGTGAAACAGTAATTAATAAAATTAATTATGTGGGGTAAGGTTAAAATATTAATTGGATAATTACATGGGGTCAAATAAGGATGGAATGAGATAGGGGACCTAAGACCTAAACTAGCATAAATATTATTGTGCAAAATCCTACTGCCTACACATGTATACATTATGTTGACATATCCAAAAAAGAAACTGAAGGGGCATGTGGGTATTTTTTATTATGTAAGGAACACATATGCATTATTTTATAATGTATACACATTAGTTCCACATTGCACACATGAATCAAAAATGAGATATAGGAATGTGTAGGTGTTTTAGTTTGCTAAAATAAATGTAAATTATGTTGGTGAATATTTTGTCGATCAACGTACTGATAAACAAAATAGGTCTGATCAGCCCAAGTAAGAAGATTAGTCATCCAAATGTGTAGGTTTACCACATCAGAAGGGGACTGATCTCTCCTCTCATCAAGGGGAGGTTCCCTATAGGTATGCCATATATATATATATATATATATATATATAGAAAATAATACTCAAGGGTAGGACAAACCATCCATCTCTCTTTTTTCAGAGATGATGCATGCAGATCAAAGGAAAAACTCAAGGGAAATGACAAATAGCACTCCTCTTCTTTTAGAAGTACTATCCAGCAAGCCACAAGAATACTCCTGATAGTAAAAGCAAAATGAACCAAAGACGTAGTAACCAACAAATTGAGATGCAGCACAAAGTCTCCACCTGAATTGCTCAAGAGTAAGATACGAAGGACAATGAGGGAAAAAATTCATCCCAAGGTCCTTTACATAGAAATGAAAAGAAAACACACTAAAGGAAATTATGGGGGCACAAAGTCTCTCCACAGTTGACTCTTCAGGACACCTTTCTAACTACTTTCACTAATTCTACATGTTGAATTAAAGGAACAAAAAATATATCAAGTAAAAAGACATAAGAATAGTTTCCCCAACAACAAAGATATCACAACACGAAGTTTGAAAAGTCACTTGCTTTCTTATTTCAATAACAAAATATGATTAACAATCTGAGCTCAAAGTCTCAGTAATGCCTTTCAATTTGGGCAGAGTTTCATTTCTAATTTTTAGAAAGAGATATCTTTACAATAAAAGAGATTCCCTTATATAGCCACTTCAAGAAGGACTCAAGAATAGTAACACATCATGTTGCATTGAAATCTATTAAGAAGACAGGCTGGAACTTAGGGGCTTCTACCCATTTGCTTTTCTCAATGCAGAGAAACAAGTCATGCTATTGAAAGTTTGCATCTTTCAATGTCCACCTAGTGATCTGATCCTTCATCATTCTTTCTTTTCTAGTTATTTGAATTAGGTCTTAGATTCAATTTGATGCTCTATTCCTTAGTCACTTTATACTGGTCTTTAGCAATTGACGTGTGGCACATTCCATTGCTAAACAGGTGAAGACACATGGCAGGTTCCATGGGACTTTGAGAAATGTTTATTGATAGAGGCTTTGAAACCTATTAGTAACTCAGAATCATGGGTGCAGACACTTGTCACTATCCACAGAGTTACAATGGAAAAGGTGGTAGCTCCCACTTGCCTCTTGAGAATCCTATGGCGGATGACACGTGGAAGCTTCTACTGAGCTTCTAGCTACCTTTAAAAAGTCTTCAGGACTTATATTAGTTTCTCATGGAAGATGACACGTGGTAGCTTTCACTACATTTTATGAGAGACACATGGTAGGTTCCACTACTTTGACACTATGTCTCAATGAATGACACATGGCAACATGCATTGTGAAACAAGTGAGGACACGTGGCACTTTCCATTGTCACTTTTTGAGGGACACGTGGTAGCATCTATTGAACTTGTAGAAGTTTTGGATGCCTTTTGAATGTCCTATGGAAGATGACACGTGGCAGCTTCTATCGCATTTTAGAAACACTATAAAACTATGTAAGACTCATTTGGATTCATGCAGATGATGCCACTTGGCATGTTCCACTTAACTTACAAAGGACATGTGGTAGCTTCTATGGCATCATGTTGAAACCTTCCACCATCAACACCTAGCACTTTCTACTATCAAGCTTTTGTAGCATCATATAAATGCTTGGGGCTCACTCGGGTTCTTTCAAATGATGACACTTGTCATCCTTTGTTGATCTCTACATAAGACACATGGCATAATCTACCAATTCTTAGAAATAAAGTGTAATGGGGCCCAACCGATGACACTTGGTAGCATCCGCCTGACTCTTTCTTTTACATGTGCTTATTTTCTTAATGGAGGTGGCCTTTAAACCTTTGAACCCATGAACCTGATGAACTTATGAATTGGTTCAAGGTTCAACGGTTTGGTCAGTTCATTCCTTTGAGTCACTTTAGCATCTTTGAACCAAGCACATTGAACCATTTGGGGCTTGAACCCTTTGAACCGTTGAACCATTAGTCCTTTAACTAAAAAAGCTTGAATAATTCCCAATTTTGAAAGCTTATAACAATTTTTTGAAATGAGAAGAGATAAATTAGTCTTTGCAGGACCAAAATAGCTTATATGTTGTCCTAAAAATGAGTGACATTTTTCAAGTACAATAGCTAGCTCCAGTTGAAGAACTTCTGTCAATTGTAAAAAAGAATTGAAGAGAGTAGAATTTATAATCTCCAGTGTCTTCATGTGTACCATTGGGCTACGGAGTCATGCTACCTAAAAATGAAAGGCATCAAAAAAGAAAACAAACAAAACAAAATAGAATTTAAAACTATATAAATATACATATATAGATGTAATGATCTAATACTTCAAGAGTTGAAGTGTTTCAGATGCTGCCCATTGTGAGGTAGAAAAAAGAGTGTTTTAGTAGAAAGCTATTTTCACCAATGTGCTGATGAATTATAAATGGGCCTCTCCAAAGGGAGTCAAACTTTTCATGCATCCCCTTTGGTTCTCTCCTTTTGTCCCACAACAAGACTTGATCCCCAATCTAAAAATCATGATTTTTAGCCTTCTAGTCAAAGAGTTTCTTTACCAGACTTTGATGAGCAATAATTCTATCCACCAGCATGGTTCTTTGTTCCTCCAGCTCAGTCAGGCACATGATTCTTTTATCAAGAGAGCTTTCATATGTCTGATCTTCAATTGCCTTTGCCAATTTCAAGGCTGGCAATTCTAAGGTGATTGGTATCTCAGCATTGATACCATAAAGAAGTTGAAAAGGAGACATACCAATTGCCCTCTTTGGTGTGATTTTGTTTGCCCATAGAGCACCAACCAATGCTTTATGCCATATTCTTTGATTGTCATTTGCTAGCTTCTTGATGATAGTTACCAGGTTCTTATTGCTAGATTCAGCTTGTCCATTCCCTTGTAGAAAATAATCAGAAGAATGAGAGTGTAATTCCATAATGGAAACAGAATTGTGTAATCTCCTAGGAGGTGAAACAAGTTGCATTGTCAGTAACAATTTTGGTTGGAACTCCAAACTTGGAAATGATATTCTCCTTGAAAAAATTGCATACAACTTCTGAAGTAGCATACTTAGTTGGGATTGCTTCTACCCACTTGGTGAAATAGTCAGTTGCTATAATGACATAATCATGTCCAGCACTTGAAGATGGGTTTATAGTTCTAATAAAATCAATCCCCCATTGCTAGAAAGGTTCTTCTATGATCACTGGCTTGAGAGGCATATCAGCTAACTTGGGTCTTCCAATAAATTTCTAACAAAGTTCACATTTCCTAACCCACTTATGTGCATCTTGGAAAAGAGTTGGCCAGTAATACCTGGCTCATAGAATCTTGTGAGTAGTCACAAGAGCAAAAAAATGTCCTCCACAAGCCAGATTGTGGAAATATTTCAAAATCTAGCTTTGTTGCTCTTTGTCTACATAGCAAAGGAATACTCCATCTATGTTTCTCTTGTGCAGGTCATTGTCCCAAAGGACAAAATTGGCAGCTTTCAACTTGATAGTCCTCCTTTCTTTGTAAGACAAATGAAAAATACATTCACCATAAGTAAGAAAATGAGCAATACCTGAATACCACTCATTGATAGTGGAAACAAAAAGGACTATTGGTGTATTTTCTACTTTAGCTTTTTCACGATGTGTATCTTATGGCTTATTGTTAGCAATTAGTTGGCATAGGCCTTTTCCCCTTACCAACTTTGTTGGCTTGATGTCTAGATTGAATTCTTAGATCTTTGCAATCCAATTGCCCCTTTTTGTGCCAAACTCCTATTGAGTTAATATAGAATTGACTGTGGTGTCAAGAACTAAGGTAGTAGTGTGTGAATTTAGGATATAGAAGCGGAAATGTTTGACTGCTTTCACCAACGCATAAGCATACTTATCTACATTTGAATACTTTATCTCGTGGGTTTTGAGAGGGTAACTCATGAAAGAAATAAGAGATTCTATACCTTCCTTGTCTTCTTGAACAAGAATTACTAAAAACGTGTGTTTAGATGCATAGCTATATATGATGAAATATTTATTGTAATTTGGACAAACCAAAGTAGGGGCATGAGCAATGGCAGTCTTGATATCTTGAAATGTTGACTTGCCTTCTTTAGTCCAGCTGAAGTGGTCTTCTCTTTCATCATGTTCACAATGTGTCTAGTCTTCTCAGCAAATTTGGAGATGAATCTTCGTAAGAAATTCACCTTTTCAAAGAAAGAATGAACAACATTCTTACTTATAGGCAAATTAAGCTCTTGAATAGACTTGACTCTATTTGAGTTAATCTTTATGCCTTCTTTTGACACAATGTGTCTAAGGAGTTTCCCCTCTGTTACATAGACTTTTTGGGGTTCAAGAAAATACCATTCTGGCGACAATGCTTCAACACTTGTTGTGAGTGGCGTACATGATCAGATCGATGCTTTGAAAAGACAGTCAAGTCATCAAGGTATACCACTATGAATTTACCTATCTCATCTTTGAAAGCCAAGTCCATTGCTCTCTGAAAGGTAGCACCAGCACTTATCAAGCCAAAAGGCATTCTTCTATATGCAAATGTACCCCAAGGTGTGGTGAATGTAGTCTTATGTTGGTCTACTTCACCAACTTCAACTTGATTATATCGTAAAAAGCCATCCAATATTGATAACATCTCTGAACCCGTCATTGTTTGAAGCGCTTGATCCACGATTAGCAAAAGATAATTATCTTTCAAAGATGACTGATTCAGATTCCTAAAATCTACACAAATACAAATTTTGCCATTCTTCTTCCTTATAGGCACTATGTTTGAAATCCATGTGGAATGATGGATTGGGAAGATGATTCTATAATTTAACATTTTTTGTATCTCAGACAGAATAGTACTTGATATTTTTGGATTGTACTGTCTAGATTTTTGCTTATAGGGCATTACATCAACCTTGAGAGGAATGTCATGGAAGATTTTATCAGGTCTAAGAGACTTCAAGTCTTCATAAGAATATGCCAAGACATCCATGTATTGATAGAGTAAAGTGGTGAACTTGAATCTTTCTTCAGGGGTGCAACACTTACCAATGTTAACCATCTTGATATTTTCTTTAGTAGTCAAATTTACTTGATTGAATCCCTGAGAGAAACTTGAATCTGTTTGTTGTTGCTTGATGAATCTATCATGCTTGTCAAATAGTTTCTCAAGAGAAACTAGGCCTTTTGGAATTTTATTTCCTTTTAACTTTAAGAATTCTTCATTTATATCTGAATTAGATTCAGAGGCTAATTCATACTTTTGAGGTTCACTAACTTCAAAACATAGTTGTTTAAAATTGTCTTTTCATTCTAGGAAAGCAATGATTTGATGATTATCATTGAATACTTGCTAATGATCAGCATTGTTAGAAACACTTGGTCTATAGATTAGCTCAATAGTACACCTATCTTCTTTGAAATTTGAATGAGGAACTAAGAGAGTTCCTAAAATAGCAAGTGCATCAGCTCTATCATTAGATTCCCTGGGTATGGCAAAAATATTGAAAGCATTAAAGCTTTCAATTTAGTCCCAAACCAAGTTACGATACTAGAGTAATATTTCATTCTTGGTTTGGTATAATTTGCTCACTTGATAGACCACTAATTCAACATCCCCTTTGGCATGAAAAAACTTGATGCCTTTGTCTTCAGCAGTCTTCATTCCAAGCAACAGAGATTCATATTCAGCTGTATTGTTAGTGTTACTAAACTATAATTTATAAGATGAATGAAACATATCTCCTTGAGGAGATATCAACACAATCCCAACTCCTGAATCAGTAGAGGAATAGCTGCCATCAAATTCCAAAATCCATTTTTCATCTGATACTAATTTTTCTTTAGACTTTCTTTCATCAGAGATGGAGGATTCTTCTTCATTTGTATTGCAGCCTACTAGTTCTTCTGTTGTTCTAGTTGAACTAATTTTTGAGTTGACACTTTCAAGAATTATATCAAGTGTTTCATGCACTTTATCTGTAGATAGAAAGTAGTTATCCATACCTGTAGATTTAAAAAGAATTTGAGCTTTAGGGGCTGATGTCTGGGTGACCACATATTTTGTCTCCTTTTCAAGGAGTAACCTCTTCATTACACCTTGTACAAGGATCCTTGCCTCAGATAGATTCATGCTTAGTTCTCCTCCCACTTCCTTTCAAAAAATTTGTCCAAACAAAATGCCATAAGATGCTAGGATGTTAGCCACCAAGATAGTCATCTTGATTCTCTTATCTGGAAAGGTTGCAAATGCAAATTGGGCATCTTTGATTTGCCCCAGCAATGGTACTTGCTTATTCTCCATGAAGAAACATCTAAAAAATGTCTTGGTCAGTGTGAAACATAGAGACTCAACTACTTTAGTAGGCATGACATTGTCAAATGCACCTGAGTCTATAATACAGTTACTTAGCTTGTGACCATTTATTAACAGGAAAACATAGAAAGGTTCTATTTTTATAAAAGTAGCTGGAGGAGTAATGACAAGATTATTTAGAATGGACATGTTCTTTGGAGAATTGGGAGTTACCTTTTTAGCTTTTTGTCTTGCAGGGATGGTTTGGTTCTTGACACATTAGATCAACTTATCCAATTGATCAGGATTGGATTGCAAATATTCAAATTTAGACATCTGTATTTTTGTCTTTTTGACATGATCGATTATGTCAAATGGTTGAATTGAGCTAGGTACAGAGGAAAGTATTTCAACCTTTTGAGTTTTAAGAGGGATGGGAGGAAGGTTGGTTTGTGAAATGGGAGTAGAGGGTGAAGGTGAAATTGATGTATTTGCCTTTTGAGTGATCACCAAATCCTTTGACTAAAAAGGCAGAGTGGTTCCACGCTTAGCAATCATAACTACTAGGTGAGGTTTCTCTTCTATCTTCCCTTTATCAGCTTGCTAGACTAGTTGATTCTTAGGCCTGGAAAACACTGCATATGATCCATCAAAAGCTTCTCTTTTACTTCTGAGTTCATCTTGGTAGTTTAGAAAACCAATGTGAGAGTCACCAACTGATTCTTATTGATTTTCTATAAGGAGATCAGCATCATTTTCTTGATTTAATTTAGGCTGGAAAGAGAACTCTGATTTTAATTCAAGATATCCCATTGTTGAATTGGTTGGAGGAGCTTTCAAGGCAAGTTTCCCTTATGGGGGAAGAAGGCAATTCTATTTCCCTTGATTCCTAGTAACATTGCCCTGATATGACTGATTTGGGAATGTTCTTCTTGGCATATCTCTGTATGAAGGAGCAAAATACATTCCTTGAGCCATTTGCTTTTTGAGAGCAAGCAACTCATTTACCAATTTTCGCACCATTGGATTTATGGTGCTTATAGATGAATATTTAGAAGATGATGAAGCTCTATTTCTATTTGCATCTCTTCTTATCTTCCATGCTAAGATGAGATCATCTTCTACTTTAGTGGCTAAATGTTGAGCTGCAGCAAGATCTATTTGACTAGCATGTCTCAAAAGAAAACTTACTTCAGGTAATTGAGAATTAATGAAGAAGCATTTGAGATTCTCAGCTCTAGGTTGAGCAATTACTAGAATTTTGTTCCTCAATTTGTCAAATTTGGCTATGAAGTCTCTCATTGGTTCATAAGGCTCTTTTTTCATCTATGTAAGTTGAGCCAGAAGTGCATGTGCATCTTTTTTAGGTTTGAATTTGGCTTCAAACTTAGCTTTGAGGGTCTTGCAATCAGTTACTAACTAAGCCTGTAGATGATAAAACCAATCTGCAGTAGCACTTTGTAATGTTTCTACAAATAGCCTAACTGCTACATCTTCAAATTCTACTCCAATTACTCCATAAGCTATGCTGAAGGCTGCAATGTGTTCATCAAGATGAACTTTCCCATCACCATAGAATTTGAGGAAATTCTTCCTTGAACTACGTGGAAGCTCATGTAGAGGTGGAGTAAGATTGAGAGGACTAAAAGCATTACACCAGGGGCCTTGAAATACCATTATAAGATTGTGAAAAGGAGGGATAATAAATCTTAGAGGGGTAATTATTGGTAAAGCTTTATCAACAGTAGAAGTAGATACTTTGTCTGGTAATGGAGATCTGACTTTAGTAGGAAGAAAGCTCTTGGTTCATTGGAGATGAGATGGTGAAAAAAATAGATCAAAATCACTTTGTTATATCAAAATGAATACAGGGTCAATGATACCTTTATCCCTTTGGCTTTGTGTATACCTTGAATCTGCCAGATTGTGAAACAAAATTGGGAAAAGAATTGACCTTGCTTCAGTTTGTAGCTTGAGGCTTTAAACTATGCATTCTTTCCTAGTTAGTGTGGAGGTGAACAGATAGATTATAAATGGATAATGGATATTATATCCCCAGTGGAGTCACTAAAAATTGTTGGTGACTATTTTGTCAATCAGTGTACTGATAAACAAAATAGGTCTAATCAGCCAAAGTAAGAAGATTAGTCATCCAAATGTGTAGGTTTACCACATCAGAAGGGGACTTATCTCTCCTCTCATCAAGGGGAGGTTCCCTATATATATATATATATATATATATATATATATATATATATACATATATATATATATATATACACACATATATATATATATGTATATATATATACATATATATATATATGTATATGTATATATATGTATATATATATATGTATATATATATGTATGTATATATATATATATGTATGTATATATGTATATATATATAAACAAAAAATAATACTCAAGGGTAAGACAAACCATCCATCTCTTTTTTTTTAGAGATGATGCATGTGGATCAAAGGAAAAACTCAAGGGAAATGATAGATAGCACTCCTCTTCTTTTAGAAGTACTATTCAGCAAGCCACAAGAATACTCTTGGTAGTAAAAGCAAAATGTAACCAAAGACATAATAACCAGCAAATCGAGATACAACACAAAGTCTCCACCTGAATTTCTCAAGAGTAAGATACGAAGGACAATGAGGGCACAAAGTCATCCCAAGGTCCTTTACACAGAAATGAAAAGAAAACACACTAAAGGCAATTATGGGGGCATAAAGTCTCTCCACAGTTGACTCTTTAGGACACCTTCCTAACTAATTTCACTAATTTTGCTTGTTGAATTAAAGGAACAAAAAATATATCAAGGAAAAAGACATAAGAACAATTTCTCCAACAACAAAGATATCACAGCACAAAGTCTAAAAAGTCACTTGCTTTCTTATTCCAATAAAAAAATATGATTAATAGTCTGAGCTCAAAGTCTCAGTAATGCCTTTCAATTTGGGCATAATTTCATTTTTGATTGTCAAAAAGAGATATCTTTATAATAAAAGAGAGTCCCTTATATAGCCACTTCAAGGACTCAGGAATAGTAACACATCATGTTGCATTGAAATCTATTAAGAAGATAGGCTGGAACATAGGGGCTTCTACCCATTTGCTTTTCTCAATGCAGAGAAATGAGTCATGCTATTGAAAGTTTGCATCTTTCAATGTCCACCTGGCAATCTGATCCTTCCTTCATCATTCCTTCTTTTCTAGTTATTTAAATTGGGTCTTAGATTCAATTCGATGCTTTATTCCTTAGTCACTTTCTACTGGTCTTTAGCAATTGATGCGTGGCACATTCCACTACTAAATAGGTGAATACACGTGGCAAGTCCCATGGGACTCTGAGAAATGTTTATTGATAGAGGGTTTGAAACCTATTAGAAACTCAGAATCATGGGTGCAGACACTTGTTGCTCTCCATGGAGTTACAATGAAAAAGGTGGCAGCTTCCACTTGCCTCTTGAGAATCTTGTGGAGGATGACACGTGATAGCTTCCACTGAGCTTTAAGCTATCTTTTAAAAGTCTTCAGGACTTATATTAGTTTCTCATAGAGGATGACACGTGGTGGCTTCCTCTGCATTTGATGAGAGACACATGGCAAGTTTAGCTGCTTTGATACTATGTCTCAATGAATGACACATGGTAACATGCATTGTGAAATAGGTGAGGACACATGGCGCTTTCCACTGTCACTTTTTGAGAGACACATGGTAGCATCCATTGAACTTGTAGAAGCCTTGGATGCCTTTTGAATGTCCTATGGAAGATGACATGTAGCGGCTTCTGTCACATTTTAGAAACACTATAAAACTATGCAGGACTCATTTGGATTAATGTAGATGATGCCACTTGGCATGTTTTACTTAACTTACAAAGGACATGTGGCAACTTCTATAGCATCGTGTTGAAAGCTTCCACCATCAACACTTGGCACTTTCTACTATCAAGCTTTTGTAGCATCATAGAAATGCTTGGGGCTCACTCAGGTTCTTTCAGATGATGACACTTGTCGGCCTCCATTGATCTCTACATGGGACATGTGGCATCATCCACCAATTCTCATAAACAAAGTGAAATGGGGCCCGACTGATGACACTTGGTAGCATCTACCTAACTCTTTCTTTTACATGTGCTTCTTTTCTTAATGAAGGTGGCCTTTGAACCTTTGAACCTGTGAACCCAATGAACTTATGAAGCAGTTCAAGGTTTAATGGTTTGGTTGGTTTATTCCTTTGAGTCACTTTGGCATCTTTGAACCAAGCGCGTTGAATCGTTTGGGGCTTGAACTTGTTGAACCATTGAACCATTAGTCCTTTGGCTGAAAAAGCTTGAATAATTCCCAAATTTGAAAGCTTAGAATAATTTTTTGAAATGAGAAGGGATATTTTGGTCTTTACAAGACCAAAATAGCTTATATGTAGTCTTAAAAATGAGTGACATTTTTTGGGTACAACAAATTATAAGTTTAAATTTATATTCCTTATACTTTAAATTTATTTTATTAAATATAATAAATTAGGGTCACTCTACATTTGATAGAGTTAGTCTCACAACTTCATTCCTTATGATGTGGGAGATATTTTTTCAAAATCCAATCTAGTTAGTAATTAGGCATTTTCACACTCTCAGTATTGACCCTAGGGATTTCAGGGCATAACTTTTGCAATTGATGTCAATTTTGGGTAAACATGTAGTCATTTTTTAGGTTTTTATACCCTCTAGATTGATTTTTGGGATTTATAGGAGTCTTAAGTTTGCCAAAATTGAAGATTAAAAAACCACTCACTTGAATTCAAACCAAAGTGGTGTGATTGGGGTAGCATAGGTTATATTGATGACTTATTCACATCAAATGACCACTTTTCATTAATTTCACGTGTTGATAATCCATCATTCATCCCTAATCACATCCTCCTCATCCATAATCATCTCTCATCACCCCTTGTCACTCTTTCATCATTTCACATTATCCCTAATCACTCCCTCATTAACCCTCACCATCTTTCATCATCCATAATCACTCCCTCATCATCCCTAATCACTCCCTCATTGACCCTCACCATCCCTAATCACTGATTCATCATCTATAATCACTCCCTCCTCATTCTTCATCATCGGTAATCACTCCCTCATTGACCCTCACCATCCCTCATCATCTCCAATCACTCCCTTGTCATCCCTAATTACTCCTTCATTGACCTTCACCTTCCTTAATTATCCTTAATAATTAATTCAACATCCCTTGTCATCGTTAATCACTCCCTCATCAAACCTCATCATCTCTAATCACTCCCTCATTGACCCTAACCATCCCTCATCATCACTAATCAATCCCTCATCATTCCTAATCACTCCCTTATTGATCCTCACTATCCCTCATCATACCTAATGACTCCCTCATCATCCCTTATTATCCATACTCAATCATCTTCATCCCTCATCGTACACACATGAGGAGGGGGAGACCATTGAAGGCCTGATATTAAGTCTCATGTTGAAGGGGTTCAATAACACAAACAAACACACAATCATTTCATCAAATAGTTGAGGTTCACATAATAGAGATCAAAATAGTTGCATTAATACAATGAAATTTATATTTAATAAATGACACTATTGGTCATATTACATATATAACATGGAGTAAAATAATAGACAAACACTTACAATTCATACAATGACCTTTACCTTTGTAATGGTAGTCTAATAGACCTCCTAGATGAAGACAATCAAAATATCATGAAATTCTAGTCTTCTCCTCTATTTTTCCAATTTACCCCTCCAATGAAATGTCTATTTGCTTATAATGATGATAATGGGAATCCAATGAAATTATCCTACCATCTCTTTGTCTTTTCTTAATACTTCAAGATCATCACATGATTTTTCCAAAACCACATAACACATAGGAAAGATGAAACCCGTTACATGTGGGTGGTTTAAATATAGTTTTACATAGATCATAATAAAATATAATGAATATTATTTTCACTATTAAAAAAATTGGGGTTTTAAGTATTATACAAATGCAGACCTGTCAGGTTTCATCTAGGTGATAAGAGCCAATTTGAATAAGAATGAGACCTATTTTATCCTATATAATGCATAGTACTATGTCAAAATATATTTTTTTCTCATTAATCCATTAGGATTTACATAATTGATTTACCATTTTATAAAAACTTGTATGTATAGAAGATGTTTGTAGGCTTCCAAAATTTAAACAACATAGTCAAATACCATGTTCCTCACAACCCATCCATGGCTTATCTTACTACATACTAATGTGTGAAATAATTTATCATGCTCAAGGCTCAGTATGGAATTCATATTCAATCAATCAATACTTGAAGACTTGTCTTTGAACACAAACTTATGCAAGTGTTAAATCCTGAATAACACAATCAATTGTTACTTGAGTCATTGAGAGACTCTATCAAAGGAATAAATCCAATCACCAAAGGAGATAAAAATAATGATTTTATAAGAATTATATGGGCTTAACCACTTTTATTTCCACTATCAAGTAACACAATAGGAATCTGTAGACCCATACAAGTTTTCATTTTCTGAATATCATCATGAATTATGCAAAAGACAAAAGTAACAAAGAAAAGTCTAAGTTATAATCTGGGAAACAAGTCTTAAATAGCATAGGAAGTGAAAAAAATGTTTCACCAAGATTGAATAATTCAATGCAATCCGAATAAAAATGGCATAAGTCACTATGTCTCACTAAAGATAAAACCAACCAACATAAAAGTGGAATTTTTTGACCAAAAACTTAAAACAAACACAATTATCCATGATTGAATGTGAAATGCCAAATTTTCAAGCACAAAAATGAATAAACCACAAGGATAATGGCCAACATGGACATCAAGGAAGTAACCTCCCCAATGAATCACACCAAATTTAAGACAATAAAGTAAGCAATGAAAATAAGAATTCACTCTATTTTTTGTGATGTAAGTTTGCTCAAGACTATGAATTCTCTTGCATCACCTCCATATCCTTAGTAACCAATTCCAATACCTTGATGGTGGTTGTATTAGTTTCCATATTTTATTTTATTGGCTTATGTTCCAATTCCAAAATTTACTCACTCAAATAAGGCCCAAAAAAACTCTTCTTTCACTCATCCTCTTTCACATAAATAAGGAACTTGGAGATATCATTTGATCTTCTAGTGGGATTAAAAGATATATATATGGTGATCCATGCCTATATAGATAAATAAATAGGTTATTACTAATATAATAGAGTGTGTCCCAATTTGGTAGCTGATAGAGTGTGTTTCCCAACCCAACGTGATCTATATCAACTTGATATATACCTAAATTGATATATAAAAGGAATTAATGGCATATGCCTTAACCCATTGAATCAAAAATGCACCATTAAGATTTTTGGCATGGCCAAATGGGTCCTAAAGGAAAAATTGGGTTATTATCATGCTCTGAGTATTCCCTGGTCCCTAATATAATATATCAAAGAATAACATAATAATGGGGGCCCTGACATAGATATATAGGGGCACCATTCTGAAATCCCTGCCCTGATATAAAATTTTCCCTACATGTTAAGGCAAATGAATATTTCCCTACCTAATTCATATATGATAAGGAGTAGGGAAATGGAAGCTTACCTTTTTGATATCTAAATTTGCTTCACCTAATAACATATCAAGGGAAGGTTTAATTCTCAATGGGTATCAAGGAAGTAAGGCACAACTATTAAGTTAAGTTTCCCTTCCAATTATCTAGATTTTCTTTGCTTTTGTATTAAGTCATGAATATGAAGGGAAGCTTACTTTATGATAGATATCTTTATTCTTACCCTACCTACTTAGCTATACCCTACCCAATAAGGCAAGGTGAGCTTCCTTCCTGATATATAGCTTTATTCTCTTCATACCTAAGTTTTATTTCTATAATAGAATCTTATCTATCAAGGGAAGCTTTTTTCCTAGTCTATAGTTTTTATATATTATTTCCCTACCTACTTATTTATGCCCTACCTACTTAGATTTTATTTTCTTAAAGTGAAGCTTTCTTCATGATAGATTTAATGATAAATGAAGTTTTTAATCATGTTTCATATTCGAATATATAGCCTCATAACTAATAAATCTCAATTGATAATAACTAGTATATCTCTCTTAATCTTAATTAAACATATCTATCTATATCTATCTTCATCAATTGATAGGTTGTCATTTTATATAGCCTTATATCCATCTGGGTCAATATTTATCAATCTAAATTGGTAGGATACCCATCCCCATCCCCAACTAGATAAAGGAAAGAAAAGTAAAGGAAATTAAATGGGAGGGAGAGGTCTCAATCAAGAATAGCTAATCAAATTTGAGGGACTATCTATATGCTCAATCAATCCCAGATACTTAAAGTCATTCATGTCTCTAATGAGTGCTCAGTATTCCAATAGAGAATAGCCAGTCAAATCTAAGGGAATACCTATATGATCAATCTAATATAGATAAAGGTCCTAATATATCCATTCAAGGAAGAGTTACCCATATAGACAAAGGGAGAAGTCCCAATCAATCATATAATGGGATCCCCATATAGATATAGGACCCACATGTCAATTCAAATCAATTAGTAGGCTCTAAATACCATTTGGATAGAGTTACCCATCTATAATAATTGAGTTATGTAATTCTATATATAGGATAGTTCATTAAATCAATATATTCATTTTCATTGAAACAAAATGTGAGATAGAAAACTACCCTAGGAAGACATTTAACCTACTTTGGTTTCTTCTCTCTCAATCATAAATATTGATGGTCATGAAATAATGGAAATGTATATGGGATATGGCCTACTCATGATAATCAAAATCAAACATAACACGATGTCTTCAAGTTGATGGATTTATGACACACACCATAAGAGTGGTATAGATATATCTATAGATATCACCCTCACTCCATAAAATTAAAACCCCCATATATGCCTAATTTTTACCCCACTATTTATTTAAATTCTCACACCTTTCATATTTCCCTTTCACTTTGATCGATAATATCCAGGTGAACAAAAACCACCCATCTTTTTGGAATCACACTAATCACTTATAATGACCTCATTATGAGATAAATGGGCATATGACAAGCTATATATCTAGTATTCCCACCAAAACATGCTTAGAATAATGGAATGTCATTTAACACAAACCTATATTATAGTGTAGTCATAGTCACTACCCACTAACTACATCTATCATCTTCCTCCCCCCAAGGATTCCCTTATCTATATATGGGCCTAGTGGAGTGCACCTACCTAACAAGCAATAAATTAAGAATGAATGCATAGGATAAAGTGTAAAAACCCATATACCTAGAGGAATTTTACTTTGGGATCTATAGTTTATCCCCTAATGGATATATGTCTATATATACAAATCAATAGCGTATAATTATCTAGATAAAAAGAGAGATCTATCTATTTGATAGGCTACTATCCTAGATAGATAGAGAAGACCTCTAGAGGTTGAGGGGGAAAGCCATATAGATATCTACAAGGAAGGGAGATACCAAGGGATCAAACCATGGGAGAAGTTAGTTTATCATATAGAGGGGAGTTAAAAAACCTTTATGCTTGGATATTTTGGATTGAGGAAGAGGCCCCAACTACCATAGATAGGAGAAAAACTTTGCCTCATTTAGAACCTCTAACCCCCACCAACTATGGATAAGGTTGGGCATCCCAAATAGATATTATATCTATATATATATATAGATTTCATGTCAAGAGAATCTATATTCATAGTCAATACATGTAGATATTGAGCCTATAGCTAGGTTTTAATAGTTGAGAATTGACACCCAAACATCTATGGAAGGGATGCAAAAAATTGACTGATAAAAAAAAGCAAGTATAATAATGAGCCCTGCACACATGTTACATATATATATATATATATATATATATATATATATATATATTAAATATTAATTTACATATATAATATCCATTTACTCATGTTTCCCATCATATATAGTCATGTTATGTATATAGTTAAGTTAATCATGTAACCCATCCCATAAAGTCACCCCTATAATGACTCATGTTACCCATCCCATAGAGTTATGTCACTAGTCAGTATATTCTGTGACTATAGATATAGGCATTTAGTCTAGTCATGTTATGTGAAAAAGGCCACCTAAAGGGTGAAGTGAACTAGAAAATAAAATTAAGGTCACTTGAAGGGTGAGGTGTTAAGGAGGGTAGAGATAGAATACCTTATACTCATTTCAACTTTACCATTTTAGGGAAAAAGAAGACTACATGATAGTCCCTTGAATGTGGGTAAGTGATTAATTAATGGGGGTGAAATTATTATTAAAATTTTTATATACTAGAGCACTATCCCTTATATAAGATTATATTTGATAGACCAAAGTGCTACCCTACCCATGTCATTCAAGTTGGCCCAATAGGGACTAGTGATGTAGGCAAGTTCAGATAGACAGGCATGGTCAAACAATGGGCATGGTTGGGTTGAACAAATAGATAGTTTATATGGATTTTATGAGGAGATGGAGATTTAAATTATACTCAAATTAAATTTAATATAGTCATCTCAATCAATCAAGGACAATAAAGTAGTGATTGGAGATGATGAAGGATGGTGAGGGTTAATGAGGGAGTGATTAGAGATGATGAAATATGGTGAGTGTTAATCAAGGAGTGATTAGGGAGGATGAAGGATGAGCAAGGAGTGATTAGGGATTATGAGGTATTGATTAGAGATGATGAATTATGGTTAAGGTCAATAATGAGTGATTAAGGATTATTAAGGATGAGGGGGAGTAACTCAAAATGATGAGGGATGATGAATGATTGATTAAGAATGATGAGGTATGGTTAGGGTCAATGGAGTGATTAGGGATAATGAGGGAGTGATTAGACATGATGAGGGATGATGAGGGTCAATGAGAGAGTGGTTATGGATTATGAGGGATGAGGGGGGAGTTATTATGGATGACAAAAGATGATGAATGAGTGATTAGAGGTGGTAAGGGTTAACGAGAGAGTGATTAGGGATGATGAGGTATGGTGAATTTTAATAAGGGAGTGATTATAAATAATGAGGGATGATAATGGAGTCATTATTGATTATTAATAATGAGGAGGGAGTGATTAAGGATGGTGAGGGTCAATGAGTGAGTGATTAGGGATGATGCGTGATGGTAAGGGTAAATGAGAGATTGATTATGGATGATGAGGGATTGATTATAGATGAATATGGATGGTTAGGGTTAATGATGGAGTCATTAATAATAATTAATAACAAGGAGAGAGTGATTAGGATTGATGAGGGATGATGAGGAAGCTATTAGGGATGAGAGAGGGATGATGAGTAAGTTAAATTAACATAAAGTGGTCATTTGATGTGTGTAGGTCATCAATGTGACCTATGCTACCCAATCACACCACTTTGGATTGAGTTCAAAGTGAGTGGTTTGTAAACTTTAATTTTTACAAACCTAGGACTCTTCAAAATATCAAAAAGTAATCTAGAAGGCATTAAAACATAAAGAATGATTATATGTTTACCAAAAATGGACATCAATTACAAAAATTATTCCCTAAAATCCCTAAGTTCAATATTGAGACCCTAAAAATGCCTAAGTACAAACCATATTATATTTTGAAAAATTATTTTCTATATTGTAAGGCATGTAACTGTGAGATCAACTTTATTAAATGTAGAGTGACCCTAATTTATTATATTTAATAAAATAAATTTAATTTATAAGTAATATAATTTAATAATGTCAATGTAAATTTATACTTGGAATTAGTTTACCACTAATAATGCATATGCATTATTATCACTATTAATACATACACACTTTTGTTGTTTTCAATTTCAAACTTGAAAAAAAATTCAATTTAAATTTGTACACACAATAACGCATACTTTTTATAGTGGGTTTGAATTCAAAAACCAAGCCTTTTGATTTACAAATGACTTGGATTTCCAATCCAAATGCTTGGCCCTATCAACACACAACCAAATCTAAAAGTGTTGAGAAAAAAATGAATTTCCATTACCAAATACACAATGAATTTAAATGATCTAATTCATAAAATTATTACCATGATGATGGACACACTCTCCTCTTTCCAAATATATGATTTTTATAATTTTTGGACTATTTTAAGGTTTTATCCCATGTTTATTTCTAACTATAGATTTTTAGGCCACTAAATGTTGTAAACATACATGCCTATAATGTTTGTGTATAATTTTTCATTGATAAAGATGTAAAATAAATTATATGGTCACAAACTAGGCCTAATTTTACAAAAATTCAAAAAAACCTTAAATTTCATTTTTTGGGGTAGTTAAGGGGGGACACATGACCAAGTATCCATTATTTTTATCAATTTTTAAGATATATTTAATTTCAAAATTAATAAAAAAATATGCATTAAAATATATAAGATAATATAAATCAAAAACTAGAAGATCTTATCTAAATATTCACCAATGGGTTTCAAACAATATTAAATGATGCTTAAAAAATGGTAGGTTGCACAACCATATATCTACTCTATTTTATTTTAAAAATAGGAGTTCTTATTCAAATTTTAGATGTTTGGCATAGTTATACTTAACTTTTTTTTGAAAAGATAGTGGTTTGGAAACTAGACTCAAAATGCTACAATTTTATTTTGAGTGTAGCCATCTCAAATTATCTACAAAAGTTCATATTTCTAAAATTTTAGGAAAATCATGTCTATGAGTATGCCCCTTTTTGTCCCCCACCTTTGTGTACTTACCTAAGAAAGTTAATTAATATAATTTACTTTTATAGGCATTATTTTATTTTTAATTATTTAGTTCTAATAGTTACTTTATTTTCCTATATTTTTAAGGTAGCCAAGTTTCAAATCTCGCCACATTATTATCACATAAAAGTGGCAATCGAGTAAAGTTGGAAAACACTCCTTAGACACATGAATGCCATGGAAGAGATCCAATTAATTATTAATTAACTAGTATGTATATATATATAAGATTTTAGGTTTAAATTTTTGGAGTCAAGTATATTTATTAAAATAATAGTTTAACTATTTTTATTTTTATTTTTATGTAGGAAATAGCAGGGGTATCTCAAAGTAAAAATTACCCTGTATGTTATTTTTTTTCTCAATTAAGAGGGTTAAGGGTCCCTAACCCATTTTATTAAGAAACCAACAATTACAAAAGGACCTAAAAGTCCTAAAGCAATCATAAACAAACAAAAGGATCAACATAGGCCAGATTGAGACCAAAGGCCCACAAGGCCAAAGACTCCAATTATCTATTTCCCTTTCCATTCTAACAATTGGAAAAAAATAGTCCTAGAAGAAGACTCAAGGGAAAACTACCCTCTTTTCTTTCTCCTTACAATAATCTAGTATGCCTTATCCTACACATTTTTAACTCCAACCCCGACAAATTTATTGCCTAAGGTAATTGTACAAAATTTAAAAACTAGATTATATTTAGAAACTATAGCCTCCTTTGAGCCTTCTTCTCTACTTTCCACAAAGATTACACAATCCTTTCTAGACTCATGTCCTTACCCTTATAATTAGGTGAAACCACTGACCCAGGAGGATCTATTTTGAGGTGAGAAGGGAGGGAATATTTCTACCAAGAAGATTCCATATTTGACTTTAAGCTACAATAATCTATATTCAAATGCCGATTCTCAAAGCACTTTCGGCATATGAATAGTAGCCCCTCATAATCAAGGCTTTAGATCTAACATCAATCCTTGAATTTTAATTTGATTATGGCTATAAGTTATTAGGGTACATATAAACATACAATAATATGATCAAAGGTAGTGTAGCGAAGGTTTAAATTAGAATCATTAGTCACCATCCAATTTCTTAAGGCATTACCTAATGTTGAGAGACATGAATTAACCTAGAACTTTAATGGTAAATGAGTCACACACACCCAGATAGACCTTGTAGCAATAGTTTCTAAAATGGGGTTAAATACCAAAACCAAGGATTCATGAAAATAATATGTTTGTCCCAAACCCATTTTTTTCAAAAAATAACTTATTCTTATCCTCCAAGCTATCAAAAACAAGAATGAAAAATCCCTTAGAATAAAAGAAAGATATATAGGCTATCAACTATTAATGGCCTTCATGAATATATAACCCAAGAATGAATCATAGGTAAACTTAGTCATAATCAATCAAATATGTATATAAATCCCCCTACAATAAACCACTCTTCATTGTGAAGCACCTCTTCAAGGGCCTCATCACCAAAAGAGACCGAAGGACTAGTTTCAGCTATTACCATTGGATTTAGATCCATTGATTCCAATTTTACCTAATTGGATGTAGCATCAATAAAATATTTACATATTCCATCAACATGCAATATCACCCTTAAAACTAGTCAAAACCCTTGAAAAGAGTCTAAAAACTCAGTAAGGGCTTCTTCTTGTTTCATTTCAAAAGCCCTAAACATTGTAAATTTGTTGTTAACCATGTGCCATGGTTAATTTACAACACCTTGGTTGTTTTTTCCCCTTGGACCCAAGACTTCCAAGTCTCTGAACAAGCTAAGCTTATAATCTCAGTATGGGTATATTTTCCAGGCTTACCTCTACCTTTGTGGAATTTTTTTGACTAACTTATCAAGCCTTTAGGCCACTTTATCTACCATGAGTAACTAAAATTCTATGTATCCTAGCCTTGGAGAAGGATCTATGTCAAAATAATCCTTGCTAAATATCTCAAAGAGTCCATCGATATTCAAGTGGGAAATAATTGTTTCTCTTAGCATGTGATATATATTAACCTCTTGAACACTTGTTTTAGGTGTTAGGCTTTAGACCACATGATTAGTGAATGTCCTCTAATGGTCCTACTCCTTTGGTCCCTCAAGACAAAAGTGGGTTTGAGGAAAAACCCTAATCCTTTGATGGGTGACCATGGTTTCTAATATGAAAAATAATGTTTCCCATGGAAAATTTAGACCTTAGCTAGTTGTTTATTGGCCCACAAGGGAACTAATTTCTTCATCCCCTACTGACAAAGTTTCTACATTGTCATAAGTTAAACCCCCACCTCCCATATCTTGATCCCCATAGGTGCTCACTTAGTTTGTGTCTTTCCCATTTATCACTCATATGGTTCCTTTATCACAACCCCTTTCAGGGTTGAATGATATGGATTCAGATTAAGGGATATCAACCCTCAACCATAAGGCTTTTATGGATCACTCACATAGTCTCTCTCCTTATAATAATGAGGATTATGTGCCAAATAAAATAAAAAACTTAAAAATTGGAGAATTTACTCTTCTAGGCTCAACTTTCAATCAAGTAATATCCCTCTCAAACCTCTATAAGGGAAATGATATGAATTTAGATGTTTCCCAATGATAATTTATTCTTGGAATGATTATTCAAGGACTCATTGATATGACTCATGTATAATAATATATGGATTTTATTTTAAATTTAAATATATTTTTTATCACCCTTATCCCCTTATAACTCCAAGCCAAATGTTAGGACCCAACTCTAAGTGGAAGTACATTTACTAGCCCATTTTCTTTCTCTAATTAGGTCTCCAATAGCCCTCTAGACCTATAAAATAAGTTCTTGTTCCATGAGTATCCCACACATGTGAAACCTATAATAAGTTTTTTATTAATTTTAATTACCTCTTGAACATGTTCTATGCCAAATTTTAGGGTCTAATACCTTGTACAGATCTCATAAGCAAGCTTACAAAAGATTTTTCTAACTCTTTCTCATATACTTGTAGCCTACATGTGCCAACTAAGAGATTTAAATGTTACTCATGGATTTTTTAAGATCATTAAATTTTTTTCAAAAACCATTCAATCCATTTAGAGCACTTAGATTCATCTTCTCTCTCATTGGGTCACCAAAAGACTTCTTGACATCTTACAGGTAGTTTGTATTCTTAACAATGGTTCATAAAGGCCATAACCCTTTTATCTCTCCTAATACCACAATAAGTAATTAAATTAGGGTACATAACTATCCCTAATATCTTGTTATCCCATGTAACTTATCCATATTGTATTGATCAAGAGAAAGTAGCCTCTCAAGCTGACAAACTACATTTTATGAGGTCTAAAAACTTTTAGGCCTGAAGGTGGTGTCTTGATGTTTGATTTGATTTATAAACACCTTGGTAAAGTCTATGAAACTAACCATGAAATTTACCAATTATCCTTTCAGCATTATTATTCATCATGCCTACTAAAATCATCCTTGATTGATGTTTAGGGTTTGAATGCAAACTAGTAAATTTGACCCTAGCTACTGTGTTAGACCCTTTTCTCATTTATTAAAGAGGTTAAAAACCTCATAGATTCTATGTTTTAAAACTCTATCATATTATCTAGTTCTTCATGTCCTCTTATGACTCTTAATTAGTCACATGTGCATCATAACTTACATACACAGCCTTGTATGTGTAAGCTTAGGTCTAACAAGCTTAGACAAGTCTATCAACATTTGCACCATTTTCATTAATGATGATGACATTATGGAGTCATGATATCAAAAAAACATTTAAAATTTATTTTCCTTACCTTAAACCTCTATGTCTCTCAAAATAATTAGTAATTTATCACTCTAGGAATGCAGGTCTTAAAGAACACTTGGTTGATTGTATGCAGGGTCAAAAGTGATTTGTTTAAATTACTTCTTCTAATCTTCTTCAGGTATTCTTTGATCTTTATTATCTACTTACTCAATATCAATTCTCACTATTTTACACCACCTCTTCTTCTCAAGTTTGAAACCAACTTGATTTATCTAATCAAACATGTAGGTAACCATTTGGGATCCTTATTGCACACCTAGAATGGGAAATTCTTCAATATGGTCTCTATCACTTTTTATACTCTTATTCCCTATTGAATATGTTTTTAATTAGTTATATATAATATTCATGTTACAATTACTTCACATGATACAATATTTCTATTGGATAGTTATTAGTGATGTCATAGTGATATCACAGAGGTGTCCATGTGAGTAGATGAAGTGTTTTGATAGTCTAAGTGACAATGACAAATTGTGCAATGTGCTTGTCTTAGTATTATTAAAGTATGCTTGGTTGATCTTCATTTTTGGCATGGTTAGACATGTTCAAGGATGAGTATGGTGATTTAAGGATGTACAATGGGTCCTATCAATATTAAATAATTATTTGAGTGCTTATGTGCATAAGTGGATTTCATCGAGTTGATCATTTTTTTTATCTAGACATTTTGGTTTCAGTAGTATAAAATTAGAGTAGGTAGTTTCTTGACATCACCATTACCACATGTGGATGAGTCAAGGGGAGTTGGTCATATGGTTGTGATATAATTTATGCATAGTTACTATGTGCTAAATTTTAAACCATGAGATAAAGTTCAACATAAGATATGCAAGTGCAAAGCTGGGCTCCCAAGTAGATTAACAATGTTTTCCCATAGTCAAATTTTCAATGTGGCAAGAAAAGCTGAATAAGCATTTTGATGGTGTTATATTTTGCACATGTGAAGGTGTCAAGAGAAAATGATCATATGGTTTTGTTTATTTTTGTTCCTAATTAATTTGTGATAAGTTTTATGTCATGTGATAAAGTGCATCAAAATCTATGAATGTGCAAAATTGGCCTTCCAAGCAGTTCTTGACATAGTTGGCTCTGTGGTAGAAAAAAATCTAAGTGAGCAAATTAATGGCATTATATCTTGTACATATAAATGTTATAGGAGTATATTTATATATGGTTGGATTTTCATATGTGAGGAGATCATGTGTCTAAGTGTAATAAAAGTTATTGAGGTCTAAAGTTGGCCTTCTTGGCAAATAAGTAATGGTCCCCATACTTAGTCATTTTTGCATGATGTTAAAGATCAGGACTAGATGGAGATCTAATGGTTCATGGGAGTTCATATATATATATATATAGTGTACATTAATTCAAATGGGTCAAAGTGTTTGATTCTTAAAATGAGTAAAGATTGAGCTCCTTATAAAAGGATCAATGGAGCATGTTCATTCCAAGATGTCTGGAAGTAGCGAGATGAGGATAATTGTTCAAATTTTAACATCAAAAAGAGATAAAGATCAAGCCTCTTCAAATATCTAACAACAAATGGGTGTTCATATATATAGATATCAATGGTGTGTATTGATCAAGATGATTTCAATGTGTCCAATGTTTAACATAGATAAATATGAGGCTACATATAAGAGATCGATAGTACGCATTGAGTCAATATTAAGAGATTGCATGAGATGAGGTTAACTATTTGAGGTTTAACATTTGGTCAGTGGATAGCTATGAATTAAATTTCAAAGAATATTGATGGTTCTTATTTTATCTAAAGACATGAGGACATGAGATGTGAGAAAAGTGGTTGATGTTTAACTATGACTATTGGCATTTGAATATTCAAATTTGCAAAGGAAAAAAACTAGTGCTCTATATTTTAAGCATATATATTGATACAATCAAAATTTTGTCATGATATAAAAAGTGAATTTTTAGAGGAACCCAATGTTTATTTTGAAATATATATTTGAATATTTGAAAGTGTGTACAATCAAAGTTATGAAGGTTAAAATTTGGCTATGTTTGAATGTATGTCCTACAAGTGACTCGAGAAGATTGTTTGATCTTGTTTTGATATTATTTTGATATCTCTTGTGGAATTAGATATTGGGGAGTGCTTTAGATTCCATGAGAACCATATATATGCATTATGAAGGTTTGACTAAGCATATTTAGTATGAATAAATGGTTTTAAGTTGGATGTGTTTTTGTTCATAATGATTGTGTGTACAAATAGGTATTTGAGCTAATTATGGGTTAGCATAAGTGTGATATAATATATGTTGGAACTTAAATGGGACCTATAGATCACATGACATGGGTCCTTGAGTTGTAAAGTGTTCATGTGTATTTAGCATGCTCAATGAAGTGTTAAATGAGTGAATAGGTATCTATGAGACCTATAAGAGATATATGGGCCTAATTGAAAGGTGTAATTGCTTAAGGGTGACCCATAAATGCTATGGCTAAACTATGAACATTATTTTATTCTATGGCTTGATGTGATAGATGTCTTAAGTGTTAAGGCATGCCTAATTTCTTACTAAGATTTTGATAATCATGAATTCTCTATAAATAGTGAAACTAAAGATGATCATTTATAAATTTGTGAGAGGCTTGTGTGTGTGGTTTAGAGCAAAGGGTTGAGAGGAGAAGCAGAGTAAGTGTGCCCAATGGATGGGGTTTTAAGCAGATCATATTGATGTCTATGTGTATGACCATTTTATTAGAGGTATAATTAATAAGAGGGGGGTGAATTAGTGAGCCTAGATATTTCAATTTCAATTCCAATAATTTTAAACTATTAAACAATCAAAATATATCAACTTGATCAAGAAACATTAGCATGAGATCTTATTCATTCAATGCATACACAAGATCAAACACACAACACATAGTTCCTATGGGAAACCTTCATGGGGAATAAAACTTACTTTCAATCCTAAAACTCATGGACTAGTTGTCCTATAAGAGATTAAAACAAGAGATTGGTCAAGTCATTTAGACTAGAAACCTTGATCAAGTCTTCTTGATTAAAGGCCTTTAGTGAAACACCTATTTCACAAGGAATAATTTTCCCTAAGGAAGATCAAGTCCTTAGACCTTAATTTTAAGTGAACACCTCCACCTTATAACTGATGTCTTCAACATCAAATGATATATCTCTAATTTTCTAACCCCTGTATAAACTCCATTTCTTAGTCATACATGCTTATCACATAGGCATGTTAGAATCCCTCTCCTTCTTCACTCAAACTATCCTCAAATGCACACTCAGACCTCTTTACATATCCTCAAACTTTAATATCACTAATATATCATTAGGTATATGACCTATAGGTAATAAACATAGTCAATAAACTATTCTACTCATCAAATCATTAGCAAGCACACAACCTATCCTTTATTCTTTACTTTAATACATACTCTTCTCAGACAAGCCTCTTTCAAGTCTTTCACAAATCTAGACACCATCACATTTGGTTTCGTTATTTATATATCATTCATGAATTATCAAGTCCAAAATATTCTTGTTTGGCCACAACATATGCCTTCACCCTTAAGGCATCTTACATGGGTCACACTTAAGCACAACTCTCTTTCAAATAAGCCTAAGTCAATTTTTAGGTCCTATGATGACCCATTTACTTATTTGACACTTATTCAAGCAAACTAAGAACATAAAAACACTTTTGAACTCATGGACCCATGTCACATGATTTATATGTCCTCTTTAAGTTCCCATATCCATCATAGTACCCTTCTTCCCAAGCACAAATTGCTCAAACAACATTGTGTATAACCATTATGAGAAAATATAAAAATAACTTACTAAGCATTATTCATACTCAATATAGATTGATTACACCTCCAAAATCTTCACAAAGCATCCTTATGGATTCTATAACACTTTCTAATAGCTAAGACAGCCTGAAACATCAAAAAAACATCAACAAAAGTTCAAACAATATTCTTGGGTTACTTGCAGAGTAAATATGAAAACATAGTTAACTTTGAACCTTCACAAGTTTGACCATACACACTTTTAGACCTTGAAATATATATTTATAGATATACGTTGGATTTGTCTACAAATTTTATTTTTACACCATGATTAAATTCTACATAGATCGAAATATATGGCATAAAAATAGAGCATTGGTTTTTCCTCACAAATTTGAATATTTATATCCAAACGGTCATAGTTAAACTTTGGTCACTTAAAATGAATCTCATTCCATTCATAGATTAGATCAATCACACACAATTTATATTATTTGAACTTTAACTCATAGTGAACCACTTCCCAAATGTTAAACTTTGAATATTTGACCTCATCTTGTGCAATCGTACAATCTTGACTCAATGCGCACCATCAATCTCCTATACATAGCTCAATCTTTATTTGTGTTAAACATTGGATACCTTGAGATCATCTCACTTAATGCACACCATTTGTCTCTATCTTTAGGTTCTCACTATTGGATCTTGGAAAAATCTCAATCTTTCTCTTTGCTTGACGTTAAACTCTGAACACTTGTCCTTATCTCGTTGCTTCCTAACACCTTGGAATGAACACTCTCCATTGATCCTTTTGTAAGGAAATCAAAATTTAAATTCATTAACTAATAAAAAATTTGAATCATTTGACTTGATGAACACTGCATATCTTCACTGTATGATCATCTTTAACATCATGCAAAAATAATTATGGGGACCATTGCTTATCAGTTTGGAAGGCCAACTTTGGACCTTAATAAATTTTGTTGTGATTAGATGAATGATCTAAAATTTGTACCATATGATATACTCATATAATAAAATCCAACCATATATTAGTTTTATCTTGTAAACCTTGTGTGTGTGTGGTATAGTTCCATTAAATTTATCATTTAGATTTTTCTGCCACAGAGCCAACTTATGTCAACAACTACTTGGGAGGCCAAATTTGAACATGCATAACTTTTGTCAGGATTCATTGCATGACCTAAAATTTAGCACATATAAACTAGGAAAAAACTAAAAAAAGCCCATATGATTAATTTTTTTTAAACATCCACATGTGTCGAATATGCTAGGAGCCCAACTTTGCACTTGCATATATTTTATCTTTCTTCATCACATGAAATTAAAATTATCACATAGAAACTAGGTGTTGGAAATATTGTCATTGATGTCAAAGGTTTAGTATTATTGGTGATAAAGGCCCCATTGCATTTAATGTTATTTATCTTGGCTAATATGAGTTAATATTTATTTAATATTAACGAATATATTTTTGGTTGCATATGAGACAAAATAAGGGCCCATGGAGAAGTCAAAGAGTCATGAGATAAAGACAAAAGAAGGATGGGACACATTTTCCCATTAAGAGTCATCTTGGGGAATACCAAGAGTCACCAAGTGAAGACAAAAAAGTAAGGGCGAATTTCTCATGAAGGGACACTTTAAGGAATACGAAAAGTCACCAAAGATAAAGACAAAAGTGGGAAGGACATTTTTTATCATGAAGGGTCACCACATGACTTTTCAAATGCTTGGATATGAAGGTTCATCCAAGATTGGTGCCATTTTTCATGAGAATTGAAAGGTCACAAAGGGGGAAGGCCAAAGGTCATTTGGAAAGATATAAATAAAGGCTTGATTAGCCATTTGTAATGTGGATGTGAGAGGTTGATTTGATATTGTAATATCTAGCTTAGAAGAGATATTATGAGAGATGATTTGTATTTGTTATATCTAGCTTAGAAGAGCAAAAGTGAGAGAGAGGAAGGAGATGTTGTATTGATCTATCATTTGTTAAGATAGCAACATTGAGAGATAGGTGTGTGGTATACACAAAGGGGTTGGTGCTCCTGTGGGTTGGTGCTCATGAATTGTTATTGAGTTGGTGCTTAGCAAAGCGGTTGGTGCTCACGAATTGTTGCTGGGTTGGTGCTTGGCAAAGGGGTTGGTGCTCCTGTGGGTTGGTGCTCATGAACAGGTGCTGGGTTGGTGCTCAACAAAGGGGTTTAAAGCTCCTATGGGTTGGTGCTCATGAATTGTAGCTGAGGTTTGTAATTTGGCAAAGGGGTATGGTGCTCTTGTGGGGTTATTCTCATGAATATATTTGAGATTGATTCTTTGTGGTTTTTCCCACATTGGGTTTCCACGTTATATCTGGTGTCTCTCTCTATCTTGTGTGGATGTTTACTGTTTGAGTTTTATTTCATATCTTGAATGTTTGATTAAGTGGAATTTGGTTAAAGGAAAAATTTATAAGATATATAATATAATGATTCACCCCCCCTCTCAATATATTATATGCTTAACACTAGGCACAAATTTTATCACAACCATATGATTAACTCCCCATAACTCATCCACACATGGCAATGGTGATTTCAATAAACTACCGACTCAAATTTTTTACCATTAGACCCAAAATGTCTAGATGAAAATAATTATCAATCAGATGAAATCCAATCATGCACATAAAGCACTAAAATCATATAAAACCTCTTATATTAACCTTTTCACATGATAAATACTCTATACTCATCCATAAACATCTCTATCCATGCCAAAACTGAAGATCAACCAAGCCTCCTTTAAGCATACTAAGACAAGCACATTACACACTTTGTCATTGTCACTAAGACTATCAAGGCACTTCATCCACTCACTAGGACACTATTTCGGTAAATTTCATCTATTTCAAGTCTAAAGGAAAATAAAAAATAATGATAGGGATAAGTGATTAGAATGAACCTGAATTGGTTTTGCATGTTATATCTAGACATTGTGAGCACTCCTCTTTGGCTAGGGAGGACTACCTGTAAGTAATAAAGTAATACCACAAGATATTTGTTAGTAGATAAATGAGTGGGCTACCAAGCTATGCACTTGTTTCAAGAAGTTTGAAAATTATTTAGAGATGGTAGTCCAATTTTGATAGATAAAAGAGTAATAAATAATTAAAATAGATGTAAAGAGAGAGCAAAAGAGATAATATTACCATTATTCACAACTTGAGTGTAGCAGAGAGTGACAAGGTGCAGGCGATGTATTTTAGTTATATTTTAGAAGTTATTTGGGTAGGTTTTAAAGAGGTTAGAGAATCCATAGTCACTAATGTCGGTAGGGGGTGATTGATATCAGTTATACTACCGAGGTTGGTGGTGAAGGTGATCGATGTCAGTTAGGATGCCGAGGTCGATACAGGAAATAATTGTCTAGGAGTTTGCAAAGGGATTTTTTGGGTCTAGAAAATGGTTTTAGTCAATTTTGGGAGGTTGGGTAGAGTTATGAGAGGGAGATTATGGTTTTGGGTAGATTTGGTTAGAGGTTTAGTGTGTCAGGTAAAGGGGAAATAATCAAGGAAGCTTTGTAACTACCTCACAAGGGTTTGGTCAGGAGTGTGTAAATCAATGCACTGTAGATATAAAGTGATAGTAGGATAAATTTTTAAAAGACCTACAAAATAAGTGTACTTAGCTAAAATGGTTACAAAATGATGAGTTATATATTGATGGTCCTTATCAGGTAGTCTGAACTTGAATGCCTAAATAGAGAGAACAAGCAGGTTTTGTTGGTCCTCAAAAGCTCGGTTCTTAATCATGATTGACATATGCAAGACGATAGTAAAACAAGATGTTGAAAATTTAATTTTAAGAGCTTGAATGAAAGTAATAATGAATTTTTTTAATTTTTGCTGACCTAAACTTTAGGTTAGAATTTAGCTTATATCATTGACATTGGTGATCCCACCAACATTGACCATGGGTTGACTGATGTCAGTGATCCCAGAATAGGTAAAGCTTACTATTTTTATCTTATTTTCTATTTTTATTCATGCCAAGTGTGGCACCCATTACAAAATGGTAAAAATAAGAGGTTAAAAAGGAGGTAATTGATTAGGAATTTAGTTTAGAAGTGATAATAAGTCTTGGGTAGTTAGGATGAGGGGACCAGGTCTTTGAGGTGACTCATTAAGTGAGAATTAGTCATCAGGAAAGGTGGATAGGTAAGGTGGAAAAATATGTTTTTAACTAACTTAATTAAGTATTTTAAATTAATTAAATGTGTGAGGGGTAAAAGCATGGGTTAGGGAGGCTAATTGTTTATTATTGAAAAATAAGCTAGAAGGGGTTTTGACACAGGGAGTTACACACATGTGTGTGATGTAATTTTGGTGTCTAAATTTCCCCCTTTTTGTCTTAAAATTTTTACTAACAAGTTTTCAAGACAAAAATAGGATTTAGATGCTCTAAGTATTGGATGAAGTATCCCCCCTCAAAATAGGAATTGTTGGAGGAGAGACTAGAATCAGGTGCTAATTTTGATAAAAAGGTAGTTGAGTGAGTTGTGGAGAATTGAGTATCACTTTGTATGAATATACTATGATGAACTATAGTCAACAAAATCAATAACATGCAAGGTTAAGGAGGACTTAGATAGAAATAACCAAAACATAGCTTGTAAGTGATAGGTGATAGGTCAAAACAATCAAAGTTGTATCTCTAATGGTTGATGTGTCCCAAGTATCTGAGGTGGGAAGTGCCCCTAAGAAGCATAAAAGGGTTAAAGGTGATAGGAAAATCTTGGTTTCCATCCAAAACACCTAATATACATGCATGTGCACAATATCCAACTATAGCAGAATAGCATAAGTGGTCAAGACAAGTAATGCAAGGTTGGTGTAAAAGGGTCAATGAGTGAGGAGATATTCATGATCTCTAAGAAAAATCATCATGGGTGAAGATTTAAGTGATCTTCAATGGCATTTGTCATGGTTGGGGAGATATATGTGATCTCTAATTGCCCTAGTGTATGGGCAAAGTCTAGAAAATTGGGGTTACTTTTTTGGGGAAAACATTATTGCAATGGTACTGACATCAATGACATTACTAATATCAGTAATAAATAGTGCTGATGTCATCACATTAGGGCAATGTTACCAATGTCGATAGGCATAGGCACTGATATTAGTGAATTAGGTTAAGCATATCGATGTCAATGGTTGACTAACCCTGACAAAGGGGTTTTGGTAGTTGACCAAACTCATTTACAACTTGTGATTGGAGAAAAATAGAGTTGTAAGAGTGACTGAGATGGCAGAGTAAGGAGTGGACCCAGTGGGAGGTGTGCCACCATAAGAGCTAGCTATGTCAGTTAGGAGGAGATGGAGAGATCAAGTAAGAGTCTCTGCTAGTTATTTTGAAATTTGATTTGGGTATTTGTTGTTTTTAGGCTAATTGAGAGGTGGGGGTGTAAAAAATGTTAGTATAGGGGTAGAAAATAGGGTAGGGTAGTTTTAAGATAAGTTGGGGGGTTTTATGGTAGGTTTTTAGGTTAAATTTGTAATTTTAGGTTTAGGTCATTCAGCCCTAGGGCTAAACCAGTTGATGAGGTCCACTAATTTTGGCCAACATGACACTGAGGTTGGTAGGTGTCTACTGACATCAGTCAACATGTACACCTATAAAACACTGATGTTGGCATTAAAGCTGATGTTGGTAATTGTGTAGAACTAGAAAAATATGAGAAAGGCCTAGTTTGGATCCCTAGTGGAAGTAAAAGACTAGGCTAATGGTCGAGCTAGCCTCAGAAGACCCCATGTTGACTGAGTGTTACCTACATAGCCTAGTTTAGGGCCTCAGGCCAATGTAGTTCTCCTAGAGCCTAGGAAAAATATTTCAGATATGGTTAAAAGGTGTGTTAGGAAAAATGGGTAAAAGGGTAGGTTGAGATAGGTCAAGAGGCCTAGGGCTTAAAAGATAGGGCATAGTGTCAATGGTCAAGGATATAGGGTGTGAGGCCTAGAGTTATGATAGGCAAGTAGGCCTAGGGTGGAGAGAGAGGTAGTGAAGCCTAGGGTATAGAGAAAAGAGTAGGGTAATTAGTTATGTGGGTATATGGCTAAGCTAACCTCTAAAGACCCTGTGTCGATTGAGTGTTGCCTATATAGCCCAATTTAGGGCCTCAGACCAATGTATTTCTTCCAAAGAGAAGGGAAAAAAGGTGGTGATAGAGTATATTAAAAAGGTATGTGACTTGAGTTGTGTGTGTATGGATGTAGGTGATGATGGAGCTAACATTAAAGGATCATATACCAAGGCTTTTGACATGTATAAGGAGGGATGTCACTCCAGACAAGTGGGAGCACATGGCAGCAATGGGGTTAGGAAGAGTGTAATGATATTGTCGAGTCATATGAGATGTGAGTCTCAGAGGTAGTGAAGCCTAGGGTATAGAGAAAAGAGTAGGGTAATTAGTTATGTGGGTATATGGCTAAGCTAACCTCTAAAGACCTTGTGTCGATTGAGTGTTTCCTATATAGCCCAATTTAGGGCCTTAGACCAATGTATTTCTCCTAAAGAGAAGGTCAAAAAGGTGGTGATAGAGTATATTAAAAAGGTATCTGACTTGAGTTGTGTGTGTATGGATGTAGGTGCAGATGGAGCTGACATTACAGGATCATATACCAAGGCTTTTGACATGTATAAGGAGGGATGTCACTCCAGACAAGTGGGAGCACATGGCAGCAATGGGGTTAGGAAGAGTGTAATGATATTGTCGAGTCATTTGAGATGTGAGCCTTATGATAACATTGATTGAGAAGTGGGATCATAACACCAACAATTTCCATCTACTAACTAGAGAGTTAATAGTGACTCAAGAGGATGTCTATAGGATTTTATGACTGTCATTCTAGGGTAAGGAGTTCTTCACATGATTGAGAGAGGAACATGATATCCACATGGTGGCTTTGTATGGTGAGCATGTTAGTGAGGTGACTTATCATTCTATGAGTTTTACCTATGAGCCACTATATATGGCTAATTAGAAATAACATTGACTAAGCATCTTGATGATGATCAAGATCATGATGTATGCATTACCAAATGTAAATGGTAGTAGAGTTTTTATTGCATTGACAAGTATGCTTACATAGATGGTTGAGCAATGGACTATTTTTGCATGGGGTCTAGTATTTTCAGCATAGTTATACAAATAGTTATACTATTTGAGACTATGATGGTGATATAATTTATGTGTCAGCCATCTACTACACTATTGGGCATACAAGCACATCATGGTGACATGACCATCAAGGTTACCTACCATGATCCTAGCTAGCTTTAGGGTTGGTTTTAGATGTTAGAAGGAGGGCATGGCATAGACCCAAGTGGATGGCATAGTGCATGATATTACCTATTATAGGCACATGATTGAGGGTTTTATCCCTACAAATATTTTGTGGAGACCCTACCTAACATACCCAATTTTTAGAAGATAGGCACAGTAGCTTGTTGGTTTGCAGATCTCACTATGGGTCAGGGGGAGATGAGCTGGTGAGTTGGAGATGGTTCTCATGACATAAGTCAAAAGGTAGTTTGGTCTACTATAGGATATATAACCTACCTTCCCTTGATATAGGATGGATGACATAGAGTCACCCTTGCCATTGCCCCAAGAGATAGACAGGCCATATTTTGAGGAGCTACCAAGAGGGCCAGGTGTTGGAGATATAAGGTGTATGGTAGCATATACAAATTGGTGGGTAGGTTTACATCCTATATTAGAGGTCAGAAGGCCACCACTATATTTATAAGGGTTGGTGAGAGAGATGGATGTAGTAGTATATGCATGAGATGCAGTAGTGCAAGCTAGAGATATAGCACAGGCATAGGTATTAGCCTTATAGGGGTAGGTGGTGATGTTGTAGGGCCAAGTTAGGGCACTCTAGGGCTAGGTTATAGTATTATAGGGCTAGGTTATAGCACTACAAGGCTAGGTTGGAGTCTTAAAAGGTTAGGTGATTATAGTGATAGTAGAGAGGGATAACTTGAGAGTAGCAGGTTAGGTTGCTCCTCCTCCTCCTCCACCATAGGGACTAGTACAGGCTGGGCCATCATCATGTCTATGAGACCACCACAAACTATATCTCTGGTGAGATATATGATTTCCTTGGATGAGATTGCATATTAAGAGAGGGACTTCAAGGATTTTTCATAGATTTAGAGATATTTAGATTTTAGAGAGTAGGAGAGGTTTATGTCATGTGCCATAACTTCTAGCTCACGTAGATGCAAATGGGTGAAGAGTGGTGATGACACTGCTTCCTCACAACCATGCAAAGAGCCTCAAAGACCTTAAGTGTTAGAGTTTTCCATTTTTTATTATATTTTTTATATGTACACTGGCCTATGAGTTGAATATGTGAGATGTATCTTTTGAAAGAGAGATGATATTATGATGATGTAGCTATGGACATGTATTGATCATATATATATGAGATGTTCATTTATTGTGATGTTGAGATGTATCTATTATGATAGATGATGATAATATGGATGTTGATTTTATGCTATTTTAATTTACTGTTAATTTTGAGCATGTTAGTTGATTTAGACTAGCCTTCCCCATATATGTGATGGTATATTCATAGTTGGTTTGTTAGTTTCATCTTAGCATTTTTCCATATTTTGTGATGGTGTATGCTTAAAATGAATAAATTGGTGATGTTAATTTATTTTAGAATTTTTCCATATTTGTGATGGTATATGCATAAAATAAATTGAGTAGGATTTGATAGTGTTGGTATAACATTATTTTTCATCTCAATAGAGAGATCGACATGTGGTTTTGATGGGAAAATAAAGAGGCAAAATGCTCATGCACTATCTAAGACCACAATCAGAATGTAAATAGACTCAAGAAAATGAGCCTCTTTCATGCCTTTTATATTTGAACCATTGTGTTTATTATAGAAGTGTTGTGTTTACCTTATATTAAGTGAGCTTCACAGTCCCTTGAAAGAGTATGAGGGAAAAAAGGGTATAGTGAGAGAAAATGTTTGGGTAGCATAACCTACAAAGTGGGGATGATATGCCTTTTTATGGGTGACCCAAGAGATACTATAGGCAAGTCCATGACTTAAACGTTTTTATATTTATTTGTTGTGTAATTTGATCAATCCGGGAAGCCTATAATGGGATTTTGTATGGATTAAGATCAGAAAGTTGATCAATGTGAGAATCCTTTTTTATTTGTATTTCCCTTTGAAAACAAATCTTGGCTTAGCCATCTTTCAAGGGAGTGGTCTAAGCATTAATTTTTAATTTTAAATAGCTATCCTTCAAGGGAATAGTCTATTGATAGTAGCAAAGGGAAGTTACGTAGTTATCCTTCAAGGAAGTCATCTATGTTGATAAGCATGACCTGAGAGTTTATAACTTGTCACATATCCCATTTGTTTTTTGGTTTTTTTGCTTTTAGTCATGGACAAGACTATAGAGGCTTAGGATTTTTCCACATTGAGGATAAAACCATACCACTGTGTAAGTTAACTAAGTGTATAGGAGTAAGGGTTAATAGGAAGGGAAATGAATCAGCAGTTGCTCAAGGGATGAGCTCAAGTTAACCATAAGTTGAAGATACGCTTGTTTAACAAAATAATGGTCATAGGTGTAAGGCATTTAAAGGCTTGGGTTTTGGCCTTCCTTCAAGAGAAGACAAGTGATAAGTTCCTAAGCCATACTTGTGAGTTATGATATAAGATTAAAGCCAATTAGGAGAAAACTTACCCCATTTCCTTTTCTCCATGTTCATCACATGTTGATTTTCCTTTAAGACGAGATCTCTTATATTGAAATCTCACTCTTTGAGGTTTTTGTTATAAGAACATTTGATACATTCTTGATAAATTTGGTGGTGATTGAGGGCTATAATTCAAGTTGAGCCAAATGTTCTTGGCAAAATGCATTATTAGTATTATTGTAGAGAAATGCGAAGAGAAGGAATTTAGACTTCAAGAGGAAAAATAACCTCCATCCTATATACCAAGGAAAATGGATTAGCACCTGTAAGGGTTTGAATGCTAGTTTAGTTAGCCCATAAAGCAAAAGGAATGTGTGTGTGCCAATCTTTGCCTGTATCATTGACTACCTTTATGAGAATTTTGTTCAATGTTTTATTAGAAGCTTCTGCTTGTCCATTTTCTTGTGGATAGTATGGTGATGAGAAGCTTAATTTGATTCCAAGTGTATCACAAATACTTTGAACATTCTTGTTTTTGAAAGATTTATTATTATCTATTATAATTTTATGAGGGACACCAAAACAATAAATGATGTGATGGTTGATGAAGTCAATAATTTTGTCAACTTTAGTGGAGATGAGAGGGATGGCCTCGACCCACTTGGTGAAGTATTCAGGGGCAGTAATGATAGAACAATGATGGAGGGATGAATGAGGGTTAATCTCCCTAATTAGGTCTAAGACCCATTGTTAGAAGGGGAAAAAGTATTTGGAAACTTATAATGCATGACTGGGAATGTGAAGGACATTAGCATGTTGTTGACACTTGATGTAATGCCAAATTTAATCAACATGGTCTTGATGGAGAGTTGGCCAATAATGGCCAAGTTAAGTATATGCTTGGCAACTATGTGACCATTGAAATGCCCACCACAAATATTGTCATGGACTTCTTTAATGGTGAAGGGAGTCTCAGTACTAATAAGGCATCTAAGGAGAATATTGTCAAAAACTCACTTGTAGATAAGTCCCCCTAGTATAGTGTAATGAGTGGCACATTTTATGAAGGCACATCTCCCATTATTAGAGAGATCAGAAGGGGTAATAAAAAATGAAAGGTAATCCATGAGTTTTCTTGTATCATAACTCATGTGGGTTGGAGGTTAAATTTTAAATGAAGAGGATGTTAGATGATACATAGGAGGGTAATGTTAAGCGATCCATGGTGACATAGGTTCTCAAGGAAGAGGATGAAAAGGGTATGTGTGAAGCAAGTCAAGCCATCATGTCAACAAACTTATTTGTATATTAAGGAATAATTTGTAAGATATAAGAGTATAATGATCCCAATAGCATATCTACATGATGTTTATACCACTACAAAATTTTGTTTTTGCATAGGTAGGAACCATTAACCTAGTTAACCACTAGCTGAGAATCACCAAAAATGGTTATGGATTTGATACCCAAGAAGAGAGTTGTTTGAGGTCCTAAAATCAAAGCTTCATATTCAGTCATATTATTAGTGCATTCAAAATATAGTTTAAATGACAAAGGAATAATCTCACCATTTAGATAAATAAGAATGACCCATGAACCCCCACCATATCGACATTTAGATATGTTGAAGAACATCATCATTTGTTAGGAGATGTCATCAGTGGAGAGTGTTGTGATGGATTCATCAAGGAATTCAAGGTTTGAAGGTTGATTGTCAAGTAAAGGGGTAGAAACTAACTATTTAGTGATTTTTTACCCCTTAATAGAATTTTATTGGATGAATTATAAGTCAAATTTGGCAAGAAGCATGAGCCATCGAGCTACACATTGGTTGTGATATGGCTTGGAATGCATGTATTTAAAGGGATCAATATGGTTGACCACATAGGTTTTGTGGTTTAGGAGATAATGGCAAATCTTGGAGGTGGAAAAAACCAACACAAGGAAAAGTTTTTTAATATGGATATATCGAGTCTCATAATCAATAAGTATGCATCTTATGTAGTAAACTGCCTGCTCTTGATGTTGGTCATCTTAATGTGCAATCATAGCATCTAGAGAATGGTCTATTACATAGATGTATAGGTAGAAAGGTTGATTTTCCTTAGGTGGAATAAGAACTGGTGGGGAAAGGAGATATTATTTAAGTGCATCAAAATCTTCCTGGCAATCTATATTCCAATGGAAGGAGATATCCTTTTTGAGGAGATGGTGAAAGGGTTGGCAACAATATGACAACTAAGAAATGAATCGATGGATTGACAAAAGTTTTCCCTATAGGATACAAAGTTTTTTGATATTAGTAGGTAGAAGCATCTCTAGGATTTCTCTAACCTTACTAGGGTTAACCTCGATACCATGGAGAGAAATGATAAAACCTAAGAGTTTATCAAAAATAACTCCAAAAACACATTTCTTTGGGTTCAGTCGAATGTTATATTAGAGGAGATGAGTAAATATGGTTTTGAGAATAATCAAGTGGTCTTGAAAAAGTTTAGATTTTTTGAGTAAGTCATCCACATAATCTTCCATAATTTTTTGTAGGAGATCATGAAAGATGTAAGTCATGGCACGTTGGTAGGTTGTACCAGTGTTCTTTAGGCCAAAAGGCATGACCTAATAATAGAAAGTCCCCCATGGGGTAATGAAGGTTTTCTTATGTTGATCCTTTAGGTAAAATAAGATTTTATTATATCTAGAGAATCTATCCATAAGTGATAGCATCTCATATCTGGCCATCAAATCAATAAGTTGGTCGATACTTGGCAATGAGAAGTCATCTTTTGGATAAGTGAGGTTTAAATCATGATATTCAATACAAATGTAGATTCCCCCAATCACTTTTATGATAGGAAAAATATTGGAAATATATTATGGGTAGTTGATAGGCTAGATAAATTTAACAAAAAGGAGGTGTTGGAGCTCTTCTTTGACAAGGAGAGTAATACGAGGATGCATCTTGTGAAGCTTCTGCTTAACAGGTTTAGCATCTCAATTGGTGACAATGTTATGGGTGATGATATAGGGGTCAATAAAAGACATGTCATTATAAGACCAAGCAAAGGATTTGCTATGGTCATTAAGAAATGTGGCATAATTAGCTTGTTCAAAAGAATCCAAAGATTGGCCAATCTTGAGGATGCGAGGGTTATCGTGAGATGGAAGATTGATATCAATGGTTGATTGATTTAACATAGCTTATGTTTCAGATGGGAGTGATCATTAGATATAAGAATCATCCAAACCCATATATGTGAGAATTACATCATCATCTTGACATTAGATAGTGTTAATAGTGGGAGAGTCTTCATCAATTATTTCAAGATGAATGAGAGGAAGGGACCTTGTTTCCTTACCCTAGCAATAGGTGAGAGGCCCCAAATGGATGGCATTTATTGAAGAAAAAAAATAGGAGGTATAGATACCTCTAATTTGGTAGGTGATAGTGGAGAAGGAGAGGTTATTTATTCAATAATTGGTACATGGGAAGTTTTAATGAGTTTAGTTGGTTTGTCATATCCCACTCCATGCCTATTTTTGGCATTTTCAATGGTTTAGCTAGCGGGATATTCAATACGCATATAGACACCTTATTCATAATGACCCAAACCAAATCCTTTCTAGGCACACCTATAGAGATAGGTTTGAGCAAATATAGGGTTACTCAGGAAAGAGAAGTCATAGGTAAATGGTTATGGTGAAGGTGAAGAAGATGGATTGTTGATAGCAGGAGCCTGATCAATTCCCCCATATGTGAAATTAGTTCAAAGGTTAGGGGGCCCATAAGGGATGACCATCCCAATGTGGGGATCATAATTTTGGTTCATGTGAAGCATTACATACTCTTTTGGATTATAGAACATGTTGAGTGTCAAAAAATGATATTCACCAAATGACAAATGTTGAAAAGTCTCCTCCATGGGGTCCTTATTAGGAATTTGTATTGCCAGTATCTATGTAGCTGGGGGAGTGGAGCATGTCAAAGCTTTAAAAGTATCATGCAAGGAAGATGATGTTTTCAATGGAATGAGAACATCATTGGGACTGTAAGTCATGTTGTATGTTTTAAATAGAGGTGGGTTAGTAGGTATAACATGTACTTGTCCATCATGTTCAAACTTGACACAACAGTGCAATATTGAGGGTACACATGTCATAGCATGTATCCAAGGTCATCCAAGTAGTATGTTATATTATAACTCTCCTTACACAACATAGAAGAGCTCAATAATAGTGCGGGGATATACACATATATGTAAGACAATAGTGCCCACTGTAGTAGCTATAGTATCATTAAAGGAGTGGAGTACCACATCTATTTGATACATGCAATTATCAAGAAGGGCTAGTTGTTTGTAGGCATGGGTGGAAATAATATTAATGCTAGCTCCCCCATATATCATGACTCTCTTGACATAAGTTTGATCAATATATGTGGTAATAAAAGATTAGAATCTTGATCTTCAAGGTGTTGAAGCGGAATTTCTGAATCACTAAAAGAAATCAGGGAGATGGAATTAAGTGAGCCAACCAAAGATGCAAGAGGTTTGGGATCATTATATTATACCTAAATTGCTTACAATAAACTAATCAAAGCTTGACAATTTCAAGATGAGTTTTGGATTAACTCATACAAAGACATTTTCACATGATTTTGGTGAAGTTATTTCACCATTAAGCTTTGAATAACGTCCAAAGATGTTGTTTTAGGAATTTTAAAGATGGAAATATTAGGATTAGTAAGAATATTGTCTTTAGTGAATGGATGAGCCCAAGGAGTAGTGACTTTTTCCTTAGCTTTATATTTTTGGTTTTGTGATCGTGTGGCCACATTAACTGTGTTAAACTGAAATGTAGGTGAAGGAGGTGGTAAAGGGGTTATGACCACATCTTTGGGTTTGAATTTAGGTGGAATAGTAGGAGGAATTTTAGATTCTAAAGGTGTAATAATAGGAAGGTTAATTGGAGTATCATTGGAGAGAGTGTTAACATCCAATTATTGTTGAATGACTATTGTGAGGGCTTTACAACTCTCAGTATCGTGTCTAGGTGAATGATGATATAAACACACTTGTGTATCATTAAACTAAGATGGCTTCATTCCAAGAGGACTATAAGGCTTAATGTGAGGAAGAGTTATTATGAAAGATTACAATAATTGATGTAGGAAAAATCTCTAAGAGCTTGCAAGTGGGCTTGCACTTGTTGTGCTAGTAGGAGTGGACACCTTCTTTTATTTCAGTGTTGAAAAGGTAATTTTACATGGTGATTTGTTTGGTGATGGTAGAGTTACATATTTTTATATCACTTTCTTAGTGTTATATGTGAAAGTCCTACCAAATACAAAAGGTAGGAGTATAGGTAACTTAACCTTTTATTTTGCTTGGGTTGGTAATATTCCAACTAAGGTAGAGGGGTGTGGTCCCAAAATGGATGATAAAGTTGAAGTTTGGGATCAACGAGATATAGGAAGCCTAAATTTTTTTTATAATTCATGCCACAAAACTCTAATTTGTTTTTGAGTTAAATTTTATTTCAATTTTGGATGAATTAAATTAGACAGGGTGTACACCTAAGGGCCTGATCTAATTTAATGCGGTAGATTCCTATGAGGGTGAGGGTTCTGACATAGATGGCTGAACTTTAGGTGCTTTTGTTGAAGAAACTCTAGCTTTGTCAAATACCTTGGGGTAAAGGGTAGTGAGAAGGTTAGTGGTAAAGGTTGACATTCATTATGTTGGATAAAGAGTTTTAAGCTAGTCCCAAAATGTCACATGATCTAGCTTCATGGAGTCAATAAATTATAGACTTTTCACTAAACTTGAGAAGGGTTTAGATGAAGTTGGCATAGAATTTATAGTTGTGTCTTTAGAAGGATATGGTGTTTAGGAAAGAGTGAAATTGTTGCTTTTTTCTACTTCAGCCCAAAGATAAGAAATATTCTCAATGGGGTCCTCTTCGATAGACATAGGAGAAGAGATATGGTCTACTATGAGTGGAGGAGAGGTAGGTGAATAAGGTTCATCAAGAGGGTAAATCATAGGTATTATGGTTCCCTCAACATGTGTGTGAGGCATAGGTAAAGTATGATCCTCCATAGGTAAAATAAGGGGTAAGAGTGCTATAATTAGAGTAGGCACAATAGGTCTCTTATCTATTATGGGAGTAGATAATACTGATTCCTCTAAGTGCAAAGGTGGAGTGGATGGGGTACTACTCTCTATAGGTGGAGGAGAGGTAGGTGAAGAAGGTTCATCAAGAGGGTATAATACAAGAATTATCTTCCCTTCAACATGTGGTTGAGGAACGGGTAGGGTGTGGTCTTCAAGTGGTAAGAGGATAGGTAATATTGGTGTAAAAGGAATTAGCATTATAGGCTCCTCAGGTGGCAAAAGAAGTGGTAAAGGAGTCTCTTCCTCATGAGGGAGAAGAATGGGTGAAATACATTCTTCTACTTGAGGATGAAGAATAGGCCAAATAAATGCCACTAAATGTGGGGGGGGAGTCAATGAAAGGGGTATCTCCTATTGAGGGGAAGGTTGAACTATAGGTAAAGGAAAGACCATATTAACCATATGGATATTATGATCACCTGAGTTAGTTGTGGTCTGAATAATATTTTGATTTGGTGAATGGTTAGGAAAAGGGTGTTTAAACACATCCATACTTTGATTAGAGGGTGCATTAGGATTATCCAAGATAAGATCACCCCTATCAAGCATATCATGAACAATATTCTTGAATGTCTTACAGTTATTAAAATTATGGCCTTTAACTTGAAGGTAACCACAAAACTCATATTCCTTGTACTAAGTTGGGATAGGATGGGAGGGGTCAAATTGTATAGGTGGTTTGATCTGAGGAAGGGTTATGACACCTTTCTATAATAGTTTTTTCCAAAATGGATGTGTATGACTCCCCAATGGGAGTGTACTATCTTTGTTCATACCATTGTTGGAATTTCTTGGTTGGATTTTGGGAAGTCAAGGAATTTGATTAGTTTGTGGTTGAGGAAGAGGCTAACTTAATGACCACTATGTTAGTGGATCCTTTAGCTTTTTGGTTAAAAGGATAAGTTTTAGAGGAGGAGGAGTCATTTGATTTAGAATTGGGATTCTTACTACACAACTTGACTTTGTCTTCATCTATAGCGTGAACCTTGAGTTTCCCTATCATTGTAAAGGCCTCATCAAATGTGCAAAAAATTTGTACCCAGAGTGTGGATGAGATGTGCTTAGCACATGCCCTTGAGAAGATCTCAATAAGCTTAGGTTGGGGTAAGGAGAAGGAGAGTTGATTTATCAAGCTTCTCCAATGAGCAACAAAATTTGAAATAGACTCGTCATCAAATTATTTGATAGAATAAAGGTCTATTATAGAAACCTTTTTAGAAATGTTAATAGAGAAATGGTCTAGGAATATTTGTGAGAGTTGGGTAAATGAGAAAAGGGAGTGCTAAGGTATAGATATATATCAATCCAAGGTAGCACCTGAAAGAGACATAGGGAAAGTGCAAAGTAATAACACATCATCATGCCCTATTAAATATCAAACATGTCTAAATGTTCAAAAGTACTATGTGGGTCCTCTTTACTCTAGAAATAAGTAAAATTAGGGAGTTTCCATTGGATTGGATAAAATAAAATAGTCACAAAAGGATGGATGGGTTCATTGCATATCTGATCATAAGATAACACATTCTTTGAACCAAAAATGGATGTCTTTAGATTAGAGATCTTATCCATCAACATCTTAATGAGGTTTGGAGGGGTGTTAGTTTGGGAGATACCTCCTAAATTATAGGGAACCTGATAGGAAGTAGAGGGAGTATATGACATAGCTTGTTGAGGTTGTGTTAGGGCAACATTAAGATAATGAGTCACAGGCTAGGGTGTAGAAAGAAAAGGGGCTTGTCCCATTGGGTTAGAGACTATTCTTTAGTTGGTTGTTGTAATTGTAGGTTGAATTATTGACATGGTTAGACTGGATGAAGGGTGAATCATAACTTGGGTAATTATAAGGGTGAGGGTAGATGAAATAGGTACCACTAAATTTTGAAATAGTGTAAGACTTGACTGAATTGGTTGTGGTTGTGAAACTAGGTAAATCACACTAGGGTTTAGGTGGGATTGGGCAGTTGGTGATGCTAAACTTTGGACATTTTTTATAGTTGGGTTACTCATCAAAGTGGTGGTTTAGGTAACCATGGGGAAAATAGTGGAGACAACTAAAACTGAAGTTATCTCCATTAGAGAGGTTGGCATACCATAGATTGGGTCACTTGAAGAATTATGGATTCAACTCATAGCAAGGTAATGTTGAAGGGCTGCCACATTATGATCAAGAAATTTAGAAAAATCTTGATCTCCCTCAAGCATAATGGGAATTTGGTTGGGGATTGGAGTATGATTTGTATCTAAATTATGCTCCATGATAAAATCAAAAGTCAGAGGGGAAGGTGGAAGTGGTTGTTGTCTTGCGTAATCAGCAAGAATTTTAGCTTGAGCTCATGTCAATACCATGCAAGAGGAAGTATAAATAGTCTTAATACTCTATATTAGTGATATAATGAGGAAAAATTAGGTTTGAATGCTGGTAAGTGGGTTATTTTAGCTTGTTATTTGAGTAGTTGAAATTTACACAATCATCGATGTCGATCACTTGACTGATGTCGATAGAAAAAGTTTGTTGATGTTTATGGATTAACTGATGTCGATAGGTAAAATATATAGATGTCAATAGATTTAATAGATGTTGGTCAATGTAATATACTGGGTGGTGGAAAATCCAATGTTTTAGAAAACCAAAAGTTGAAACTAGGTAAAATAGTGGATGCCAATACACTATTTTGTAAGGAACTAGAAACATAAATTCATTAACCAATGAAAAATTTGACTCATTTGACTTGATACGCATCATATATATTAATTTTACTATCTGCTACAAACTATTGGATCTCCATTTGGTCATAATCTTTAATAGCATGTGAAAATGACTATGGGGACCATTGCTTATTTGCCAATAAGGCCAACTTTAGACCTCAATGACTTTTGTTGCACTTATATACATGATCTAAAATTTGGACCATATGATATCCTCACATAGGAAAATATAACCATATATCAATATTCTCCTAAAATCCTTGTATGTGAAAGATATAATTCCATTAATCTACTCACTTAGATTTTTATGCCACAGAGCCAACTTATGTCAACAACTGCTTGGGAGGCCAATTTTAAACAGGCATATCTTTTATTGCACTTCATTTCATGACCTAAAATTTAGTTCATATCAAATAAAAATAGAACTTAACAAACCCATTTTATAAAATTATTTTGAAACATCCACACATGCAAGATATAACATCACATAACTACTTACTTGGCTCTTTTTTGCCTCATGCAAATTTGGCCAAGTATGGAAAAATACTATCAAACTACCTGGGAGACCAACTTTATACTTGCAAGTTTTTTTTCACCAAAAAAATAGCACATAAAAATTAGGTACAAATGTGATCACATATATGACCAACTCCCCTTGACTCATCTACATGTGGTAATGGTGACATCAACAAACTACCTACTCAGATTTTCTACCAATAGACCCAAAATGTCTAGATGAAAACAATGATCAACTAGATGAAATACACTCATGAAAACAAGCACTCAAAGCATATAAAACCTATTATATTACCCCTTTCACATTTTCAATACTCTATACTCATCCTTGAACATCTCTACCCATGCCAAAACTAAATATCAATCAAGCCTCCTTCAAGCATACTAGGACAAGCACATTGCACACTTTGTCATTGTCACTTAGACTATCAAGGCACTTCATCCACTTACAAGGACACCTCCATGACATCACCATGACATCATTAATAATTATCCAACACATTTGGTCATGTTGTTGATGTGGTGACAAAGTTATTGATGTGAAGGTGAAGAGTGATAATCAAAGGTCCATCATCAAGTGTTGAAGACATTAGTTCAAAGGTGGAGTTTTTCATAGGTTTTGTTGTGTTTTATCAACATCTAGGGGTTTCATCCTCCTTTAAAGGTTAAATTTTATAAAGGTATAGTTATTGTGGTAGCTCAACTAGACAGGTGTAGTAGTTCCTTATGGGATTGAAGTCTCACTAAAATAAGGGATGTAGTTTCTTGATCTATTTTTTTGGTCTAAATTGGTTATTATTATATGAAAATATTCCAATTACAAGTTCCATTGGGTTTTTTCCTCCAAGAGGGTTTCCCACATATGTCATGTGTTATGTACTTGATCTTGCATTATCTCTCTTATTCATTATAGTGAATGATGTGTATGCTTTATGAAAGCTTGTCATAACTAATTAAGAGTTTTAAAAGGTTTTAAATTGAAATTGGATTATCTAGTATCACTTATTCACCCACCCCCTCTCAATTATTATACCTCTAACAATTTCTTGATAAATCGACACATAGTCCTATGTGTAAGTTTTAGGCCTACATGTCTAAAAATATTTCTCCAACCTTGAAATCTGCTCACATCTACTGTGAACATCACATGAAAATTTTTGTAGGTCTTAGAATGTTATTAGGAAATTATCTCCACCCTTCACACATTCATGGCTTCAATCATCATTATAACCTTGCACATAGGTTTATGTGTGCACATTCAGCATACCAAACCTAGATATATTATTCAAACCTTGTCATTGGTCATTAACTGTAGGATCATAGAAATGTTATGATGTCACAAGAGGATCATTTTAAGATAATTTCTTCTCCTTTAGACCTCTTGAGTCTCAAACCAATTAAACACCTCTCTCTTAACTCGGCAGGCCTGTGAGAGGCAAAATGACTATGTGACAGTGACTACAGGGTTTTAAAATGACTTTGACTTGATGGTTGTCTGATCATTACTATATCTCTTCTTTGATTATTCCATAATCTTAGCCTACACACTTAAACCACAAATTCATCATAAAGCTTTGCATCATCTCTTCTCACTATTTGTGCCAAAACACTCTTGGTTGTAGGTGTAATTAGGTGCCTAGATTACAAACTTGAGATGAAAACCTTTTAAATGGAGTTCTTGATGGTTTGATGACTTTGACCATAATTGGAAAATATCTTCATAATCCTCTCAACTTCCTTTATAACAACATTACATGAATCCCATATGTCATTCATTCCTTCATGGTTGTAGGTGATAGTTAGGGTTCATTAAGTGTCTTGAGTATTACATTTTTTGAAGACACACCTTATCTCCATTGAGATTAAAATCATATAAATGTTTTAACATTGTTTCCTTAAAATTTTAACTTTTAAACGTAGTTCTTAATGCACATTTCAACACATTTTCCATAAAATACAGACCTACAGGCCTGTAGACCTGTAAGTCTACATTTTGATACCTTAAGTCTAATATAATGCAAGTTTGATACTCATTTTAAATGTAAAAACATCTCCAAATTTTTCATTTCCCTCCTCATGATGTCAATACCCTCACACACCTCTGACAATGCAAGATTAGGACATTTTAAACAATTTTTATGCAAACAACCTTCTCATAGTCATAAACCAAGCCATTGTGGAGGTATGGTTAGAGTGAAGCAAAAGATCTGCAAATAGACTTTCAGATAGTTATAGAGAGTTATATGTGTTATGAAACCTTCCTCCATATTCCTTTACTATTTAATAACCTAAAACACAAAGAAACCATGGTAATCATCTTTTAAACTATGTAAAAGGGTAGCTTTCTTTCCAAATTGGACCCACACATGTGCCAAGTAGGGATTGGAAAAGTATGGAGTATGTTTTCACATGTCCCCTACATCCTATTCAATATATCTTATGCATTCAACCATCTTCAAACTACCATTTCAAGTAGAAAAATTGAGTTTGTAGGCTTGACTAGATTTTTTAGATTGCCATAGAGTCTTATAAATTGTTCATAAAAGAGAAGTGATGGATCTAAAAATCAATGCCACAAATTTGAAGATTACTAGGAATCCCTCCTTTGGAAAAAATATTAGACTATGATTCTATATCTCTTGGCCATACCATCCACATGAAAATTGCTTTTATGAGCTTGTGAAGAGAGTGATGGAGGTAAGGATGTAACTTTTACACTTTTGAGATTTATAATTTCACTCCAAATGTGTATTTCACCTATATAAGCTAAAATGACACTTTTTCAACATTTTTTACCTAAAGATGAGCTTCCAAGTCTGTATAAGTGCATATAACTCCTTGTTAAGCATTGAAATGCAAGAATCTGACCACTTTTTGATATCCTGACATATATGACAGTTATATAACTCCCCTAAAAACATTATAAAGTGTGATTGTCTAGATATTTGGAATTTTTGACCTTTGACACATGTGGAAGTTAGTAAAAACATCCTTTTCTTCATAAAACTTTACCTTAAAATTTTCAAATAAACCTTAAACTCTCCAAAGAAGTTTGACATGTTTATGCAAAGTGACTAAGGGGAAATATTATTTTGAGGGAAACCTAAGGATATATGACAACACTTTGCCAATGTTAATTACACCATGATATGTCTAGTCCATCACAAGACCTAGATATAACATTACCTTAACTTTGTCAAATAACCTTAATCTTTGTTAATAAGGTTTAAGAAAGGCCTTTTGAATACCACATAAGGCATAACAAGATTAGGAATACGGTCAAAAAGGCATGACAAGCAATTTTTTACCTACAAGGGTTGACCTTTTGACCTTGGGGTCAAAATTAGTCAACAGACCTCTCTTTAGATTAAACCTAAGGGTTCCTAGTTTTACCTCAACATTACCCATTTCAATCATGAGTGAAATGTGGAGTATATCATCAAGATTTAGAACCTAGATATTATACCCATAGGGAATATTGGCTATATTGAGTGGTGGTCTAATAATATATCCCACACCACTTCCTTATTTTGGATCTATGGCAAACAAGTAGCTCTTTTTAGGTAGTGCATTCACAATGCTACAAACTATGAATACCTTAGGGTTTCATGGGAATTAGAATTTATGCCTTTAAACCCACATTTACAAACTCAAACCACCATGTGGAAACATAAAATCTAGGTTGAAAAGGATTACAAGACTATAAGAGCTCAAATTCAAGTAAAGATGTATTGGTTGAAGGTAGGAGACAAAGTGACCATTGAATTTTTTATTCTCCTTCAATCAAGACAAGCTACTGACAAAATAAAATCCATTAGAAGTACTTTATACATGGTTACTAGACTTTTAGATATCCTCCAAGCCTTTGTACATCACTACCATGGTGTCTTTGTGGTGAAAATATCATCTCTTGCTCATAAGGTTGACTTCTCTCAATGTTTTATTGCAGCCCCTTGTAATCTCTTGGAAGCATAGATAGTTACTTGTGATAGACCTCTCAGTATCAATGACCATAAGGAAGTTGTTTTGTAGATTGCCTCTAATAAAGGCCTATGTATTGACGGATTTCCCTATGAATTCTATTAATCCCTATGGGATACAATTAAACCTAATCTCCATAGAGTTTATTATGAAGCTATTCTAACCAATTCTTTAATTCATCTCATCAATTAGAGAAACATCAAACTCATCCCCAAGACATGGGACCTTGAGTTAATTACCAACTAGAGACCCATCACTTTGCTCAATATTTCCTAAAAAATCATAGCCAAAGCATTAGTTTTCACAATCAAACACTTACTTCCCTTAATTGTGATGTGAGCAAACTAGTTTCATTTAACATAGATATATTCTAGATAATGTTATTTCCATTTGGGAAGGTATGGAATGGGCTAGAATATCAAGTTAGAAGGCATTGTTCATCAACATTGATTTTGAGAAAGCCTATGATTAGATTGAGTGGCTTTTTAGTATATATTCTATAGGATCTAGGGTTTGGCCCTAAGTTTTTTCATACTATAAATATGTTTTTAAATATGTTGGGGCCTACATCACCATCAATGGATCCAAATATCAACACTTTGATCTCTATAGATCTATCAGATAAGGTTGTCCCCTTAATTTTGTGCTTTATATTTTAGATGTTGAAGGTTTTAGTTATTTATTTGATAGTTATGCTTCCAAGGGTCTTTTCAAGGGGATCTCTTTACCTAATTCAAATAACTAATTAATTAATGGGAACTTTTTTGATGACTCATTCATCACTCTATAGGAATATGAAGACTTTGTCAAACATGCCATGGAATGTTTAGATATTTCTTGCCTTGCATCTAGGTCATCTATCCCATGGCATAAGACCCCATGTTATCACCAATCTCTATCACCCAAACCTCCTTTCTTGGAGGTATATATGTGGAAATGGATATTTTATAGGGTCTAGTTTAAATTTTTAAGCATTGCATTTGCTTTCAAAGCCTCTCTTGTAGAATTGTGGTCTTATGTGGTTCAAAGAGTTGAGAAAAAATCTCATTCTAGATCACTAAGACTTTGAATTTGGTTGTAAAGTTACATATTTGTTCTAAGGAGATCACTCTTACTCATGTTTACTATTCATCTTATTCATATCCTTATAATGTTTCCTATGTGAAGCTTGAAAAGCTTCTATGAGACTTTCTATTAGCCAATTCTGAGGGCATTAGGGCTTTCATCGAGTCTCCTAGGCTATATGTTGTTATCCAAAAGAAGTTGGTGGGTTGGGGCTTATAGACATCGATATTTAGGGGATCAATCTTGGGGTTAAATGGATTATCAAAATCCTAGAAAGATATGAAGCTTAGAAGATTTTATTGAGTCACTACAGTTCTCAAGGTTTCTTGCTTAATAGAAAAGCCTGGTAAGGTATTAGCTTTCAAATTTTACTTATCTCACCAGTGTCATTCAAAGTATGGGCACGTTTATCATGAATAGTATTTGGAAGGCATGGGAAAATCTTAAACCCCACCTCATTTGGTTAGGTTATAGGTTTCTAAGTGGTCTTTCTCTAAACACCCAATCATTATGGTTGTATCCCCAATTGAACTTCCATAATGCCCCCTTTTCTATGGTCCCCTGGATCAAAAGATTGAGGTTATATAAGAAAGGTATCCTCATTGTTGGTGATCTATTTTTTAATTAATATATAGACTAGATTCCTTATCATATGTTAAATTCCAAGTTCCATCTTAATAAGGAAAATATATAATCCATTTCTAAATTGTAGAGTTCCATACTTGATGAATACTTGCACAAGATTGGAGCTTCCTCTCTAAAATTATGGTGGAAAGACTAATCATGTCCTATAACCATACCATTTTATTGATACTTTCCTCAATTAGGTTATAATTTGTTGGATCCTTAGCACATTGACACTAATGTCCTTAACCACCAATTGCCTCTCCAATATATCAATTGGGTTTGGCCTCAAATATTTGATAACATTTGTGTGGCTTGTATTGATCCCAAAAATCCCACTTCCTTTGGTGTATTCTTACCAAGTTCTACCCATGGGTAATATGCTCAAGCACATGGGGGTGTTAAATCTCACTTGCCTAGCATGTCATCACCCAGAAACTATCAAGCATCTCTTTTGGTTTTATCCTCATGCCTAGTCTGCCTAGAGATGGATTCATATCCTTTTAAAACCCTTTAGACCTAAAATGTTCACTTGGAAAATGGATCTCCTGAGGGACTCCACCCTATTTCCTTCAAGATATAATAGATTATAACAAATTTTATGTATTGATATTTTGTTTCAGATTTGGAAATCTAGAAATTAAGTTTTTTTAATAATCATATTATGGAAAATAATTTTTCTATAACTAATAAATATATTTTAATTACTAATGTTACCCTCAAAATTCATATTCAAATAGATAAGGTCCATCTCAAGATTCATCCTCTAAAATTCCTCCTAGACCATTGGTTAAATGTTTAATGTGTCATCAACCATGAGCTAGTTGATCCCCCATCTCACCACTCCCCTCTTAGGGTTTGTGAGTGTGAGGGGAAGCACCACCTCTCTCATAGTCATAGGTGTCAAAGTTGGAAGAGCTCCTCTCCTCACTCTTGTTTTCCATCTCCTCCCAGAAGATCTAATAGATGTATAGACAATGGTGGTGGGGTGGGGGGGTAGAGGCCTCCTCCATAGGACAAGTTCCTACTAATGGCATTAACCATCTATCCTCCTTGTCAAGATTATCAGATGTAACTTGATTTTAAAACTAATTAAAGACTAATAGTTGGGATCCCCTCCTAGTTGAAGAAGGGAGGAAAGCCTCAAGACCCTATACCTCCACATCCTCCATCAACCACCATGTTCATAGTTATTGATTAGTTATTTCCTTGTTATATGTGATATTTCATTAGATTTTTTTTTATTGATGTGCACTTGAGTTAGTTTAACTATGGTTATTGGATAGTTTGTGGCCTTTTTTGGATTTTAGATTCTCTCGAGGCTCTCTTAGCTTAGTTTCGCTTCTAGGGTGTGACTTTTCTGTTAAGGTATGGAGCTAAAAGCTTCACCAATGAGCGAAGTTGCAAGTTGCTAGAATCACATAGTCACCGACGATGGTCAGGAACAGACCAGAGGCGGCTAATGTCGGTAGAGGATCGGCTGACATCGGTCACAGACAGACTGGCAAGGACTGACGTCAGTCACCTGTGCATCCAGAATCTATTTTCGTGCGAGAACAGAATGTTTGCATGTAAAGATGAACTATTGGTGTTGAGTCTGAGTTTCTAATTTAAGTAGAACTGATTAGAGCCCTTGATTAGGAGGTGCATCTAGTGGTTATAATTGTATGCTCATGAATCTCTAAAGTTATATATTAGGGATAGATCTTCATAGCTTAGCAGACACTACTATAGAAGTAGAATATAGATTGTATATGTGTATCAATCCAGGTTGTTGGAGTTGATTGTAATTGAGAGAGAGAACTCTTGAGGGAAAGAGATCTAAGAAGATATCTGTACATCTGAGAGAGGTGTGGAAGAAAAGAAGTTTCTTCAATTGTAATTCCTTCTGTAAAGAGTTTAGTACAAGTTTTCAGGGTGGTTTTTTGTATCTCTTGTTCTTTGCTATTTATGATTCTAGTTACTTATCTATCTAGTTTAATTTTGCATTTAATTGCTTTCATACAGTAATCAATTTTGTTGATTGATCCCCAATAAGTGGTATCAGAGCCAGGTTGTAGGTTTAGAGCTTGATATCCAACAAGTGGTATCAAAGCTCAGGTTCACTAACAGGTGGTTTAGATTTGTGTAGTGTGTGTTGATTAGAGGTTACTCACAGGGATTTTTGTTTGAGTGGGAGAAGCAATGGCAGAAGAAAGTAAACTGAGAATGGAGAAGTTTAATGGCAAGAATTACCAATTATGGAGAATGCAGATAGAAGATTATCTGTATCAAAAAGATCTATACTTACCATTAGGTGGAGCTGCAAAGAAGCCCACAGACATGGAAGATGAAGAATGGGAAGTTCTTGATAGAAAGGCTCTTGGATCTCTAAGATTGAGTCTAGCATCTACTGTGATATCTAATTTATCACAGGAAAAGTCTACGGTAGAGTTAATGACTATCTTAGCAAATTTATATGAAAAACCCTCAGCTTCAAATAAGGTATATCTTATGAAGCAGTTATTTAATTTGCAAATGCAAGAAGGTGGATCTATATCTAATCATCTAAATGATTTTCATGGAATTGTAAATCAATTAAATTCAGTCAAAATAGTGTTTGATGATGAAATTAAGGCTCTCTAAATCTTATGCTCTTTACCATAAAGTTGGCATAGCTTGGTAATGGTAGTTAGTAATATTGCATCTGCTTCAAATATTTTAAAAGTAGATGATGTTGTTAGTGTAATCTTGAATGAAGAAATTCACTGAAAAAGCACAGAGGAGACATCAGGGAACGCTTTAAGTTTTGAGAGCAGGGGAAGGCAAAAAGAGAAGGGCAAGAAAGGGAGATCAAGATCTAAGTCAAAGATGAGAGGTAGAACCAAATCCAAAAATGGCAAGAGGATAGCCTACTAGAATTGTGGAAAGCTAGGGCACATAAGCAAACATTGCTGGTCAAAACCAAAAGAAGACAGACAGCATGATGATAAAGAAGAAGCAAAAGTTGTAGGTATTGTTGCACAAGATGCTATTATATTCTCTTTGCATAATAATATAGAATCTTGGGTTTTAGATTCTGGTGCATCTTTCCATGTAACCCCTAATAGAGAATATTTTAGTGACTATGTCCATGGAGATTTTGGAATAATTTATTTAGGGGATGATGAGCCATGTAAAATAGTTGGCAAAAGAAAAGTGTAGCTGCAAATGTAGAATGGCAACACATGGGTGTTGAGAGATGTCATTCATGTTTCCAGCCTGAAGAGGAATTTGATTTTTGTAGGAAAGTTAGGGGATGAGGGTTGTACAGTAACTCTCACAGCTGAATCTTGGAAGGTTTCCAAGGGTGCACTTGTATTGGCTAGAGGTAAGAGAGTAGGTACTCTCTATTTATGTAATTGTATTACTGATAATTCTCCTTCTGTATTATCTACTTCAGATGTAGATGCAAAGTTGTGGCATCAAAGGCTTGGCCACATGAGTGAGAAGGGAATGACAATTCTTAAGTCAAAAGGTATGTTTCTAGATTTGAAAAGCATAGATCTAGATTTTTGTGAAGACTATATTTTTGAAAAATAGAAGAGAGTGAGTTTTCTCAAGACTGGGTCAACAAAGAAGAAGCACAAATTATAGCTTGTTCACACAGACGTTTGGGGACCAGCTCAAGTTACTTATATTGGAGGATCACAGTACTATGTTTCCTTCATAGATGATGCTACAAGAAAGGTATGGGTCTATTGTATTAAGAAGAAATATGATGTTTTTGATACGTTTAAGATTTGAAAAGCTATGGTTGAGAATGAAATAGGCAGGAGATTGAAGTGCCTGAGATCTGACAATGGTGGTGAGTTCTGCAGCTATAAGTTCAACTAGTATTGTTATATACATGAAATCTATAGGCAAAAGATGGTTCCAAGGATGCCTCAGCAAAATGGTGTTACTGAAAGGATGAACAAAACAATCATGGAGCGTGCAAGGTGTATGAGGTTGCATGCTGGTTTGCCTTTAGAGTTTTGGGTAGAAGCTGTGGATACTATAGTTTACCTGATTAACAGAGGACCCTCTACAACGTTGGATGGTGGAATTCCAGAAGAGACATGGATAGGTAAAAAGGTAGATCTATCATTTCTCAAAGCTTTTGGTTGTGAAGCCTTTGTGCACGATGATAAGGAAAATAGAAAGAAGATGGATGCTAAGTCTATTAGGTGCACATTTATTGGCTATGGCTCTGATAATTTCGGATTCAGGTTTTGGAATCTAGGAACTAAAAAAATAATTAAGAACCATGATGTTGTTTTCAATGAAAAAGTGATGTATAGTGATCAACTCAAGAAGCTGAATCAATCTAAGCAGAGCAATGGAAAATTGGACGAGGTGAAGGTCCAAAATAATCTCACAGGAAAGAATAATCACAGATAGGAAATCATAGAGACCAACGTCGGTTAAAAAGGAACCGACGTCGACCGTATAGGAACTGATGACGGTCGTACAGAAACTGATGTCAGTCAAGTAGAACTGATGTTGGCCAGCTATAGGCCTAGAAGTGACTGAGGTCGGTCACTATCAGAGAATTTGGGTGGACAATGTGTTGTGAATGAGTCTCAAACGCCCATCAGGAGGTCAAACAGGGTAAGTAAACCTCTAATTCGATATTCCCCTTCATTATTCTATTTATTGCTTACTGATGGTGGAGAACCAGAGAGTTTTGATGAAGTAATATAGGTGGAATCCAAGAGTCAGTGGGAGCTAGGCATGAATGAGGAAATTGATTCCTTGAAAGAGAACCAAACATGAGATTTGGTTGAGTTGCCAGTAGGAAAGAAGACTCTAAAGAATAGATGGATCTATAGATTGAAATAAAGTGAGAATGGACAGATGAGATATAAGGCTAGGTTGGTAGTGAAAGGATTTGCACAAAAACCAGGTATTGATTTTGGTGAAATTTTCTCTCCTGTTGTTAAAATGACTTCTATACAGACTGTATTGTCTTTAGTTACTATTGAGAATTTGCATCTTGAGAAGCTTGATGTTAAGATAGTGTTTCTTCATGGAGATTTGGATGAGAAAAAATATATGGATCATTCGGAAGGATTTGAGGTCAAAGGTAAGGAGAAACTTGTGTGCAGATTGAAGAAAAGCTTGTATGGCCTCAAGCAAGCTCCAAGACAATGGTATTTGAGATTTGACAAGTTTATGACTAAGCATGGCTATAGTAGATGTCAATCTGACTATTGTGTATATTTTAAGAGATTGGATAATGGTAGATATCTTATTCTATTGTTGTATATAGATGATATGTTGGTTATAGGATCACACATGCAGGATATCTCTGAGCTTAAGGTGAAATTAGCTCACACATTTTCCATGAAGGATTTGGGAGCAGCAAATAAAATCCTTGGCATGAGCATTAAGAGAGACAAGAAAAATCACATGTTGATTTTGTCTCAAGAGGATTATGTGAACAAGGTGTTGAAACGGTTTAATATGCAGGATGCAAAACCGGTAAGCACACCTATGGCTGGACACTTCAAGTTGAGTAAAGAATAGTGTCCTAATTCACATGATGAGGTAGAGTATATGAGGAAAGTTCCATATGCTTCTGTAGTTGGGAGCTTAATGTATGCAATGGTTTGTACTAGACTTGATATTGCCCAAGCAGTGGGAGTTGTAAGTAAGTATATGGCCAATCCAGAAAAGGAACACTGGAAAGCAATTCAGTGGATCCTTAGATATTTAAGAGGAACCAATAGTAGGCATTTGTGCTATGGCAGTTCAAATACTTCTCTACATGGTTATGTAGATTTAGATATGGCAAGTGATTTAGATGGCAGAAGAAGCACCACAGGATATGTTTTCACTATTGGTGGAACGGCAGTTAGCTGGATTTCAAAGTTACAGAAGGTTGTTGCCTTGTCAACTACAGAAGCAGAATATATTGTAGTCACAAAGGCTAGCAAAGAGATGATATGGATGACACGGTTCATGGAAGAGCTAGGAAAGGAGCAAGAGAGTTGTAGACTATACAGTGATAGTCAGAGTGCAATTCATTTGGCTAAGAATTTAGCCTTTCATTCAAGAACCAAGCATATATAGCTTAGGTACCACTTCATTAGACAGGTATTGGAGGATGGTGAGTTGAAGCTGGAGAAGATCCATATAGATAAGAACCCTGCTGATATGTTAACCAAGCTAGTAACAAAAGAGAAGTTGAATCTTCATTCAACTTTTGTTGGTCTTCATGATTGAGTTGAAGATGGAGGAGCTAGAAGATGTTGTTGTATAGGTACTGGTGCAGCTATTTATCTCCAAGTGGGAGATTGTTAAGGTATGGAGCTAAAAGCTTCACCAATAAGTGAAGTTGCAAGTTGTTGGAATCACATAGTCACTAACGACGGTCAGAAACAGACCAAAGGCAGTCGACGTCGGTAGAGGATCAGCTGACATCAGTCATAGACAGACTGGCAGGGACCGACGTCGATCACTTGTGCATCCAAAATCTATTTTCATGCGAGAACAGAATGTTTGCATGTAAAGATGAACTATTGGTGTTGAGTCTGAGTTTCTAATTTAAGTAGAACTGATTAGAGCCCTTGATTAGGAGTTGCATCTAGTGGCTGTAATTGTATGCTCATGAATCTCTAAAGTTATATATTAAGGATAAATCTTCATAGCTTAGCAGACACTACTTTAGAAGTAGAATACAAATTGTATATGTGTATCAATCCAGGTTGTTGGAGTTGATTGTAATTGAGAGAGAGAACTCTTGACAGAGAGAGAACTCTTGAGGGAAAGAGATCTAAGAAGAGATCTGTACATCTAAGAGAGGTGTGGAAGAAAAGAAGTTTCTTCAATTGTAATTCCTTCTGTAAAGAGTTTAATACAAGTTTTCAGGGTGGTTTCTTGTATTTCTTGTTCTTTGCTATTTCTGATTCTAGTTACTTATCTATCTGGTTTAATTCCGCATTTAATTGCTTTCATATAGTAATCAATTTTGTTGATTGATCCCCAACATTTTCCACCTACTTTTTTAATGATTAGTATTGTAATATAAGTTTTTTTAAAAATTAATATAAGTGTTCTTTTCAATTAAAAAACTATCACCAAACCTATTGAATTTGATTGTTCATTTATGTTAGCCCACTTGACACAAATTGTATTGACAATGATCATATGTTAGATTTTTTTCATTTTTTAGTGTTTTTTTAATCTTTGGCACAAAATGTGATGCAAATATATAATAATATACTAGTCTACTCTATTTCATTTATTGCATCTTTGAAAATATAATAATCTACTAGGTTATACTCTATCTATGAGAGGTTTATCTCTCTCTCTCTCTTTTCTCATGGTGTATGAGCAAAAGTAGCTCATTTATTTTGTCTTGAAAGGATTATTCAAGTAATTTATTATCCTATATCTATGATACACATGTATATTAGAAATAAAATTATTTTGAGTCACTACAGACACCTTTGTTTCCTCCTACTCAATCTACCCAAAAATGTAAGTTGATATTTAAATCAATTGCTCCACTCTTCTTTCTTCTCTTTTCTCCCTTTCTATAGTTTTATCATATTTTATGACGATCTCCTATACTTACTCATAACTAAATTGTTTCCTATCAAACCCTATTTTATCATACTAAAACTCTCTTTCTTCCATCTTCTCCTTTATGCCTTCAATGAGGCATGTTGTTCTCCATTATTCTTATTGCCATTCATCTTAATTTTATCCTGACTCATGAGGAATTCTTCTTCCTTGTATATTTAATATTATATTTATGTGTTTCAAGATTTAGTTACTTACATGAAATCTCTTCTTCCTTGTACTTAATCTTATCTTGATTTATTTAAATCTTTAGTTGCTTGCATGATATGTCTACTTATATCATTTATGATAACTCTAGAACCAAAATAGGTTGAACCTTGTCCCCGCTTAGTGCGAGTGCACAAGTATTTTATTAATTTCAAAAAATCAAGTACATAAGGGTGCCTTTACTCCATTAACCCTTTTACAATGCAAACATGGATTTATATAGTTTTTACCAATGACCGATAAAAACAACTAATCTTATAATCAATTAAATATGGGAAAACAACCCGTAAAGTAATTCTAATTAATAAATATAAAACATTAAAACTACCTAATAATTAAACTAAGTTTATTTTATGGGGGTGTCTTTACTAAAAGATGCATGCCCCATTTACAATAATTATTTATTACCTACCAAAAATCTAACCTAACGTTAAGACTTTGGAACAAGTCCTAATAAACCCCCCTATGATCCAAAGTCAGGTCTTTAGACACATACCAATCATTTTTCTGAATTTTTCAAATTTCATTATGTCAAGGGGTTTTGTAAAGATATCAGTTTTCTGATCGACAGTTGGGAATTATATTGGATCAAGAGTTTTCTTTGCCACCAACATTCGTAGATAATGGTATTTGACATCCATATGTTTTGTTTTGGCATGAAACACTAGATTCTTGGACATCTTGATTGCACTCTGATTATCAATGTATAACTGTGTAGGAGCAAACTAAGAAACCTAAAGATCTTCAAGAATACGATGAAGGTATAAAATTTCTCTAGAAGCATCCCATGCTGCAATATACTCTGATTCTGCTGATGAATTTACCACTATATCTTGCTTCTTACAACACCAAGCAATGTCAGCTGAACCCATATGCATAATGTATCTTGTGGTTGACACTCTGTCATTTACACATCCACCAAAATCTGAATCATAATATCCAACAAGTTTGAAGTTCTTGTTGCGGTGGTATTCAAGGCCATATGTTTTCATTCCCTGAAGGTAACAAAGTACTCATTTTGATGCATGACGATGAATTTCTCTAGGATCATGCATAAACCTAGATAAAATTCCAACTAAAAATGAAATATCGGGCCTGGTATTCATCAAGTATATCAAACCTCCCACCAATTGTCTATATGCGGTGCCATCAAAAAAGGCACTGTTATCATCCTTAAACAATTTCAAGTTACTTTCCATGGGAGTGAGGGTAGGTTTGTAATCACTCATGACAAACCTCTCTAATAACTCAGAAATATACTTAGTTTGTGAAATGAAAATACTATGCTCTTTCTGAGTTACTTCTATGCTTAGATAGTAGTGAAGAAGTCCTAGATATGTCATCTCAAACCCATCTTTTAATTCTTTCTTCACAGACTTGTTATGGTTTTCATCATTACCTGTAATAAACAAGTCATCAACATAGAGAACTAGTATCACCATTTTCTTACCCTACACTCAAAAATAGAGAGTATCATCTAATTCACTACGATGAAAATTAATGGATTTCAAGTGTGAATCCATTTTCTCATACCAAGCCCTGGGTGCCTATTTGAGCCCATACAAAGCTTTTATCAATTTACATACTTTGTGTTCGGCACCCACCTATTCAAAACCCTGAGGTTGTTTCATATAGACTTCTTATAAATCACCATTTAAAAAGGCACTTTTAACATCCAACTGATGTACTTTCCAACCATTTTGTGCTGCTAAGGCAAGTACCATACGAATAGTGTGCCATTTGGTAGTTGGTGCAAATGTTTCCTCATAGTCAATACCTTCTTGTTGTGCATATCCTTTTGCAACAAGTCATGCCTTATGTTTATCAATGGAGCCATCTAATTTATACTTAGTCCTATAAACCCATTTACATCTGATGGGTTTAACATGTGGAGGAGAATCAACTAAAACCCATGTATTATTGTTAAGTATGGAATCATACTCACATTTCATTGCCTGTTGCCAAACATGTTCAGTAGATGCCTCCTCAAAAGTGGATGGCTCAGTGGAAGAAGTAGTAACAACCATAACATACTTTACCTATTTTTGAGAATTCTTGGGCCCTATTAAACCAACTTCATCTGCTGTCAAGTCAGAAAAAGTACTTTGAGCCCATTTTGGATACTTAGACAAATTATTCAAATCAAGGACTCCAGAATTCTCATTAGGTGCATTATTCGATGGGGGACTTAGAGAATTTTCAACAATTTATAAGTCATCAACTTGTGAACTTGTAGATGAAGGAGAGGAAAGTGAAGGAATTTGAGTCTCATACCATAACTTCGAAGAGTTATCCCCATTATTCAAACCCTTATCTCTTTTTGCATTTTTCCTCTCTAATATATCAAGTTGAGAATCAATCTCTGTAGTGTTCATAGTCCCAAACTCATCAAATATTACATCTCGACTCACTATGTATTTTCTTGAATCCTGTGCAAGCAAATGAAACCCCTTTTTATCTTCAAAATAACCAAGAAAGATGCATTTTTGACTTCATGGTTCCAATTTAGTTCTGTGTTTAATAGGAACCAAAGCAAAACAAAGACATCTAAACACTTTCAAGTGTTTAACTTTGGGTTTAAACCCATACCATGCCTCATATGGAGTTTGTCCCAAAAGTGCAATTGTGTGGGACCTATTTCTTAAATACACTACAGTACCAATAGCTTCAGCCCAAAACTTATCATCAAGCTATTTATAGTGCAACATGGCACGTGTTGTGCCCTCTAAAGTTCTATTCATTCATTCAAATACTCCATTTTGTTGTGGAGTATAAGCATTACTATATTGTCGATGAATTCCATGTTCTCGACAATAGTCTAAAAATTCATTTGAGGTATACTCACCTCCATTATCTGAACAAAGAGTGGCCAAATGTGAACCTGTTTCTTTTTTGACTAAGTGTAACCAATCAACAAACTTAGTGAAAACTTCAAATTTATTTTTCCTAAAGAATACCAAAGTCATCTTAGGAAAGTCATCAATAAACAAGACAAATTATCTACACCCACCAATGGATGACTTTCTCATGTCACATACATCACTATGAACTAACTGTAAACATCTGTTAGCTCTCCAAGATGACTGTTTAGAAAATTTTTCCCAATTTTGTTTACCCAAAACACATGACTCACAAATAATACTATCATTGTGAAAAGTGGGCAACCCATTCACCATACCATATCTCTACAAATCCACTAAAGAGTGGATATTCAAATGTCCATAGCGGAGATGCCATAACCGTTGTGTAGACATAGTACCTGTACCTATGTCAATAACTACTGCAAGTTCTATATTGGGAGGAAGCACCTTATAATGCAATCTAAACAAGTTTTCATCTTCATATCCTGTATACATTGTTTTATAATCATCCTTCACTAAATTGATGTAAATGAGCCCATTTTCAAGCACAATTTGATAACCTTTCTTTTGAATAATTACCCAAAAAAGCAAGTGTTTCTTCAATGTGGGAACATACCAAACATCCTCCAAGTATTTTATAGACCTATTAGGAAGAAGAATTTGAATAGAACCAAGTCCTAGTGGTGTATGCATAGACTTATCTGCTAAGGCAATTGGAGAGAGAGAAGCTTCCTTATAAGACCAAAAGAAATCTCTCATAAATGTCATGTGTTTGGTTGCTCTTATGTCTAAAACCCATACATCTGTGAGCTCATCTCTAGGCTCATATTCAATATAATCAATATGCCCTAAAGTAGTGAATGCAGATTCATGGGCAACATTACTAGATTCATCATAGTCATGATCGGCATACTGAGCAGAGTTAGTCTTAGTCACTTTTTGTGGCCTCTAAATTTTATCAAAAGGAATCCTACATTGTGAGGCAATGTGACCAAATTTTCTACATCTATGACACTGAATGTCTGATCTACCTTGACCTCTGCCCCTATATGAGTTGTGACTATGTCCTCAATCACTTGTTTCATGTGAATGTGATTGATTAGATTGTTGATTATTTGAATGACCCCTACCTTTGTTTTGATATCTGCCTCCTCTATAACCTTGACCCCCTCTAGAATTGTTTCCTCTATTATTTTGGTGCCCAGATGAAGATGAACTAGGCTTTGACTCTAAAACATGGGCTTCTTCAATTTTCTTGGATTTCTTGGGCAGAGAGAGGTCATGTTGGATGGGCAACTCAGCCAACTTATCAAAGGTGATGTCTGTGATCTTGTTAGAGACATGCAACACTTCAACAAAATTTATATAAGACCCTGGTAGTCCTTTCAAAGTTATAGTAACTATGATGTCATCATCTAGTTTTCCAAAACCAGCCTTAGTGTACTCAGTAGTGATATTTTTCAACTTAGACATATATTCTCCCATATCCCCATCTTCATCTAATGACAAAGTAAACAATGGCATATGAATATCTATCTTCTTATGCATAAGTTTTTTATCATACAAATCTGATAATGTTTTCCATGCAGTGTAAATATGAGGAGAATTTTTAATATAAACATACGTATCATGAGTACAACAACATTTAATGAGAGCTAAGGCCTTAAAATCATGCGAATTGAATATATCTAATTTACCTTGCTCTATTGGCAATGTGGGATTTTCATTCTTAACAATATCCCATAACTCATTAAACACTAGTGAAGCCTCCATCAATCATTTCCAATTTGAATAATTGGAAATTGTTAATCTTGTTAAGGTATGGAACTAAAAGCTTCACCAAATGAGCAAGTTGCAGGTTGCAGGATTCACACAGTCGCTGACGATGGTCAGGAGTGGACCAGAGGTGGCTGATGTCGGTAGTATATCGGCCACCATCAGTCACAGGCAGACTGGCAGGGACTGACGTCGGTCATCTATGCATCCAGAATATTATTTTCATGGATAGAACAGAATGCTTACATGATAGGATTAAGTGATAGTCTTAAGTCCACGTTTCTATTTTAAGTAGAACTAATTTGAGCCCTTGATTAAGAGGCATATCTAATGGCTGTAATTACATGCTCATGAATCTCTAAAGTTATATATTAGGGATAGATCTTCATAGCTTAAGAGAGAGAGACAACTGTTATTGTAGAACAATATTGTAAAATATGTGTATCAATCCAGGTTGTTGGAATTGATTATAATTGAGAGAGAGAACTCTTAAGGGAAAGAGATCTAGAAAGAGATCTGTACATCTGAAAGAGGTGTGGAAGAAAAGAAGTTTTTTCAATTGTAATTCCTTCTGTAAAGAGTTTAATACAAGTTTTCAGGGTGGTTTATTGTATCTCTTGTTCTTTGCTATTTTTGATTCTAGTTACTTATCTATCTGGTTTAATTCCATATTTAATTGCTTTCATATAGTAATCAACTTTGTTGGTTAATCCCCAACAAGTGGTATCAGAGCTAGGTTGACTAACAGGTGTTTCAGATCTGGTTAGTGTGTATTGATTATAGGTTACTCATAGGAATTTCTGTTTGAGTGGGAGAAGCAATGGCAGAAGAAAGTAAACTGAGAATGGAGAAGTTTAATGGCAAGAATTACCAATTATGGAGAATATAGATAAAAGATTATCTGTATCAAAAGGATCTATACTTACCATTAGGTGGAGTTTCAAAGAATCCCACAAACATGGAAGATGAAGAATGGAAAGTTCTTGATAGAAAGGCTCTTGGATCTATAAGATTGAGTCTAGCATCTACTGTAATATCTAATTTATCACAGGCAAAGTCAACGGTAGAGTTAATGACTACTTTAGCAAATTTATATGAAAAACCCCCAGCTTCAAATAAGGTATATCTTATGAAGCAATTATTTAATTTGCAAATGCAGGAAGGTGGATCTGGATCTAATCATCTAAATGATTTCAATGGAATTGTAAATCAATTAAATTCAGTCAAAATAGTTTTTGATAATGAAATTAAAGCTCTATTAATCTTATGCTCTTTACCTGAGAGCTGGCATAGCTTGGTAATGGCAGTTAGTAATACTGCATCTGCTTCAAATATTTTAAAAGTAGATGATGTTGTTAGTATAATCTTGAATGAAAAAATTCACAGGAAAAGCATAGAGGAAACATCAGAGAATGCTTTAAGTTTTGGGAGTAGGGGAAGGCAAAAAGAGAAGAGCAAGAAAGGGAGATCAAGGTCTAAGTCAAAGATGAGAGGTAGATCTAAATCTAGAAATGGCAAGAGGATAGCCTGCTGGAATTGTGGAAAGATAGGGCCAAATGTGAACAAAGAGTGGCCAAATGTGAACCTGTTTCTTTTTTGACTAAGTGTAACCAATCAACAAACTTAGTGAAAACTTCAAATTTATTTTTCCTAAAGAATACCCAAGTCATCCTAGAAAAGTCATCAATAAACAAGACAAAGTATCTACACCCACCAATGGATGACTTTTTCATGTCACATACATCACTATGAACTAACTGTAAACATCTATTAGCTCTCCAAGATGACTGTTTAGAAAAAATTTCCCAATTTTGTTTACCCAAAACACATGACTCACAAATAATACTATCATTACGAAAAGTGGGCAACCCATTCACCATACCATATCTCTGCAAATCCACTAAAGAGTGGATATTCAAATGTCCATAGTGGAGATGCCATAACTGTTGTGTAGACATAGTACCAGTACCTGTGTCAATAACTGCTGCAAGTTCTATATTGGGAGGAAGCACCTTATAATGCAATCTAACCAAGTTTTCATCTTCATATCCTGTATACATTGTTTTATAATCATCCTTCACTAAATTGATGTAAATGAGCCCATTTTCAAGCACAATTTGATAACCTTTCTTTCGAATAGTTACCAAAGAAAGTAAGTGTTTCTTCAATGTGGAAACATACCAAACATCCTCCAAGTATTTTATAGACCTATTAGGAAGAAGAATTTGAATAGAACCAAGTCCTAGTGGTGTATGCATAGACTTATCTGCTAAGGCAATTGGAGAGAGAGAAGCTTCCTTATAAGACCAAAAGAAATCTCTCATAAATGTCATGTGTTTGGTTGCTCTTGTGTCTAAAACCCATACATCTGTGAGCTCATCTCTAGCCTCATATTCAATATAATCAATGTGCCCTAAAGTAGTGAATGCAGATTCATGGGCAACATTACTAGATTCATCATAGTCATGATTGGCATACTGAGCAGAGTTAGTCTTAGTCACTTTTTGTGGCCTCTGAATTTTATCAAAAAGAATCTTACATTGTTAGGCAATGTGACCAAATTTTCTACATCTATGACACTAAATGTCTGATCTACCTTGACCTCTGCCCCTATATGAGTTGTGACTATGTCCTCGATCACTTGTTTCATGTGAATGTGATTGATTAGATTGTTGATTATTTGAATGACCCCTACCTTTGTTTTGATATCTACCTCCTCTATAACCTCGACCCCCTCTAGAATTGTTTCCTCTATTGTTTTGGTGCCCAGATGAAGATGAACTAGGCTTTGACTCTAAAACATGGGCTTCTTCAATTTTCTTGGATTTCTTGGGCAGAGAGAGGTCATGTTGGATGGGCAACTCAGCCAACTTATCAAAGGTGATGCCTGTGATCTTGTCAGAGACATGCAACACTTCAAAAAAATTCCTATAAGACCCTGGTAGTCCTTTCAAAGTTATAGTAACTATGATGTCATCATCTAGTTTTCCAAAACCAGCCTTAGTGTACTCAGTAGTGATATTTTTCAACTTAGACATATATTCTCCCATATCCCCATCTTCATCTAATGACAAAGTAAACAACGGCATATGAATATCTATCTTCTTATGCTTAGGTTTCTTATCATACAAATCTGATAATGTTTTCCATGCAGTGTAAATATGAGGAGAATTTTTAATATAAACATACGTATCATGAGTACAACAATATTTAATGAGAGCTAAGGCCTTAGAATCACGCAAATTGAATATATCTAATTTACCCTGCTCTATTGGCAATGTGGGATTTTCATTCTTAACAATATCCCATAACTCATTAAACACTAGTGAAGCCTCCATCAATCATTTCCAATTTCAATAATTGGAAATTGTTAATCTTGTTAAGGTATGGAACTAAAAGCTTCACCAAATGAGCAAGTTGCAGGTTGCAAGATTCACACAGTCGCTGACGATGGTCAAGAGTGGACCAGAGGTGGCTGATGTCGGTAGTATATCAGCCGCCATCGGTCACAGGCAAACTGGCAGGGACCGACATCGGTCATTTGTGCATCCAGAATGTTATTTCTATGGATAGAATAGAATGCTTGCATGATAGGATTAAGTGATAGTCTTAAGTCTGTGTTTCTATTTTAAGTAGAACTAATTTGAGCCTATTATTAAGAGGCATATCTAATGGCTATAATTACATGCTCATGAATATCTAAAGTTATATATTAGGAATAGATCTTCATAGCTTAAGAGAGAGACACAACTGTTATTGTAGAACAATATTGTAAAATATATGTGTATCAATTCAGGTTGTTGGAATTGATTGTAATTGAGAGAGAGAACTCTTGAGGGAAAGAGATCTAGAAAGAGATCTGTACATCTGAAAGAGGTGTGGATGAAAAGAAGTTTCTTCAATTCTAATTCATTCTGTAAAGAGTTTAATACAAATTTTCAGGATTGTTTCTTGTATCTCTTGTTCTTTGCTATTTCTGATTCTAGTTACTAATCTATCTGGTTTAATTCCATATTTAATTGCTTTCATATAGTAATCAACTTTGTTGGTTAATCCCCAACAAGTGGTTTCAGAGCTAGGTTGACTAACAGGTGTTTCAAATCTGGTTAGTGTGTATTAATTACAGGTTACTCACAGGAATTTTTGTTTGAGTGGGAGAAGCAATGGCAGAAGAAAGTAAACTGAGAATGGAGAAGTTTAATGGCAAGAATTACCAATTATGGAGAATACAGATAAAATATTATCTGTATCAAAAGGATCTATACTTACCGTTAGGTGGAGTTTCAAAGAAGCCCACAGACATGGAAGATGAAGAATGAAAAGTTCTTGATAGAAAGGCTCTTGGATCTATAAGATTGAGTCTAGCATCTACTGTGATATCTAATTTATCACAGGCAAAGTCAACGGTAGAGTTAATGACTACTTTAGCAAATTTATATGAAAACCCCTAGCTTCAAATAAGGTATATCTTATGAAGCAATTATTTAATTTGCAAATGCAGGAAGGTGGATCTGGATCTAATCATCTAAATGATTTCAATGGAACTGTAAATCAATTAAATTTAGTCAAAATAGTTTTTGATGATGAAATTAAAGCTCTATTAATCTTATGCTCTTTACTTAAGAGATGGCATAGCTTGGTAATGGTAGTTAGTAATACTGCATCTGCTTCAAATATTTTAAAAGTAGATGATGTTGTTAGTGTAATCTTAAATGAAAAAATTCGCAGGAAAAGCACAGAGGAAACATCAGAGAATGCTTTAAGTTTTGAGAGTAGGGGAAGGCAAAAAGAGAAGAGCAAGAAAGGGAGATCAAGGTCTAAGTCAAAGATGAGAGGTAGATCTAAATCTAGAAATGGCAAGAGGATAGCCTGCTAGAATTGTGGAAAGATAGGGCCAAATGTGAACCTGTTTCTTTTTTGACTAAGTGTAATCAATCAACAAACTTAGTGAAAACTTCAAATTTATTTTTCCTAAAAAATACCCAAGTCATCCTAGAAAAGTCATCAATAAACAAGACAAAGTATCTACACCCACCAATGGATGACTTTTTCATGTCACATACATCACTATGAACTAACTGTAAACATCTGTTAGCTCTCCAAGATGACTGTTTAGAAATTTTTTCCCAATTTTGTTTACCCAAAACACATGACTCACAAATAATACTATCTTTGCAAAAAGTGGGCAACCCATTCACCATACCATATCTCTGCAAATCCACTAAAGAGTGGATATTCAAATGTCCATAGCGGAGATGCCATAACCATTGTGTAGACATAGTACCTGTACCTATGTCAATAACTGATGCAAGTTCTATATTGGGAGGAAGCACCTTATAATGCAATCTAACCAAGTTTCCATCTTCATATCTTGTATACATTGTTTTATAATCATCCTTCACTGAATTGATGTAAATGAGCCCATTTTCAAGCACAATTTGATAACCTTTCTTTCAAATAGTTACCAAAGAAATTAAGTGTTTCTTCAATGTGGGAACATACCAAACATCCTCCAAGTATTTTATAGACCTATTAGAAAGAAGAATTTGAATAGAACCAAGTCCTAGTGGTGTATGCATAAACTTATCTGCTAAGGCAATTGGAGAGAGAGAAGCTTCCTTATAAGACCAAAAGAAATCTCTCATAAATGTCATGTGTTTGGTTGCTCTTATGTCTAAAACCCATACATCTGTGAGCTCATCTCTAGCCTCATATTCAATATAATCAATGTGCCCTAAAGTAGTGAATGCAGATTCCTGGGCAACATTACTAGATTCATCATAGTCATGATCGGCATACTGAGCAGAGTTAGTCTTAGTCACTTTTTGTGGCCTCTGAATTTTATCAAAAGGAATCCTACATTGTGAGGCAATGTGACCAAATTTTCTACATCTATGACACTGAATGTCTGATCTATCTTGACCTCTGCCCCTATATGAGTTGTGACTATGTCCTCGATCACTTGTTTCATGTGAATGTGATTGATTAGATTGTTGATTATTTGAATGACCCCTACCTTTGTTTTGATATCTGCCTCCTCTATAACCTCGACCCCCTCTAGAATTGTTTTCTCTATTGTTTTGGTGCCCAGATAAAGATGAACTAGGATTTGACTCTAAAACATGGGCTTCTTCAATTTTCTTGGATTTCTTGGGCAGAGAGAGGTCATGTTGGATGGGCAACTCAGCCAACTTATCAAAGGTGATGCCTCTGATCTTGTCAGAGACATGTAACACTTCAAAAAAATTCCTATAAGACCTTGGTAATCCTTTCAAAGTTATAGTAACTATGATGTCATCATCTAGTTTTCCAAAACCAGCCTTAGTGTACTCAGTAGTGATATTTTTCAACTTAGACATATATTCTCCCATATCCCCATCTTCATCTAATGACAAAGTAAACAACGGCATATGAATATCTATCTTCCTATGCTTAGGTTTCTTATCATACAAATCTGATAATGTTTTCCATGCAGTGTAAATATGAGGAGAATTTTTAATATAAACATACGTATCATGAGTACAACAATATTTAATGAGAGTTAAGGCCTTAGAATCATGAAAATTGAATATATCTAATTTAGCCTACTCTATTGGCAATGTGGGATTTTCATTCTTAACAATATCCCATAACTCATTAAACACTAGTGAAGCCTCCATCAATCATTTCCAATTTGAATAATTGGAAATTGTTAATCTTGTTAAGGTATGGAACTAAAAGCTTCACCAAATGAGCAAGTTGCAGGTTGCAAGATTCACACAGTCACTGAGGATGGTCAGGAGTGGACCAGAGGTGGCTGATGTCGGTAGTATATCGGCCACCGTTGGTCACAAGCAGACTGGCAGGGACCGACGTCAGTCATCTGTGCATCCAGAATGCTATTTCCATGGATAGAACAGAATGCTTGCATGATAAGATTAAGTGATAGTCTTAAGTCCTCGTTTCTATTTTAAGTAGAACTAATTTGAACCCTTGATTAAGAGGCATATCTAATGGCTGTAATTACATGCTCATGAATCTCTAAAGTTATATATTAGGGATAGATCTTCGTAGCTTAAGAGAGAGACACAACTGTTATTGTAGAACAATATTGTAAAATATATGTGTATCAATCCAAGTTGTTAGAATTGACTGTAATTGAGAGAGAGAACTCTTGAGGGAAAGAGATCTGTACATCTGAAAGAGGTGTGGAAGAAAATAAGTTTTTTCAATTATAATTCCTTCTGTAAAGAGTTTAATACAAGTTTTCAGGGTGGTTTCTTGTATCTCTTGTTCTTTGCTATTTCTGATTCTAATTACTTATCTATCTAGTTTAATTCCATATTTAATTGCTTTCATATAGTAATCAACTTTGTTGGTTGATCCCCAACAAGTGGTATCAGAGCTAGGTTGACTAACAGGTGTTTCAGATCTAGTTAGTGTGTATTGATTACAGGTTACTCACAGGAATTTCTGTTTGAGTGGGAGAAGCAATGGAAGAAGAAAATAAACTGAGAATGGAGAAGTTTAATGGCAAGAATTACCAATTATGGAGAATACAGATAAAAGATTATCTGTATCAAAAGGATCTATACTTACCATTAGGTGGAGTTTCAAAGAAGCTCACAGACATGGAAGATGAAGAATGGGAAGTTCTTGATAGAAAGGCTCTTGGATCTATAAGATTGAGTCTAGCATCTACTATGATATCTAATTTATCACAAGCAAAGTCAACGGTAGAGTTAATGACTACTTTAGCAAATTTATATGAAAAACCCTCATCTTCAAATAAGGTATATCTTATGAAGCAATTATTTAATTTGCAAATGCAGGAAGGTGGATCTATATCTAATCATCTAAATGATTTCAATGGAATTGTAAATCAATTAAATTCAATCAAAATAGTTTTTGATGATGAAATTAAATCTCTATTAATCTTATGATCTTTACCTGAGAGCTGACATAGCTTGGTAATGGCAGTTAGTAATACTGCATCTGCTTCAAATATTTTAAAAGTAGATAATGTTGTTAGTGTAATCTTGAATGAAAAATTCATAGGAAAAGCACAGAGGAAACATCAGAGAATGCTTTAATTTTTGAGAGTAGGGGAAGGCAAAAAGAGAAGAGCAAGAAAGGGAGATCAAGGTCTAAGTCAAAGATGAGAGGTAGATCTAAATCTAGAAATGGCAAGAGGATAGCCTGCTGGAATTATAGATCTAAGTCAAAGATTTGTTGGTCAAAACCTAAAGAAGACAATCAGCATGAAGGTAAATAAGAAGCAAAGGTGGCAGGTATTGTTGCACAAGATGCTCTTATATTCTCTTTGCATAATAATATAGAATCTTGGGTTTTAGATTCTGGTGCATCTTTCCATGCAACACCTAATAGAGAATATTTTAGTGACTATGTCCATGGAGATTTTTGAATAGTTTATTTAGGGGATGATGAGCCTTGTAAAATTGTTGGCAAAGGAAAAGTGCAGCTAAAAATGCAGAATGGCAACACATGGGTGTTGAGAGATGTCATGCATGTTCCCAGCCTGAATAGGAATCTATTTTTTACAAGAAAATAAGGGGATGAGGGTTGCACAGTAACTCTCACAGCTGACTCTTGGAAGGTTTCCAAGGGTGCACTTGTATTGGCTAGAGGTAAGAGAGTAGGTACTCTCTATTTATGTAATTGTATTACTAATAATTCTCCTTCTGTATTATCTACTTTAGATGTAGATGCAAAGTTGTGGCACTAGAGGCTTGGCCACATGAGTGAGAAGGGTATGACAATTCTTATGTCAAAAGGTAAGCTTTCAGATTTGAAAAGCATAGATCTGGATTTTTGTGAGCACTATATTTTTGGGAAATAGAAGAGAGTGAGTTTTCTCAAGACTAGGTCAACAAAGAAGAAGCACAAGTTGGAGCTTGTTCACACAGACGTATGGGGATCAGCTCATGTTGCTTTTATTGGAGTATCACAGTACTATGTTTCGTTCATAGATGATGCTACAAGAAAGGTATGAATCTATTGTATAAAGAAGAAATCTGATATTTTTGACATGTTTAAGATCTATAAATCTATGGTTGAGAATGAAACAGGTAGAAGATTGAAGTGCCTGAGATTTGACAATAGTGGTGAGTTCTACAGCTATAAGTTTAATTGGTATTGTTATATGCATGGAATATGCAAGCAAAGGACGGTTCCAAGGACACCTCAACAAAATGGAGTTGTTGAAAGGATGAATAGAATAATAATGGAGCGTGCAAGGTGTATGAGATTGCATGTTGGTTTGCCCTTAGAGTTTTGGGTAGAAGCTGTGGATACTACAATTTACCTGATTAACAGAGGACCCTCTACAGCATTGGATGGTGGAATTCTAGAAAAGGCATGGATAGGTAAAAAGGTAGATCTTTCATTTCTCAAAGGTTTTGGTTGTGAAGCCTTTATGTACGTTGATAAAGAAAATAGAAAGAAGCTAGATGCTAAGTCTATGAGGTGCACATTTATTGGCTATGGCTCTGATGATTTTGGATTCAGGTTTTGGAATCTAGGAACTAACAAAATAATTAGGAGTTGTGATATTGTTTTCAATGAAAAAGTGATGTATAGTGATTAGCTTAAGAAGCTAAATCAATCTGGACAGAGCAATGGAGAATTGGACAAGGTGACGGTCCAAAATGAGCTCACAAGCAGAAATAATCACAGATAGGAAAACATAGAGACCAACGTCAGTCAGGCAAGAACCGACATCGGCAATACATGAACCAACATCGGTCAGGACGAACCAACGTCGGCTACTTATAGGCCTGGAAGTGACCGAGGTCAATCACTATCAGAGAATTTGGGCAGACATCGTGTTGTGAATGAGTCTCAGACACCCATCAAGAGGTCAGAAAGGGTAAGTAAACCTCTAATTCGATATTCTCCTTCATTATTCTATTTATTGCTTACTGATGGTGGAGAACCAGAGAGTTTTGATGAAGCAATATAGGTGGAATCCAAGAATCAGTGGGAGCTAGGCATGAATGAGGAAATTGATTCCTTGAAAGAGAACCAAACATGGGATTTGGTTGAGTTGCCAGCAGGAAAGAAGACACTGAAGAATAGATGGATCTACAGATTGAAGGAAGGTGAGAATGGACAGATGAGATATAAGGCCAGGTTGGTAGTGAAAGGATTTACACAAAAACTAGGTATTGATTTTGGTGAGATTTTTTCTCCTGTAGTTAAAATGATTTCTATACGGACTATTTTGTCTTTAGTTGCTATTGAGGAATTGCATCTTGAGCAGTTTGATGTTAAGACAATGTTTATTCATAGAGATTTAGATGAAGAAATATATATGGATCAGCTGGAAGGATTTGAGGTCAAAGATAAGGAGAAGCTAGTGTGCAGATTGAAGAAAAGCTTGTATGGCCTCAAGCAAGCTCTAAGACAATGGTCTCTGAGATTTGACAGGTTTATGACTAAGCATGGCTATAGTAAATGTCAATCTGACCATTGTGTGTATTTTAAGAGATTGGATAATGGTAGATATGTTATTCTATTGTTGTATGTAGATGATATGCTGGTTGCAGGATCACACATGTAGGATATCTCTGAGCTTAAGGTGAAATTAGCTCACACATTTGCCATGAAGGATTTGGGAGCAGCAAAGAAAATTCTTGGCATGAGTATTAAGAGAGACATAAAAAATCACAGGTTGATTTTATCTCAAGAGGATTATGTGAACAAGGTGTTAAAATGATTCAATATGCAAGATGCAAAACTGGTAAACACACCTATGGATGGATATTTCAAGTTGAGTAAAGAACAATGTCCTAATTCACATGATGAGGTAGAGTACATGAGGAAAGTTCTATATGCTTCCACAGTAGGAAGCTTAATGTATGCAATGGTATGTACTAGACCAGATATTGCCCAAGAAGTGGGAGTTGTTAGTAAGTATATGGCCAATCCAGGGAGGGAGCATTGGAAAGCAGTTCAATGGATCCTTAGATATCTGAAAGGGACCAACAGTAAGCATTTGTGCCATGGTGGGTCAAAAACTTCTCTACATGGTTGTGTAGATTTAGATATGGTAGGTGATTTGGATGGCAGAAGAAGCACCACAGGATATGTTTTCACTATTGGTGGAACGACGGTTAGCTAGATTTCAAAGTTGTAGAAGGTTGCTGCCTTGTCAACTACAGAAGCAGAATATATTGCAGTCACAGAGGCTAGCAAAGAGATGATATGGATGACACGGTTTATGGAAGAGCTTGGAAAGGAGCAAGAGAGTTGCAGACTATACAGTGATAGTCAGAGTGCAATTCATTTGGCTAAGAATTCAGCCTTTCATTCAAAAACCAAGCATATACAGCTTAGGTACCACTTCATTAGATAGGTATTGGAAGATGGTGAGCTGAAGCTAGAAAAGATCCATACAGATAAGAACCCTGCTGATATGTTAACCAAGCCGGTAACAAAGGAAAAGTTGAATCTTCATTCAACTTTTGTTGGTCTTCATGATTGAGTTTGAAGATGGAAAAGCTAGAAGATGTTGTTGTACAGGTACTGGTGCAGCTGTTTATCTCCAAGTGGGAGATTGTTAAGGTATGGAGCTAAAAGCTTCACCAAATGAGTAAGTTGTAGGTTGCAGGATTCACACAATCATCGATGACGGTCAGGAGTGGACCAGAGGTGGTAGACGTCAGAAGTATATCGACCGATGTCGGTCACAGGTAGACTAGCAAGGACCGATGTCGGTCACCTGTGCGTCTAGAATGCTATTTTCATGGATAGAATAGAATGCTTGCATGATAGGATTAAGTGATAGTCTTAAGTCCGCATTTTTATTTTAAGTAGAACTTGTTTGAGCCCTTGATTAAGAGGCATATCTAATGGCTGTAATTGCATGCTCATGAATCTCGAAAGTTATATATTAGGGATAGATCTTCATAGCTTAAGAGAGAGACACAACTGTTATTGTAGAATAGTATTGTAAAATATATGTGTATCAATCCAGGTTGTTGGAATTGATTGTAATTGAAAGAGAGAACTCTTGAGGGAAAGAGATCTAGAAAGAGATCTGTACATCTGAAAGAGGTGTGGAAGAAAAGAAGTTTCTTCAATTGTAATTCCTTCTGTAAAGAGTTTAATACAATTTTTTAGGGTGGTTTCTTGTATCTCTTATTCTTTGCTATTTCTGATTCTAGTTACTTATCTATCTGGTTTAATTCTATATTTAATTGCTTTCATATAGTAATCAACTTTGTTGGTTGATCCCCAACAAATCTATCACCATCTGAAAGCAAATTTTGAATTTTTATCATTTTGAAATGAAATCAAGTGCAGTAGAGAAACGTGCAACAAAATGCAAAAGAAATGAAACAAATATCACACTCACTACACAAGACTCTGCTTCTATGGGGTTTCGCACTTAACCTCCGCATATAGCGTAAAATAAAAAAACAAGTATTTTTGATGGGTTTTGCACTTAACCACACCAAAAATCAACTATTACACCCTTATTTTGCCAAATTACAACCTTATTTCACCAATTACACCCTTATCTCACCACAACAATGCAAAAGAAATATGATTAAATTCTGCCCCTTTTTCAAAAAATTAAATAACACAATACAATAAGTATGTGTTTTACAATATTCTGATTTAAAAGGGAATATTCCTTTTTCAAAAAAGCATATTCCAAAGCAAAAAAACTTTCTCTAAAAGAAGGGATTTAAACCCTTGACCTCCTCCTTTGCAAGCTTCTAACAAAATAAGCTTAACCAATTGCTCTAAGAGCATTTGCAGAACATTACAATCAAAATTTTCTACTTATTCCAGATTTTGTATATGAGGAAAAATTAAAAAAAATTACATATGAGTAAATAAATTCAAATTTTTCCCTTTTTATAGCTTCTTTTCCAAGCTCTCCCATGGGACCCAGTCACAACAAATTTAATGAAAATCAAACTTTAGAAATATCAAAAATAAATTGTTGAGTTTTATACTATGCCATTCTTCCCTTGGGATGCCATGGCTACTCTTGGATGTTTTTCTCCACCTGCTCTCTCTCCTACAAGTCGTACAAATCTGTACAAGTTCGATAAAAAGGATTTTTACTAAGTTTTTGCAGATTTTCAAGGTATGTTTTGCAGGGAATGGATTCAAAATGAAGCCTGGGCATTGGAAGGCCATATAATAGGCCGTATAAGTTCAAAAAAATTCCATATTTTCAATTTGAATGCAAAAATAGGGATTTAATACCATTTGCAGATGTTTTAGCTATTAAGAGGCCTGAGAATGAATGGAAATACCAAAGGCAGCCATGAATAAACATTACAAAGGTTTTTCTCAAATAAAAAGGCCGTAAAAATCTGGTTTTGGTCCAAAAACAATGAATTTAATAACATTAAATGCTAAAAATTTATTTTTTATGCCAAATGAGGAGATTTAACACAGGAAAATGGAGTATCAAATGATCAAAAAGACCAGACTGTGGTATATGAAAAATACAGGTTTAAATCTGAATAATATTTGAAAAATTAAAATAATTTAATAATTTTTCAAACATTTAAATCAATAAAAAAAATTCATTTTATATGGCATACCCTATTTCATGCTAAAAGATATCACGTGAATTGATTTTTCACCTTGCTCCTTCAAAATCACCAAGCTTCCAAAATAACCATGCTCTGATACCACTGATAACTCTAGAACCAAAATAGGTTGAACCTTGTCCCCGCTTAGTGCGAGTGCAAAAGTATTTTATTAATTTCAAAAAATCAAGTGCATAAGGGTGCCTTTACTCTGTTAACCCTTTTACAATGCAAACATGGATTTATATAATTTTTACCAATGACCGGTAAAAACAACTAATCCTATAACCAACTAAATACAGGAAAATAACCCGTAAAGTAATTCTAATTAATAAATATAAAACATTAAAACTACCTAATAATTAAACTAAGTAAGTTTATTTTATGGGGGTGTCTTTACTAAAATATGCATGCCCCATTTACAATAATTATTTATTACCTACCAAAAATCTAACCTAACATTAAGACTTTGGAACAAGTCCTAACAATTTATTTAAAGTATTCCTTCTTCACATCTACACCAAATTCAAACAACAAATTTTGTGAATTGAGAATTCTCTCTATAATCCTCATCTCTTCATTAAATATGGAAGTTTAAAGACATCCCTCTAGTTTATCTTTCTTTTTTGTGTCTTCTAAAGTATATATGACTAAACACTTTTTTATTCCTTGTCATAAATTGAATCTCTAAATACCACCATTTTAGATATGGATTCTTCCTCCAACATTATGTGGAATTCTCTAAAATTTGTATCTCTTTTTTAAATTTCCTTACCTTGGATTCAGCCTTTCTTTTATATATTTATACATTGTCTTTCCCCTCTCAATAGGATTACTTCATCTTGTTCTTTAATGGGTTTCTCACAATCTTATACACATGAAATTCATCAATGTTTTATCCTCCTTGTGTGTATAAATACTCTATCTTTTCATCCCATTCCTACTCTTCATCTTCATCTTCACATTCTTCTCATTCTTTTTTATTGTTTCCACTATAGTTTATTTTTAAAGGATGCCTACTATAGACACCTAAAATTGGCCACTAATGGCCTTTGACTAAATTTCAGACTGATTCTTAACAACCATTACAAATTAAGCCTAAGAATCACTAAACGTCTCAAATTTTCTTATGCATCATTTGTCAGAGCTCAAAATCTCATTGAGACATCCATAATTATGTTATCTTATTATAATCAGCAAAAACCTCTCACGGATTCATCTCGAATCATTCTACGGAATCACAACATACAATTTGACCTATAGACCCATTAAGTGGGGCAAGTGCACACATAAAATCAAATATTGAAAATGTTAAATAGATAAACAAAATTAATTAACAAGATAAAAAAAATTAAATGCCTTGTTGAATTATCCATGAGAAATTGATGAATTTCTAAAAAAGAAAATTCAAAAATATGAAATATCATAGCTTTTCATGATTACCTTTTGTGAGTTGTCAAGTCTTTGAAAATATCTCACCCATGCCTATTTATTACAAATCATTAATTATTGGCACCTTTTAACTCTAATGGGGTTAATTGAATTCCTTAGGATAGGTTTGAACCCATTCCAAGCCTTAACTCCATCTTAACTCACCTTGGGTTAGGGTTAAATCCATTTGCTATAAATACAAGCCATTGCCTATCAAATTGAAGAGCTTGGAAAGTATAGAGTTATAATGCAATTTTTTACATAAAACTCATGACATAGTGTTATAATGCCAAAATATTGATTCAAGCCATCATGTAAGCATAAGACACAAATCAAATCCACAATGGTGCCAAGGAGAGAAAGAGCAAATAATACTCCATTGCCAAAGATTTCTTGAGCAAAAATTGAGCAATCCACTAAAAAATCATTTGGAGGTCTCAAAGAAGGTAAAGATTGTTTTTATTTGCATTTTATTTAGGTTTTAAATTGTATGTTGTCCATTATGCTCCCCCTAAGATTTAGTCTTAGATATGTTAGCATACTAGTGTGTTGATTTCATTATTTTGTAAAACTAACACTTGATCTAACCTCCTCTCTATTTTCAAAATCCTGTGATCATAAATAACATACTCGGTGGGATGTAGAAGCATCCCATGTACCAAGCATACCAAGATATAACTCCTAAATTTTCAAATGAATGATTGAAAATCATCAAAATTAGAATTTTAGCTTTATTTTTATTTTGTTTTTGTTTCTTGTGCTAACTCAAATCTACACAGAGATCAACATCGATTAGGCATAACTAGCATCAGTTCTATTTAACTATCATCAGTTCTATCTAACCACCTCGATTATAGGTAACCATTATCAATCAAAGTGTAGGGAAAACATGGATTAAAAACTCGCATTTTGAATATTTATAAATATTCTAACTGTTATTTTTTGGTTTCATTAGATTTTATATTTCATGTCTAATCAATTTATTTTAGATTTGGAATAGTTTTTATCTAGCTTTGACTAAACTAACATTTTTGGAATCATATTTATTTTACCTTTGGGTTCACAATCAATTGATCTTGGTCCTTTTCAACTGGTATTAGTTATTTCTAACTAGCATCGGTCACTTTATAACTTACATCGGTCATTGATGACTGATATTGATCTCTATATTTTCAAAATAAGAAACCCGAGAGCTATGTTTTGAAAACCTATTTTTTCATCCATTAATATGCTTCAAAGTAGAAGGAAACTCTCTAACCCTTACAAGATCAAGGCAGGATTAAAACATAAATTTGCATGTTTAAACTCTTGAACACTTCATTTTAGTGCCTAAAATTAATTACTAAGTCTTGAACATTTGAGTTTAACTGATTAAAATGAACCTAGATGATTTATGTTAAAGTTATTTTGTGAAAATTTATTCCAAGTTTTTTACAAATTTAAGCCAAGGGGCCAAAGAAATTTAATCAAACATCTCAATTTGGTGCATAAAATTAACACTTAGGTTGCAAATTCTTTTAACTATTTATTTCATACTTGTTTTTTATTTGTGCAAAATAAAGAGTTCTTGTATTCTATCCTCCCATCCCCTATAGGGAACTTAGGTGACCAAAAGTGCCTTTTCACTTGCAATTTGTGCCTAGTCCAAGGCATGGAAATAATGGCGTCTAGGTTCTCCCCAAAACCTGCATGGTTTGGGTGATCTAAAATCAACCTCTAAATTCTTTCCACTTAATCATTTATTTCATATAATTGGGATTTTGAATGGGAGTTCATAGTGTATACACATAATATTTTTAAAATTTTATCGATTACTGATGCTTTATATCTTGAAAAAACCCAAGTATCAATCTCTCTAAATGTGTGCTTTAAGGGGTGCATCGAGAAAGGGGTGGCCAGACCATTGGTGCTTCATAAGATTGTTGTCCCTTTTGCCACTTTCCATCTACACATTTGTCTCTTAAAACCATTTACATTAAGCTTATTCTTCTAGGTCTTACCCATTTCTATCTTTGTCATACTTTATCCTCCTTGTTCTTGCCTTGACCCCCTTTCACTAGTTGATTATACTAGGTTGATTAGGTTGACCCTATATAATTTTCAAAATATGATTACTTTATAGGTTCAACATGGTCAACCATACACTATTTAAGGACATTTTTCACTTGGAGTTTCATTATCCCTTTGATTGACCTAACTCAAGACCTAGTGATTTACATCCCAAAAACATATAGGGTCGACTGGGTCGACACTGTATAGTCAACATATTCAAAATAATTTAGGGAAAGATTCATCTATATATACAAATTCATTTCTAACCATTTGAAAATAGATAAGTGAAGAAGAATAAGTACAAATGAACATCTACTAATTGACCATTTTACTTGAGAAATAAAGCTTATGATTCCATACTTTCTTTAGAGACATAGATCTTCTCTTATGGATAAGTCTTTTATATGCATAGATAGGGTGTGTATATTGGATCTAATTTGTCTTTGTTATCCTTACATACCACAATAATCTCTTGGGAATCACCTTGGCCAAGGGAAAGATTGAGGCTCAGTGGGTTTGTCTTCAAAGATAAGTATTCCTAACTTTATTTCTCTTTTGTAAGAGTAGATAGATAAGGCAGTTGTACTTATCTCCCATTCATTAGGATTATGTATAAATTTACATGAGTATATGTCTTATATGCATGTTTAGTTTAGTTTGTTTTATTTCTAACCACCACTTTGTGCCACAATATTTGGTGTGTATTAGATTATATTTACTTTCTTATTATTAGAATAGAATCAACATTAAACCTGGGGCTCTTTTAGGGTTGTTGCATGATTATGTTGTAATGTAGGCTTTGGAACCCTTTCTAGCATGGTGTATTATGACAAGTGATCCCTTAATTATTTTTAATAGATCCCCATATTGGTCATGTTCTTGCTTAATAAATATATTCTCAATCAAAAGTGTAGGTATGCTCTATCTTCTTTGAGCCAAGATTGATTTATAGACATGATGCATTTTTGATTACATACATTCTATTTAACCCAATGTGAACTAACAATTATAGTATTTGTTCACCTTATTTCATTTCTTTCATTCTTTCATCAATATTTTTATCATATATTTGACAGACTGGATTGACTATGTCGACCTAGTATCTAACTTCTATGCACAAGATTTTAGGTATAGGATATTGAATCGACCTTATCAACCTAGTATAGGTTTTCAAATTTTTAGACATCTAGTCCAAACTACTAGGTTAACCCAATCAACCCTATATATTTTTAGGCAATCAATAATAGGTTTATACAAAGCTTGATCGACCCAGTTGACCTAATTAGCAGAATTTTCAAGCATATATCAAGGTTTTTGAACATCAATATTCATTTTCTACATCTCTAATCCACCAAGGTTCCTTTTTATCTCTCTATCTCTTTATTTATAGTATTTCCTTTCATAGTTTGTATTATTTAATACTACCCCTACACAGTCAATTGGATCGACCCTACCAACCCAGTTCTATGTGTTTTTTGGATAATTAGGTCAACTCTATCGACCCTGTTCATTTTCAAACATTGCCTTCACAATATAAGATCAACCCTATCGATCTTGTTCTATATTCTATGCATAGATTTTTGACTATATAAACATTGTACCCTATTTCAAAGTTGGAATTAACCTTATATGCTAGTAATTAGTTCACACTTTCATTTCTTGTTGCTTACATGCTTATAATATATCACATAGCTTAATTAGGTGTTTTTCAATTAATCATTTAGCTTTACTATTTCTATTTTATGCACACATGATTAAATCACAAAATCTAAACAATAATTTTAACATTTGACTACCCAAGTCCAACCTACTTGTATTTCATCACCAAGGGGGAAGTCGACTTGATGTTCTGGTCAAGTATAAAGTGTGGTTAATGGTATATTCTAGCTAAACACTTAACACACTTATCATTTTGGTGTGTTAAGTGAGGAGGTAGGCCCAAATACCAATCCTATATCATTGCCACTATAGATCCCTTTCAACCCATACTCCCTAAAACCATCTTTAGATTTTTGTCTAGTTCCTTACTTATAGATAACTTCCCATCACATTTAAAATCATATTATGATAATCTAATAAACACTCGGGTTGACCAATTAATTAGTTATTTACTTTTCAAGTTGATTTCTTGTTATTTTCTCAATTTTATTTTGTATTGCCAAAAATTGCATTAACCAACATTGGTGCAAGGTTTTATGTTATGTGCCTCAATTGGATTGTCCAATGTTAATCCAATTGGCTGTTTTTTTTCCTTATATTATTTATTTTCAAATTACTTTCAAAAGTTATCTTGTTTTAATTAACAATCAGTTATAGGTTTTTTAATTTTCCCTTTAGGTTGTACTGGATCAACCTAGTCTACCTTGTACATTTTTCTAGCCTCTATTCACTATACTAAATTAACCCAATCAACCTTGTACTATTTTTAAACCATGTTTTCTCTTTTTCTATCCTCTTTTCACTACATTGGATTGACCTAGTTGACCCTGTACTATTTATAGACACTATTTTTGTGCTAGGTCAACCCAATTGACCTTGTACTATTTCTATCATTTCTTGTTTCCTTTCTTTCTCATCTATCTCTCTTTCCCTTCATCATGGAATTTTGATTAATGATAATATTGAGTTACAGTCAATAAACATGATGAATTTTACCAACCCTCATAGGGTCTCTCATAGATAGAGTAGGGCTCCTCTCTTGGATGCTATTAATGTTCATATTTCCTCTCACACAATGAACTATGGGAACCCTCTTAATACCTATTCATAGTGTAATCCTCTCTTCTCATTAGAATACCAACCCAAAATATAGTATACCCCTAAAATGTTCTTCTTTATCTCTAAATTTCATCAACATTGAGGAAAATATCCTTATACTATTTACAATCTTGTGATTAGTGGTTAATCCAAAGAGTCTCATTCACCTACTCCTACATTCTCAATTGGATTGGGGGTACCATTTCTTTGATTTACAACGTCTTCCTTTGATTATGACCCCTTCCCATATCATGATCTCTTCTTCTCAAACTTATTCCACCTCCATACCTAGTATATCCACTAACATGGTAGGTTTTACATCTAATGGTCCTCTCATAATATCCACTATCATTAATCCCTCAACTAGTGCATCATTTTATACCCAAGGTAATCATGCTAAAATTACTTCTTCTCAACCATTCACTAGTCCATCTTTTTCTACACAAGCAAATTTTGCCACTAGTGCCTCATATTCTCATAATTCCTCTCAAGCTCTTATCAACACCAATAGTGGTTCCCAAGCCACTAATACCACCTCTAATGCTTCTAATAATTCTAATCAAACACATCAACTATTTTTAAAAATACTCAATCAAATGAATACCTTTCAGGCTCATAACATAAATCAAATGATGAGAATGCAAAACCACCTTTTTCGTCTTCAATCTCATCCTCAACCAATGGCTTGGGGCATACATAACTAGAATGTTCCCCTTCCTCCTCTTTGAGATTCTCAAGGTAATCTCATTCTTCAACCTCCTTTGGTTAATAAAACCATTAATCATATCCAAAATTAATCTCTCACTACTCAAATTGATAACATTGATATAGTAATCACACCTATTTCTTATAATGGATCAACCAATCCCACCCTTCATCTTAAAACATTTGGAAATATTTAAAAGGATTGGGTCAAATTTAACTCCTTTTCCACTACAAAACTCTTAGACAAAACTCTCATATGCGATGCCTTAGATTGGTATAACTAACTTAGAACTCGTTCCATTACTGGTTTGGAGGATTTAGTGAATGCTTTAGTTCAAGAATTTCAAACTAGTGATCTTCCCAAAAACACTTAGGCCCACTTCATAAATTGTAAACAACTCAAAAATGAAATTTCTCAAGCCTTTATTAAAGGTGGAATTTTTTTTAAAACAAATATGAACATAACATGGTTGATGATAATCTTTTCCATCTCTTTACCAATGCCCTTTTTCCTAAATTTCAATATCAGGTCCCCACTCTCTCTCCATGTACATGAGTTTGGGAAAGATGACCTTATTACTTTTGATGATCCAATTTCTAATTCTCCCTTGTATAACACTTCTTTTTCTATTTCTACCACTCTCTTGTCATCTTATAACACTAATGATAATCAAGATTCTCCCTAACACTACTTCTAAAAATTCTCAAAATTGACTTGAACTAGATACTTTGTCATCACAACATAATTTAAAACCTTGTTCTACACCTTATTCTTACCAACATAAATTCCAATGCACTTTGGCTCCTCCTTCTAAGGACCTCCTTAATCATTATGCACCTATATATAACAATGTTCTTATGGGTTATGATGAGTAGGATCCCATCATGGAACTCACTAATATCCCATCCCAAATTCCATTCCTTCAGCTTATGAGGACTTCACCACATCATAGAAGTCATCTTATGCAACTATTATTGGAAATGAATGTCCCTCATCCTCCCCTATTAGGATGGGAGGTATCCTTATTTGGATCTAAGGATACTATATTATAAAAATGTGAAGAGATGTCTATTAACATTGATGAAATTATAGACACTTCTCTTTCCTTGAAATTTCCTATAGCTTATATGATTCCCAACAAGATTCTACTTTTTACATATGATCCTCCCTTATTTATTAGTGTCTAAATAGGTAATATCCAAGTTAAGCATGCATTGATTGATGATGGTTCTAGCACTTGTGTTACCTCTCTTGACTTTATCAAAACCCTTGGATATTTAAAATGCAATCTCAAGTCTATACACAACACCTACTAAGGATATGATAGAAGTCAAATACATCCTCTAGGTTATGTGTGGCTTCCCATTGATGTCCCACATATCACCATTCATGTAAAGGTGATGATCTTTAACTTTCCCCTTTCTTATAACATCTTACTTGGTAGGCCATTGACTCACCATATGAGAGTTGTTGCTTATTCTGCCTACCAATACATTAAATTCCATCATAATGGAACCATTTATAGGATTAAAGGTGAAACTAACCCTTGGAATTTTAATTAATTCTAAGACCATGGTGTCTTCAATATTCTTACTCTTGAACCTTTGCCTAGCATTCCATTCTATTAATCTCAGCATCTTGAATTTTTTATTAATTCAACTAGAGGTTACAATGGGCATCCTGAACTCATTGAGAATAATACCCTTAACCTCTTAATTCTGGTGATGATGAGCCAAATGAGATTAACCTAAATATTAAAACATATGATCTCTCACTTCACCTCATCTCATACCTTCCTATTTCCGTATAGCCTCATTCTCACAAGCCTCCTTATGATGATATTCATGTAGTCTTAACCAAGACTCGGCATTCTATTCACCACACTTCCTCAAATTACAAGGTCATCCCTAATTGTGTCATTGATCTTCACACCCTAGATTATGATGATGGTAATCCCCTAGATGATCCTTTCTTAGGCAATCTTGTACAGACACATGATATCAAGATTTTCCATTATCATTCTTCTTTACTTGAGTCTTTTCATGTATCTTTCTATCTTCCTTCATTTACAGTTTTTAATTTTAGTATTTTTCCTCTTTACTATAGGGTAGAGATGGAACCAACACCTCCAATTTTTTAGGATCCTTTTAGGAGTATGCTCATGGATCATGTTATGACTAGGCCTTACTATTTTTCTAAGTACCCTAATCACCAAAATTGGTTTACTCCTAATATTAGTATGACACTCCTTAGACCTTTTGTATATCTCATTCCTCCCTCAATATAGCCCTTATCAAAGCCCATTCCTAATCTTGCTATAGTTGAGCCTCTTCTCACTCCTACTATAGTTGAGCATGTTCTTGTTCCTACTCTCTCTAAGCCTACCCCTGCCTTGCATCCTATTATTCCTTCTATTGAGCCTAATTATATTTCGCCTTCATCACCACCTTCCCTTGGTGATGGTTTGCTTCCCTTGACTAAGATGGATCTATTTCCCACTAAATGGGATGACGAGTCTTCTCTAACTTGTTCCATTCTTGTTAAACCTCCTTCTATGAGTGATTCTCTTAAGACCACTCACAAGTGTATATGTTGATTCCATGGGATAAATAATCATTGTTATACACATTGAATGTTCCTCTCTTTACTTAGACAAATATATGCCTCCTTTGAATGTTCTACTTAAATATATACCTAATTATGCTGAGGTATATTGTCTATGGAACCAATGTGACACTCATCACATCGATAATTGCTAAATCCTTCATCAACACCTTTAGGATCACCTTATAGATATTCTCAAACCTTCTTCCATCCCTCCCACAAGTTGTTCCCATAAGAAGGCTTCTCCTTCTTCTCCCATGGTTCCACCTCTAGTGATTCCATCCCCTCCTATGGTCCCTTCATCGAATTTTGTGCCTCCACCCATGATTTCTTCACCTATGGACCTTTCCTCACCTATGGATCCTTCCCCATTAGTGATTATTTCATCTCCCATAGAGCCCACTCCCATGCATTTTCCCAATCATCCTGTCCCTGATTTCTCTCCTCAACATGATCTGTCAAGTATTCCTAATTTTTTAGTTGAGAAGTAGTTTCCTAGTTTTCATTAAAGATTGATGAGACATAAGCATCCATTCACATCTAGCTTCATTGATATTTATCTTATGTTTTGGATAATGTGTGTGGGTAGATTTATCAATATTTATGAGCACATGCATGGTGCCTTTACATTCACATTTTGATCGAACATGTTTTCCAATTTTATTTTTAACTATCTATTATATCATTTAACACTGTGTCAAATTCATATTTTTATTATATAGTGATCTTACCTTTTTTACTATGTCTTTCTTATATTATCATTTATATTTGCATATGATTGTATCTTTTATCATTTCCTTCTCTTTCTTTCTTGAGTTTTTCTCAAAACTCTCTTCTTGTGTCTTCATGATTGTTTGCTTTCTTATCTCTATTTTTCATAGTTATTTGTCATTGTGACTTGGTTATATAAACCCTATTCCATTTGGTCCTTGTCTTTTATTACCATGTGATCAATTAGCAAACAATGCATCTCATTATTCTTTCCTTTCATCGGTCTAACTTTGGATCTCCTTTTTCCCTTCTTATTTTTTTTCAAACTAAGCATATACATTATTGAGACTTGAGATCACATGCCTATTTATTTATTTGTCTTTGATTTCTCAGATTATTTATCCTTAGCCTAAAGCTAATTCATGTGTATCACTATATCTCTCATGATTGGTCATTTCAAATCTTTATGGAGGAGGAATATTTAAATCAATAAAAAGTTAAAATCCAAATCATTTTACAAAAGGCAAAAATATTCTTAAAATTCAAATCATACTAAAAGACATGATTCAAAGCACATCTCCTTCTAGTCAAAGCTCAAACTCCACATTTGGCCTCGTGATAGAGATGAGGTCTTTTGGGGTGCGATAGGCCAATAGATTAGAAAAGGAGAATAAAAAATATTTTAGTGCTACCTACATTTTCACACAAGTACCCAATCTTCGTAGTAGACTAATGGCTCTATAAGGGGTTTTGAAGAATGGGGAACACATTATGGGAAGATAGGTCCATTTTACCTTTTCTTCTACCAATCTACTTTCATGAGTTAATATTAGTAACACACTTATTTGTCTACAAAGCTTTATGTTTATAACAAAGAGGTTTCCTTTGTAAATTGATGGTCACTAATCACTTAGTGTATTCTCATGACCTTAGTATGCCTCTTGTCTCCTAAGGTCTTCTCATAATATGACTAAGTCCTAATTTTTATACTCCCTTTTTCATTCCCTATATACCTCATATTTATTCTTAAGAAATATTGTATTGTCTACTGATCACTCCCCTTGGGATCTCATTTGTGAGTTTCTTTGTAAGATCGTGGGTAGAACCTGACATTCCTCACAAATTACCACCTTCTTCCTTCCTATTACCCACATCCTATATTGCATTATTTTTCCTATTTATTCCACCCTAATGGTGTTATCTTTATGAGTTTAAGTGTAAGACCATTGATAGGATCCAACATTCCTCACAAAATTTTTCAATAATACAAATCATAAATAAAATTACATGTGTCAAATATGAGATAAGATGTGATTGATTATAAAGTTACACATCATTTACATGCTTTCCAACTTGAGTTAGTATGTTTTTATGCTTACTTCAGTTCTCTTTCTCTTTTATCTTCTTATTATCTAAGTGCATGTATGAATACAACTATTTCTTGAATTTTTCATACTTCCCAGCTTGAATTAGTGTGATAAATTTAAGACAAATCTTTTTCCATTTTTATTTTTCTTTTATACTTCCCAACATGATTTAGTATAATTTACTGACTTAATTAATTTTTTTATAGCATTTTTCCCCTTTTACATACCTTCCATTTTATTACATTGTTTTCATGCTTCCCAACATAATTTAGTATGATTTTATTTGTTTTAATTTGGTGTAAAAATCTTTCACTTTGGTTTAAAAACAAATTCATATTTTTTACCATCTTGTTTTACCATCCCTTGGTTCTTTATACTTAATCATTTTCTTGTTATTACACATTTTCCAACTTGAAATAGTATTTAGTACATTTTTTTATTGATTATATTTTACCAGGTCCTTTTTGCCTATTTATTTTTAACCACGTATGTGTTCTCCATAATTCTACAAAATAAACCACATCTCCTATGTTTCCTATATCATATACAACAAAAACTAAATACATGTGCTAGAAATAAATATATCCAAATTATCCAAAACCACAACCATATTGATGAAAACATACATAATCAACATCAATATTCCAAAATGATATATATATATATATATATAATCATGAACTTTTGATACAACCATATACATTGCTCCATCTTTATGGATGGGCTCCATCTTATCTATCTCTTGGCCTAGCCATGTTGCCTTTTGAGGCCTCAATCTAACTCCTATAAATAGTATGTTATAAAGAGGCCATCTAAGATCTTATTCCCTCTACCTATCCCTATAGGTGTGCTACTTATGCATCTGTCTGTATCAATTGGGTTTGCATCATTATATGTGCCTATGTCATCTACATCACTGTAGCTAGATGTGTAGCTCTCTCTTTTACCAGGGCCTATCATGCCCATATCTTGCCTACACCCATATGTATCATTGGTTGCATCCTCTCTCTCTCTATGCTCATATCTACCTCACTACCTCTCCATCTAATCTGAACTAGCTCACTTAAGTTGGGGTAGATGGTACACTGGGGTCCTCTAATGTACTAGGTTAATACATTTGTAGACTCCAATCTAAGATGTCATGGAGTCCTCCCCTCACAAGGGACCCACATATCTCCTCCTTATCCTCAACTATGCCTACAAAATCACACATAGATAGTTGTTAGATCACTATTATATCTCACAATATCTATCTCTCTCTAGTATTTATTTAAAAATAAAAACTTGAGAAATAATTTAATCATCTTTATTACCTATTTGTGTCTTAACCACTATGGGTTTTCCATCCACATGACCACCTAACATAGTCTCTCCATTCATGTAGCCTCTTAGCACCTCTTTTTTAGGTTGCCTCCTCAGCTCAAATATGGCTATCATGGCTCACGTCTGCCTCAGTCTACATCTAAGTGGATTCTCTATCATTCAACTCTCCTCTAGCTCACCTACTAGGTCATCAAGGATGGTAATAGTCTCCACTCTCTCCTGCTCCTCATGCCTCCATCAATGTCATGTTTTTTAGGGTCCCTACTCATATTACTATAGATTTGGTGGTAGTATCTATGGTACAACAATATTTACACCCCTCTCCTCCTAATCTACTCCTTATCATGCTTTCCCAATCCATGGTTACTCATGATGTGATCTAATCATTAGCCTCATCACTAGTGGCCCCAATCCCCTCCTCTCCCATGGCTCTCTCACATTCCAAACCCACTACTTGGGCATCAATACTAGTGATTCCAGATGAGGTAAGCCCATCTATCTTAGTATCTATACCATCATATATGGCTCTCTCCACTAGGTGTAGTGTATGATCACCTCTATCCTCATTATTTCTGGTGAAACTATGTCCTAACTCAACTATGTATTCATTATGTGCCCATGGATGCCACACTATGTCTACATGTCTCACAATCTATAGTTTTAACATGTGGGGCACATTCTATGCTACCTAGTCTTATCTCCATCTCTACACTCAAGGTGACCTATCTTTAATAGCATGGGGCAACCTAACTAACTGATACATGGGAAACCTCTCATATATCCAAGCCATTAGTAATATGATCATTCTTATCAAAATTTTCCCTTTGACCATCACATCATACACATTATGTATGAGTTGTACCTAGATGATAGAGTCAATATCATATAGTACTCCATCCTTTAGGATCATTCTGCTCAAGGCTCCCATAAATAGTGGTACCTTACTGTTTGACTTATGACATAGCACTCATTGTGTTATAAGCCTATCACAACATTTTAGATATCTAAAATCTATGATGTATATACATAAAACATACTAACTCTCCTACCTTTCAATACCATCTCTAAACTTGTATTCCACATGGCTAAGGCTCTCCTCTTCTATATGTTGTCTGGTATACATATAGTCATTGATGCTCCTACTATTGATAGCCCTAGGATGGAATGTACATCCTCTATAGTGATAGCTACCTATACCACACCCCCATCTACTTCCCATCTAAAGGTGTTAGTCATTAATTCCTAGCATCCTAAAAACATGACTAATAAATCCATGCTTAGGGCAATCCCACACATATTAGCTATCCCTCCTAGGCCTATAACTACTAGTCTAGCTCTATCTTCTATCGTTAAACACTCCAGTAGATCCAGTATCCATGATATGGCTACTAATCACTAGAACTTGGGTCATCCCTACAACCAATAAATAATAAAAGATGTATTAGATCCTCCATATCATGTATAATCACAATACATTCTTTTTACAATTTTAATCAAAAGTAAGCCTAAATTGCTTTGATTTATTCATTTTTACCTATTTTTAGCCTACTTGGTCCTTTTTCCCCTTAACTGGTCAATTTAGGCCTTTTTAGCTTTCTTTCAACTTTTTTCATGCATTTTCATACCATTCTGGTTCTTTGGTCAACCTAATTTGACCAAAATTTCCCTATTTTTGACCTAGTTGACTTAAAAATCTAATTCAACCCTCTTCTTTTCCCCTCCCTAGTACTACATTATCATTCTGGACTTTTTGGATCAGTTGGTAATATTGTACTAGGTTGATAGTCTACAAAACATACAAGGTCAACACATACCTACTAGGTTGGCAATATGAATTTTGCTCCTTTTAAGCTTACTAGGTCAACTGGGTTGACCCAATTATTTTTCACTATTGACCCCTTGCATTTTCCTCAAAAAGTGTCTTCTAGCAGTTTTCTCTCTAATTCATTCAAACCCATTTTACATCTTGGTTTTTCCTACCTATAAAATCTAATTTGGCTTCATTCTAACATTTATAAATTCTTAAAATTCCAAATTACTAAACATACACTTGATTCCTTAAATTACTCTAAAACTAGCTTAAGATTCATAGTTGTATCCATGTAGTGCACCCGCTACTGCTCTTGGAGTTCCCCCTCATCTAGCTTGTCATCTCTTCATCATTCTAACTTGTTTAGTCTCTAGAGATCTTTTCCTCTCTTTCACAAGTCAAAATAGCCAAATGACTTGTTTTTCCCTATTTAAAAATAGATTTTCAAAATTCAAAATTCTTCAATTATTTTTAGGCAAATTCCTTATTTTGATTATATCTTTGTTTCTATTCATCCATTTTTAAAACCATAAAATGCATTAGAATCATGATGACGTAGAAAATATTTTCCATTATTATATGCTTATTTTCCAAAAAAATGATTTTTGGCTATTTTTTGAATAAACTTCTATAGGTTTGCCTAGTGTTCTTCACATTAGACGCGTTCACTCTTTTATTTCAGTCTATTTCTTTATCTACAACATTAAGGTAAGTAAAAGTATGTGTTTTTCAATTCTATCCTTTCATTTATCTTATTTTATGCCTATTACACTTTACTTAGCATCAGCATTGTGTGCTATCATGTTTTATTTCTCAAAGCACCATCTCATGTTGCACTTACATGACATGTGATGAGATTTGAATGGGGCCTATGTATAAACATAATATTTTCAATTTTTTATTGATTACTAATAATTTGTATCTTGTAGGAACCCATCGAGGCTCAATCTCTCTAAGTGCACACCTTAAGGGGTACACCGAGAAAGGGATGGGTAGACCATTGGTGCTTCGTAAGATTATTGTCCCTTTTGTCACTTGTTATCTACACGCTTATCTCCTAAAACCATTTACCCTAAGCTTATTCTTCTCATTCTTACCCATTCTAGTCTTTTTCATGCTTTGTCCTCTTTGTTCTTGCCTTGACCATTTTCATCAATTGACCATACTAGGTCGACTAGGTCAACCCTATATAGTTTTCATACTCTGATTACTATGCAGGGTCGATAGGGTCGACCCTATACTATTTAGGGAAATTTTTCACTTGGAGTTTTGTTATCCCTTTATCCAACCTAGCTTGAGGCCTAGTAATTTACCTCCCAAAAATATATAGGGTTGATTGGGTTGACCCTATACAACTGACATATTCAAAAGGATTTAGTGAAAGATCCACCTATATATACAAGTTCATTTCCAACATTTGGAAATAGAGAAAAAAATAAGAATAAGTGTGAATGAACATCTACTTATTGACCATTCTATTTGAGGAATAAAGCTTAGGGTTCCATACTTTCTTTGGAGATATGGATCTTGTCTTCTGGAGAATTATTTTAGACTCATAGATAGGTTTTGTATCTTAGAGTTTATTTGTATTTGTTATCCTTACATACCATAAAAATCTCTTGTGAAATACCTTGGCCAAGGGAGAGATTGAGGCTTGATGGGTTCATATTCAAAGGTAAGTATTCCTAACATTATTTCTCCTTTATAAGAGTAGATATATAATGCAGTTATGCTTCTCTCCCATGAATTAATATTTCATATACATTGATGTGAGTATATATCTTTTATGCTTGTTTAGTTTAGTTTATTTTATTTCTAAACCCTACTTTGTGCCACAAGCTTTGGTGTGCACTAAATAAGCTTTATTTTCTTGTTATAATAATAGAGTGAACATTAAACCTAGGACTCCTTTAGGGTTGTTGCATGATTATGTTAGACTATAGGCTTTGAAACCCTTCCTTGCATGGTATGTTATGATAAGTGATCCCCTAATCAGGTATAGTGGATCCCCATATTAGTCATACTCCCATTTAACAAATGCATTCTTAATTAGAAGTGTAGGTATGCTCTATCTTCTCCAAGCTAAGATTAATTTATAGACATGATGCATTTTTTATTGCATACACATAGCTTCTTCATAAGTTCTTTAGAGAAGCTTTGACTTAGGGTTTCATCTCATAGAATTATTTCAACCCTGATACACAGTGGGGTATACAAATTAGGCATCTCTAGTATTAACCATGCTTGGGACCATCTAGACGGTAAAAAATTGTAAGTTTTAGACAAGCCCCACTTGTCATTGAAATATTATTGATGTAGGGTGAGTAGCCTAAAGGTCCATGTCACTATACAATATATTAGGAGAATGGGGGTGTAAAAACCATACCACTTCATACACTTTTATTTTTAGATTAACACTTAAAATCCTCCCAAGAACACATATATAGATGGATTTCAATAATATGATGCAATCTTGTCAGTTTAGGGATTATGACCATTTACTTAGTTGTATTTGGTGTTTTTCCTTTATTTCTTGGTCTTTGAGTTTAAAACCATTTATTTATTTGTGTTATGTTTAAATGAGTTATTTTTCTACACTAGTCTATTATTTGGGGAGGCATTATGCCATCCATTTGACACCTTGTTTTTACCTTAGACTCTGTGTCAAAAATATTATGTGTGTGTCACTTGATTGAAATGGGTAATATTACACTGCCCAAATCATTTTAAGTTTGTGTCTTAGAGTCTTGAAACATACCATTATTTACATCTTTAGATAGTGATAACATTGTTATGATGCTCAAATCATTTCATAGACTCATCTTGTCTTTTGTCCAAGTTACCATTTTTCAAACCTAATCATGTATACCTTTGTGATCTTTATTTAGTGTTGTTATGTCATTCAATTTTGTCTAGCTCGTTTGTTCAAAGAGCCTAGTTTTCCTAAGTTGAGTTTTTAATTAAATTTGACAAGTTAGATCCAAACATTGATTGATTTCTATGTAAGTCTCATCTAATTGGGGCTTAGATACTGATATTTCTCTTTTGGGTTGAGTAACTTAGGTTAATTTTTTATCCAAATTCAAAAATTATTATTTGTGCCTTTATTTGGGATAGAATAGTCTATCTCCAAGTGCCTTTTATTTAGTACCTCATACCAATATGATCAAGTTCATGTTTGAAATCATGTTCCTAGTCTATGCTAAAGTGTGTCAAGTTTGTTAGTTTAAATACCCCTTTGTTTTATGTCTAGCTTTTGACATAATGTTTGGCCAAAATTCTTAGTACATGCCTTTTTTTAGCCTAACTTTTGACATTGAATTTGGCCAAAAGACCTAACAACACTTATTTTCCTAGAGTAGACCTATTTAGAACACTTTAAACCTAGAATTTGAATTTTTGTTTTTAGTCCATCCACGTGACCTTGTTTGTGTGAGACATTTAACGTTATACATTTGACATTATATTATTTTATACCAAGTTTTGTCTAAACCATTTTGGAGATACAACTCCACCTTTGACCAAGTTAGATCAATTTTGAATTGTTTATCATTTTAGACATTTTTTTTAGATTTAATAGAACTCTAACCCTTCTATTATAAATCATTCACCATTGATTTAAACATGGCTCACTATACACGTATTGGAATCATGTACAATCCAAGATATAGTAATATTTTCACAAAATAAGACTTTGTTCAAGACCCTTATGGAGAATGTATGCAATTGGAAATACATCATGTCTATAAATCAATCTTATCTCAAAGAAGATAGAGCATACCTACACTTCTGATTGGGGATAAACTCGTTAAGTAAGAGCATGACTAGTATGGGGATCCACTAGACCCAGTTAGGGGATCACTTGTCATAACATATCATGCTATGAAGGGTTTCAAAGACTACAGTCTAATATAATCACACAAAAATCCTTATAGAGTCCTAAGGTTTAAAGCATTGACTTATTATAATAACAAGAAATTAAAATCTAATCTAGTGCACACCAAAGCTTGTGGAACAAAGTTGGGGTTATAAACAATAAAATAACTAAACTAAACATGTATTAGAAGACATATACTCATGCCAATATATACATAATCCTACTATATGGGAGAAGAATATAAATTCATTACTTATCTACTCTTATAAAGGAGAAATAAATTTAGGAATACTTACCTTTGAAGATGAACCGATCGAGCCTCAATCTCTCTCTTGGCCAAGATGATTCTTAAGAGATTATTGTGGTATGTAAGGATAACCAAGATAAATTAGCTCTAGGCTACAAAACCTATCTAAGCATCTAAAAGACTTATCCATAAGACAATATACATATCTCCAAAGAAAATATGGAACTCTAATATTTATTCCTCAAATATAATGGTCAATAATTAGATGTTCTCTCACACTTCTTCACTATTAATTGTTCTCTTATGAAATGGTGGGAAATGACCTTATATATATAGGTGGATCTTTCCCTATTTACTACCATGTCATGTCCCCTTTTTCGTGGACATTGACAGGCTTGATGATTAGCTTATTATGCGACCTTCGTAAGCTAATAGGATGGATAGAGGGTCATAATGGAGCTTGGCTTGACTTTGATTCACAGAATTTCTACATTCGGTTTTCATTCAGGGTCTTTCAGACATGTTTGCTTGATGCTCCTACTTTTTAGGGATATTTGATATGCAGCGGAGGACCTTTATTTTGGTATGGTCATGTGCGGAATCACTCCCTGATTCACCTGCTTCGATCGGTTTGAGGATCCGACGTATATTGAGGGAGATATTAATATTTGATTGATTTAATCAAATATTAATTATTTGGTCTCATTAATAATTAATTATTAATTATTTAGCCTATTTTAAATTAGAAACCCTAATTTTAATTTAAGAAAACCCTAATTAGGGCAAGCATATCTTTTGAGGGTATAAGGGTTTCACATGGAGGCCATTATTGATTATGTATGAATTGATTATTGAAATTGGAGAAATTCTTCTGTGAAGACTGAGCCAAGGGTTCTAGGATTCCATTTGCAGTGGAGAACGTCAACTCTTCATTGTGTGCGATTCAGAGGTTGTGAAAGATCAGCCAATCTATTGCCAAATTGAGAGATAGCTTCATCCAGAAGTTATCACAGAGGTACAGATTTGAGAGATAGCTTCATCCAGAAGTTATCACAGAATTTCAGGGTTGAGAGATAACTTCACACAAAAGTTATTACAGATATTTCAGGTATTTATCTTTATTTAGTTTTTGATCCAATAAATTATATAGATAGAGATATTTTGTATTAGAATAGTATATCTTCAGATTAGGTGGTTCAGCAATCAGGGGTTAAGAACAGACAGGTTAGCGGCCATACTAAGTCCGTACAGGTCCGTACAGATTCCCGTAGATATCGACACCGACAGAAAGAGATCCCCAGTGACCGACATTGGCCGTCTGAGGACCGACGTCGGTAGATAAGGACCTACAGAGACCGACGTCAGCAGTATATCGACCAATGCTGGCGATTGTGTGTTCGACACAGCAGGCTGAGACTTCTAGAATTGCAAGTTTATTCCCAGTTTGCATAATTTCAGGGTTTTGAGACCATATCTATAATATTCTTTGATTTGCATAAGAAAGGACATCTATTGTAATCAGCTGGATGAATGATAAGATCTGTGATTTGTTTATGCATGTTTGAATCTATTCTGCAAATTGTATCTTGTTCAGAGCTTTATATGTTTCTATATTCCTTGATTGAAGGGGATATTATAGTTGTTCAGAGATTTTGTGCAGATAAACGAGCCCCTAAGTAAGGGACATCACAATGGTATCAAAGCCAAATTCCTGCCATCCTGTTGGGCACATCAGAGCTAATGTCTTGCCATCCTGTTAGGTAGTTTGGGTATCAGTATGGCTTTAACAGATGTCAAAGATTTCGAAGAAAGAATGCACAATGCGAAGAAGAAGCTAGATAATCCACTCCAGCAAGTAGATGACATTCTAAAAACTTTAGAGGAGTTAGAAATTTATTTGAGCAAGGTGGAGCAATCAAATACTTATGATATGCAAAGAGCGTTATCTCCAGCATTTAATTCATTGGTGAAGCCCCGATTATTGAGACATCATGATGAGGTGGTAAGACTTGCAGCCCTCTCTTACATTAGTGAAATCATGAGGATCATAGCTGGCTTTGATTTTTATGATGATCAGATTATGAGAGAGGTACTTTATGCCATGGTAAAAAGCTTCGAAAAGTTGGATAACATTAGAGACCCTCATTTCTCAAGGAGGGCAAGATTACTTGAAACATTTGCAAGGTATGGGTTTGAAAACATTATGATGTTAGTAGGTTGTATTGGTGAAATTTGCATGATGTTTAAAATATTTTGGAATATTTTAGATGAGTTTCATTCTAGCAATATATTGGCATCAATGCACTCTATTATGTTCACAATCTTGTTTGAGGAGGAGGATAAAATGTCTAAACTTTTGGCAGAAGATTTATGGTATGTCTGGACAAAAGGGAGAAATGTCTCACCTAGAGCTTGTATGTGGTTAAAGAATTTAATTAATAGGCCCAAGGATCATAGTGCTTTCCCTATGACATGCAGCCACTTGCATGATGAGTTTGACAGTCATGCTGATCCAGTACAAGGAGATATTAACACATCTTCAGGTAATGATTTATCTGCATTATCTTCACAGGCAGGAGTAGTTGAGGATGTTGTGGATGAGCTTTGTCTTAAGGTGAGTCTAACTCAGGAGTTAGACAGTGAGGATGAGTCTGATGCTTGCATTCAGAGTGTGGAGGTGTACTCAGATGTTAGTACACTAAGTGTTGGTGATGAGTATGTTTCTATAGCTACTTATGAGGAGGATGGGGTTGAGGCTCACACACATACTCAGGACTTGGGAGTACATGATTCTGAGGAGTTTGGGATACCAGTGGAGTTGAGTCTCCAGATTGATTCTTCTCACACATTTGATAGTGTGGTACAGTTGGTTGTGCCACCATTACAGAGGGATCAGTTATGGGATGGATTAACACCATCTTTTGTAGATGGAATTTGCAGTTGCCAATTACACAGCCTACAGTATCGACACACCCAGGGCAAGTGTGATTTCAGAGATTGGTTGAGTTGTGTTCACCAATTTGATTATGGGTTCCTCTTTGTTTTACTTCTGATGATATTGCAGGTACTCACATTGATTCATATCAGTGCAAAGCATAACTACATTTGGGATCCAGGTGAGTCGAGTAGTTCATTATTCTAAGATTGCTTGGGGACAAGCAATTTCTGGAGGGGCGGATTGTCATGTCCCCTTTTTCATGGACATTGACAGGCTTGATGATTAGCTTATTATGTGACCTTCGTAAGCTAATAGGATGGATAGAGGGTCATAATGGAGCTTGGCTTGACTTTGATTTGCAGAATTTCTACATTCAATTTTCATTCAGGGTCTTTCAGACATGTTTTCTTGATGCTCCTACTTTTTAGGGATATTTGATATGCAGCGGAGCACCTTTATTTTGGTATGGTCATGTGTGGAATCACTCCCTGATTCACCTGCTTCGATCGGTTTATGGATCTGACGTATATTGAGGGAGATATTAATATTTGATTGATTTAATCAAATATTAATTATTTAGTCTCATTAATAATTAATTATTAATTATTTAGCCTATTTTAAATTAGAAACCCTAATTCTAATTTAAGAAAACCCTAATTAGGGCAAGCATATCTTTTGAGGGTATAAGGGTTTCACATGGAGGCCATTATTGATTATGTATGAATTGATTATTGAAATTGGAGAAATTCTTCTGTGAAGACTGAGTCAAGGGTTCCAGGATTCCATTTGCAGTGGAGAACGTCAACTCTTCATTGTGTGCGATTCAGAGGTTGTGAAAGATCAGCCGATCTATTGCCAAATTGAGAGATAGCTTCATCCAAAAGTTATCACAGAGGTACAGATTTGAGAGATAGCTTCATCCAGAAGTTATCACAAAATTTCAGGGTTGAGAGATAACTTCACACAAAAGTTATTACAGATATTTTAGGTATTTATCTTTATTTAGTTTTTGATCCAATAAATTATACAGATAGAGATATTTTGTATTAGAATAGTATATCTTTAGATTAGGTGGTTCAGCAATCAGGGGTTAAGAACAGACAGGTTGGCGATCGTACTAAGTTCGTACAGGGCCATACATATTCCCGCAGATACCGACACCGGCAGACAGAGATCCCCAGTGACCGACATCAGCCATCTGAGGACCGACGTCGGCAGATAAGGACCTACAGAGACCGACGTCGACAGTATATCGACCGACGCCGATGACTGTGTGTTCGACACAGCAGGCCGAGACTTCCAGAATTGTAAGTTTATTCCTAGTTTGCATAATTTCAGGGTTTTAAGACCATATCTGTAATATTCTTTGATTTGCATAAGAAAGGACATCTATTGTAATCAGCTAGATGAATGATAAGATCTGTGATTTGTTTATGCATGTTTGAATCTATTCTGCAAATTGTATCTTGTTCAGAGCTTTATATGTTTCTATATTCCCTGATTGAAGGGGATATTACAGTTGTTCAGAGCTTTTGTGTAGATAAACGAGCCCCTAAGTAAGGGACATCACATACCAAGAATGTTGGCTATATAGGGTCAATCTAGTTAACCCAATATGTTTTCAGGGATAATTCACTAGGTTTGAGTGGGGTTGGCCAAAAGGCTAAAAAGATAAAAAAGTGAAAAATACCCCTAAACTATACTAGGTTGACCCAATATAGCCAACTATCTAAAAGGATGTTAAGGTAAGAAAAGGAGGAATGGAAAGAGGAAAAGACTAGAATGGGTAAAACTGAGAAGAAAAAGCTTAGGGTAAATGGTTTAAGGAGACAATTATGTATATAAAAAGTGGTAAAAGGAACAACAATCTTACAAAGCACTAAAGTTCTTCTCACCCCTTTCTCGATGTACCCCTTAAGTCATGCACTCAGATAGATTGAGACTTGATAGGTTCTTACAAGATACAAAGTGTCAATAATCAATAAAAGTTTGAAAATATTATGTGTATACAGAGATGATGTCATTTGTGAGACGTATCCTTATCCACCTTACAACACTCAAATAGGGGAACAGAGTCAAGATATTTTGGCTAATTCTTTGGTCAACACTCCTCCATACTTAAAGCAAGACCAAGAGCAAATGGAACAATACCTATCTAACATACCTTCAGTTGCATAATAAGTTCAAAAATAACCTTACTATGTTACAATGCCATTGGCCTATGACCCTTATTTGTTTGATCATCAACTTCTTGTGAATAAGGATGAAGTCTTAATTTGATTCATAGAGGTAGGGGATAAGCTTTCAATATAATTTCCCAATGAGAACTTTCCAAGTCTAGTAAGAGATCCTGAAAACATGTCTTACAATTAGAACATCAAACAAGCTTCTTCTATCAATCCTCATGTTATAGTATCAATGTCATATCAGGACCCTTATATGTTTGTCATAGGAAAAGGCCTCATAAAGGACCACTTCATGAAAATATAGATAGCATATGAAACATACTTAAACCTAATGTGTAACTTTAACAACATGACCATGTCAAATGCCCCTCTTATTGAGTTAGCTCCCTCAATAGGATTCTTAATTAAATTGACAATCAAATAAAATTAGGGTATAGATCCATTTAAGAAAATTAATTCTATGGGAAACTTGTTCAATACCCCTACCATTGAATAAGTGTCTTCTTCTTCTATGCAAAATAGTGAGCTAAACCTAGTGGATAAAACACAAGCAACATCCAATCGAAACCAAAGTGGTGTAAACACATAAACAACTAGTCCAAAATAAAATGTGCCTTTGATTAACACCATGAGTGGATTGAAAATGCAGGAGGTAGGAAATTCTACCTACCAACCATAGACTACTACCTCTAATCCTCAACCAACTACTTATTCAAGCACCCAAGCTTAAGGATTAAGTAATCAAGAAATGACAAGTGCCATACCTCAACAAAATGTGATGAATATTACTCCATCATAACAAGTGGTGACTAACATTCCACAACAACAAGCATCATCCAACATACCCATAAATTAAAGGCAAAACATTTTTCCTCCTCAATAAGGGGAAACCAATGTTCCACCTCACTAGATAGTGACAAACATGCCTCTTCAATCATAGACCAACATGTCATTACAATCACAAACTATGTCTAATCAACAACATACAAGTATTGGTCAACAACAAATGTCAAACCTTCAACATGCATCTACTTCACAATAAAGTTTCATGCAACCAGGAGGTTTTAATGTTCCATAAGTACTAATTAGGAAATAATTACCTCTTATTCCTAATGTCCCTTAAGCTCAATGACAGGGCCTTGGTTCACAAGTTCTCCTTAATTAATAAGCTTTGACTAGTCAATAAAAAGTCCCTAATCAACCTTAATAGGCACAGTACAGCCATATCTTTTCATCTCAGCCTCAATTTCCCCAAAATTAGGCCCATATACCCAATCTTAACTAGAATTTCACACCATAACATGTGTAATTCCAAAAATTGCACCCAAATCTGTGCATGCATATTCTTGGTCCATTCTTGAACTAAACCAATATTCCACAACAAACCATGCCTATACAATACCCCGATCAAAGTAATCCACTTTTGACCACCCAACCTTCACCGCAGACCAATGTTCCCTCTAGTTTCCTTGTGTAAGAGTTGAAATAAATGAAGGATGTAATTAACCTCATCCAAGCCAGAAAGCAAACCAAGAAGTTCAAGTTGGACAACATATGTTCTTACCCTTTTAACATGGAGTATTTGCAAATATTATTTCCTTCAGGGTACAAACCACTAAAATTTGATAAATTCAAGGGGAAAAGAGATCCCAAGGCCCATTTGATAGAATTGTTTATTTCATTCCAACCAGTGGCCTATAGTGACATATACCTCTTAGTATTATTTCCAAGGAGCTTAGCAAGATAAGCATTTGAATGGTTTCTAAAATTACCAAAGAATTTAGTTTTTGATTTTGATGATCTTTTAGACAAGTTTATGAAACACTTCTCTTACAATCTCGAACATGAGATATCATTGGTAGATTTAATGCAAGCCAAAAATAATGTTGATAAAAAAATTTCAAGTTACCTATAGCAATGGAGAGCCCTTGCAAGCTGATTCACCCATAGTCTACCAAATAACTAACTAGCCACTATGCTTACCAAGAATCTACATAGTGATATATCTTACCATTTATAAGTTGTAGTGTGCACACACTTTTAAATAAATAATTGACAAAGGTGTGTTGATCAAAATATCCCTTGTTAATAAAGGGATCATTAAACTTACCTCATCAAATTAGAGATCGAATCAAAATTTGAACAATGGCTAGAATCAGAAGCAAGTCCAAGCGCAAGCATCATAACTTGCCTAGGCCAGTAATTATATTAAACCTAACTAATTCAATCACAACAAGAATGTTGTTGGGAATGGAATAGCTGAGTCATAATATGTCTAAATGGTGAAAATGTCATTTTCTCAACCTATACTACATAGGAAAATTACTCCTAACCAATAACCTCTTCATCAAGCGCAGCAGCCTAGACTAGCACAATACATGCAACAACATTTGCCTTTGAAAACCCCACCTCTAAGGAGAATTATGCCTACTAATCACTTTTTTAGTGACCTTGAATAACCAATTGAATATGTGTTTTTCAATATCACCACAACTAATATGACTAATCAGCCTATTTCGAAGCACTATCTTGAGGGGATTTACTATCCAAACTAGTACATGCAAGATGAATTCTATGAGTATCATCGAGTTAATAGACATAATTTGTGTCATTATGTGCAAATCAAACATTTGATTGAGAATATGTTGGAAAATGAAGAGATAACATTAGAAAATAGAGGTTTCACATCTAATCAAAATCTAGGAATCTATCAAAACCACTTTCCATAACATAATAACCAACTAAAATAATAGTAAAGGCCAGTGCAATAACAACAACAATATCAACATTCAAGATAAAACCAAAAAAATCATTAGTAGAACTAATAATGTTAAATTAATGGATGGAACTAAGGCCAGAATGATGCAAACAACCAATAGACCTACCATGCATTTTCATATGACTACAACAAGGTTGTAGGATATATTTTAGTAGGTTGTGTTTCCACCATTTCCATAAATCTAAGACCAAGTACCAATAAAAAAATACCATTGTTAATTATTCCCAATCAACCAACCCATGCTGATGATCCTTCCTTGACTTAGGATCATATACAGATGTACTAGTAACTAGGGACTCCCACTTTTGGACCTTATATCAATAACTCATCGTTTGACTATGACCATGCATAAACGCATTGATAATTGAGACTTATCCTGTTTGGCCCCCCACTATCATCATTTATTAGTAAAAATGTTCCTATATATAATTTTGATTATTCAATCATAACTCAGTGATTGAAGATTACCATATTAATCCCACATCCATCTACAATTTCACCCATCCAACCAACTATTTTGTATCAAAACAAACCATTTACCTTAGTGCAAGAAAATATATTTGACATTATGGAATGATTTTAAAGACACCTCACAAATATCCATTTTGGATTTATTGCATATGTCTATAATTTACAATAACATATTGATAGATTTTCTTAGTAAATCCCAAGTTCCTAATGTCATATCTCTAGACAAATTTCAATCTTTAGTTGGACATCTAGCTTTAGGCCAATAATTAACCTTCAACCAAAGTGATATGGCATCCTTTCACCCTTTGCATAACAATACATTGTACATCAAATTTATCATAATGAAGCACAAAGTGAAATGTGTCCTCATAAATAATGGATTAGGCCTAAATATCATGTCTTTAAATCTCATCAAGTTTCTTAGGTACACCACAACCGATCTCCAACTAGAAATGATCATAATCAAGACCTATGATAATGAAGAATGAGAATCACAAGGCACCATTAGCTTGCTATTTATCATTGGGCCTTTAACCCATTATACCTTATGCCATGTGTTATACCTCAATTTTTGATAGAATGTACTTTTGGGTAGACCTTGGGTACATGAGATTCATGCAATCCCACTGGCATTGTACTAGTGTATCAAGTTATCCCATTCAGGTATGGATGTTATTGTTCATGGAGATTTGTAGCCATATGAATATTACAAACATTTAGAGGTTGAGTACCAAATATATAACTATTATTTCATCTTGAATCTGACTATTAATAAGTACAATGGAAAATAAATACTTTTTGATTCACTAGAGGCCAACTACATTGACCCTAATATCCTTGATTCACTTTCCCACATGTTATCTCCTAAAATATCTAATCATTATACCATCTTGGCTAATGGCCCAAAATAATATTTAATACCTTCCACATTTCCAAGCTTCCATAGAACCCCAAGTCCTATGGAAGACCTAAAGATAAACCACCTTTCATGGAATGGCAAAGAAAGGGCAAAGGCAAACTACATAGTCTAGTACCTGCCATTTTCATACTAGCCTCTAGTCAAGAATAAGACCCACTTTTAGATGATGAATCATGGTTTTATAATAATAAATTGGTTTAATATTACATAAATGCCAAGTATCCTATTTCAAAAAAAATCATGGAAAAGGACACCTATGAAGGAATAGGCTTTGGGATGAATCAATAAGGTCTATTTGAACCAATTTATACCACTTGGTACAAAATAACTTATGGTCTCAAATTCAAACCACATGGGGGTAACCACATATACTAAATTCATGTTCCAATACTAATGACTAGTGATGATGATGTTGATAGTGAAGTAGAGTCTGATCATATCCCTTTAGATGAGCTAGCCAATACTAATTTATTTGACACTAATGTCATTTCTACCCTTAGACTAGCTATTTTCCATAATCTACTTCCATTATATTATCCTCAACTTATAAACTTGGGCCACTAAGAATCAATAGTGCCAGTTGATGAGTTTTAGAATATTGAGGCCTGTTGTGATTTTTTAGGCCTTAAGGATAATGTTCTATTAGGAGACCACAAAGAAAGTTTCTCAATGAAGTTGGATCTTGAAGCCTATTTTGGAGAATAAATGAACACCCTTAGCCATAAATAATTAAATAAAACATTGAGGTCCAAAGGTTAAAACCTCTTTGAGGTGCTTTTGGACTAAGGAAATAGTAAAGAGAAAGGCCAGTCTAGTGGTGAAAACTTATTTCAAGTGCCATTAGATAGGGGTGTTCAACCTTCTTTAAACATAGCTCAAGAGACCACCAATCAACTATTATGAGTGGATATCAAATGTTGTGTCAGTAAGAAAAAAATAAAAAAGAATCAAAATCTACACCAATTTTAGAGATATAAACAAATACTACCCCAAGGATGACTTTCCTCTACCAAACATTGATCTGATAATTGACTTCATAATGGGTTATGAAATGTTTTCACTAATGGATAAATTCACAGGCTATAACCTAATCTGAATCACACTAGAAGACCAACATAAAATAGCATTCACTACTCTATGGGGAACATTATATTATCAAGTCATGTCATTTAGTCTCAAAAATGTTGGGGCCACTTACCAAAGAGCCATGACCATCATATTTCATGATATGATGCATGATATTATTGAAGACTACGTCGATAATATACTAGGTAAATCAAATACTATGGCCAATCATCTAGCAATAATGAGGAAGATATTTAAGAGACTACATGAATACAAAGTTAGGCTCAACCCTAAAAAGTGTGTTTTTGGAGTTACTTCAAGTAAATTACTTAGTTTCATTATTTTTTGTCAAGGCATTGAAGTCAATCCAGCCAAGGTCCAAGCCATAACTCAAATGCCACCACCAACCAATTTGAATTATCTCTATAGTTTTTAGTGAAAAATACAATCTATTAGATGATTCATATCTTGCTTGGTCAATAAGTGCCATCCATTCACACATTTACTAAAGAAGGGTGTGACATTTCATTGGGATGATGAATGCTAGAAAGCTTTCCAACAATTAAAGGATTATCTTGCAAATCCACCTATTTTATTATTATCAATGCCAAGAAATCCATTCTTACTATACTTTTTAGTTACTAACAATGCCCTAGGGGCACTTCTATCTCAACATAATGATAAGGGAAAGGAGCATGCTATGTATAATTTAAACTATATACCAGTCACGTATGAACATAATTATATGCCCATTAAAAAGCCTATTTATTTATGGTCTTCACAGCTTATAAACTATCACATTACATGTTAAACAAAGAGACCATGATCATTTCCAAAGTATATCCACTCAAGTATCTACTATATACAATAGATTTACAAGGCTAAGTATCCAAATAGATCATATTTCTCAGTGAGTTTGAGATAGAATATGTCAACCAAAAATCCATCAAGGGGCAAGTTCTTACAGATCAACGTGTTGAAGCACCCCTTGTAGATACAAAGCTACTAACATTATAATTCCCAAATGAATCCATTATGATCATCCTTGAAACACCTCTTAAGGAGCATCACTAAAAGTTGTATTTTGATGGATCATTCATAACACATAGATCACGGGTAGGCATTTTATTTATTACTCCACAAGGGGATTTAATCCCTAAGTCATTTAGGATCAACTTTCCTTGTACCAATAACATGTCTAAATATGAATCACTTATTATAAGGCTTTGATAGGTGGTATAATGGAACATACATCATCTCAAGGTTTATGGTGATTCTCAACTAATCATCAATCAGGTTACAGACCATTTTTAGACCAAGGATGACAAGCTAGTATCATACAAGGCCACGGTCAACACTCTTAAAAAGCATATTATTGATGTATAATTTGAACATATACCAAGGGATAGTAACAAAATAGTATATGCCATGGCCACTATTGGATTATTGATTCAACATCCAAACACAGCCAAAGAATACCCATTCCTCATTGAAAATGTTCTAGTGTCAGCTCATGAATCTTAAACTATCACAACGATCTATGATATTGTTGGTCCTAGTTATATTTAGTATTCAGACCTTTACACTTATTTTCATGACTAAATAATACCACTAGACCTATCTCATAAACAATCCAAATCCTTTGTCTACCATGTCATACATTATAGCTTACTCAGACCAACCCTATATCATCATATTTCTGATGGAACTCTGCTTCATTATTTAACTTTAGTAGAATATACATTAGCATTACAGTAAATTCATGGAGTATATGGAGCCCACACCAACAAGGTAGTCCTATCAAAAAATCTTTTGCCTATTGGGTACTATTGGCCTATAATGGATGCAAATGTAGCTACATATGTAAAATGGTGTGACAAATGTTAATGACATACCAATCTAATTCATGCCCCAACCAAGACTTTGAAACCAATGCTTACACCATGGCCATTTGCTACATGGGGCCTTGATTTCATTGGGAAGATAAGACCCACCTCATCTTATAGTCATAAACATATTCTTACCACCACATAATATTTCACTAAGTGGGTCAAATCTATACCCCTTATGTGACTCGAGAGAAAATGTCTAAATTCATCTTTAACCATCTCATTTACCATTATGTTATCCCCTCCAACATTATATTTGATAATGGTAGATCATTCAAGAACAAGGATGTCAAATCACTATGTGTTGAGTGCAATATTAAACAACATTTTTCCATGGAATATTACCCACAAGGTAATGGCCAAGTAAAAGCATCTAATAAAACCATTATCAACATCCTTAAAAATATTATCAATAATGTCAGTTGTGACTAACACTTTCAAATATTCTACACTCTCTAGGTATACCATACCAATCATGGTACTCTAATAGGAGCCACTCTATTTTCACTTGTTTATGGCACTGAAGCCATTCTTCTCATTGAGATTGAATTACCTTCTTTGTGCATCTCTTTAAAGTATGTCCTAGATGACAAATACTATCGAGTAGCTCACCTACAAGAGCTAGAGTTACTTGATGAGAAACATTTGGTTGTAGTTAATAACCTTCAAGTATACCAAAATTGACTTTGTGGCCACTATAATTGGTGAATTATATATAGATAATTTGAGCTTAGTAATCTTGTTCTTAAATAAAACCAAATTAACACTATGATTGTTAAGAAACACAAAGGGAAGCTCAACCCAACTAGGTAGGTCCTTTCATCATTGTTACAAACTATGGCACTAAATCATACAAGCTCACTACACTAGATGGAGATGAACTTGATGAGTTGATGAACATTATACACCTCAAGTGTTACTTCACTTGATATACCTAGTGTAATGTCTATAAGTACCATTTCAGTTGTACCATAATATTAACTTTCTTTTTTGTACATTACCATTATATCACTTTTTCATTTTATCATTCCATTCTACCATACCTCTTCTATTGACTGAGTTGGTTTTACCCCTACCTACCCAACCTATTTGACTTTAGTTCCATGGCCGCTTTCAATGAAAATATTTTGATCAAGTTTTAGTAGTTGTTTTAAGTGTTCTAGCTAGAGGCCATGTTTTAGAGTAGTATGATAGAGGTTTGGAATTTGCATCCTTCATTTCTTATTCCATACTATACCAAGTGTACCTAATTATAACCACCTTTGGGTAAATCAAAGTTTCACCATCTTGATACTAATTATAACTACCAATGGGAAAATTAGTATCATTGACTTATGTCATTGTTTCCTAATTATAACCATTTATGGATAAACTATGAATAACACTTGATTATCATGCCTTAAAGTAACACCTTGCCATGTTAGATCGTATTGTGCAATTTGATAACTTTCCTATTTTATTTGAATTGGTTGTTACACTATTCAGATTTCTCAACTATAAGTTAGAACTAAAGTGAAATGACATCCCATCCTAGGAATATGTAGGTAGTTCTCAACTCTCGTTGAGGTCATCTTAATCACCCTTAGCCATGTTCTTACCATTTTATAAACAATTTCTAATTTTGAATGTTCTTACCATTTTACAAGCAACCTAAGCCATGCTCTCACCATTTTGTAAGCAACCTAAGCCATGATCTTACCTTTTGTGATCATGTTAAGTTTCAACACTCTTTCCATTTTGAAAGCTTGAACCACATAGTATATCATCACTTTCTATTTATTTGAGATGCTCTAAAAATTCCAAAAACATTACTAAAACCATTGTAGAAAAAACTGAAAACATTGACCACTTCTTTGCCTTAAGGATTCTGGGAACCCTCACTAAGTCACAAGAAACCACTTGTCATTTAGTTTCCCCATCACTTTTGTCTTCTTTTCCCATGAACTTATCATTTTTCAAGACCATTAACATATTCTTATATAACATCCATCATTTTTTCCTTATAATCATTTTTCTTCTATCCCATTTCTTGGGAGAACTACATTTGGCCTAAAGTTTTTCTTAGATCTTGCATCTATGTAACTATGTAGGTAGCATCCACTTGCCTAGTGCATCTAGATATAGCTCAGCCACCCCCTTCCTTTTTTTTATTCCCACATCTTTTTTGTTTTCTTGGTTGTCCCTTCTCATCTAGGGGCACTATTTTTATGCCCTTAACATTTGGCATGTCTAGGGATATGTGTGATTGACTTGTGGCTTACATCTTTTATATTCTTGTGACATTTCTCTATGTTCTTAGTTAGGTTAGCCTATGGAATAACCATGGCTAATAACCATGGCTAACTAGAGAATATATAAGAGGTATTGGTTAGTATTTGATCATGATACTAAGTATTCTACTCTTATTGCATTATTATGAAGGTTTCCCCCTCAAAATGGCTCTATTATATTATCTACTACTCTACTATGCTATCAATTATTATTGTGTGATATTTTATCTTTGATTATTCTATGTGATATATAATTATTATATGTGAACATATAAGTAATTTCCTTATAAGTGGTATCAAAGCTTCAATAAGTGCAAGTCTCTTGCAGCATTATTTTTGGATATGATGAGGCATGACTTCTATGAGTGAGAGAAAAAAAACACAACCTAAAGTCTAGGAAGAATTAATTTTTTCTGTCAGTGTAGTATTATTCTAAACACTTTTTCAAAAAAAACTCATAAAAAAAATTGGAAAAAAATTCCCTTTGCACATTTATAGTCATTAGATTCATCTCGACAAGATGATCATAATGGTATATTCTATTGATACACTTTTTTGTGCCAAAACTTTTATCTTAGTGTACAAAAATAGTCATTGGATTCATCTTGGTGAGGCGATCACAATGGTACCATTTCTTGGTACACTTTTTTGGGGTTAAAAACACTCCTAGGGTTTGTACATGGTAGGTCCTACTACTCAAGGGGAAAATGGGGTGTAAGAAACTCCTAGAGATGACATGGAATTTTAAACTTTAGATTTGATAATTTCTCAACTTTAGGCTAACATAAAGGGCTTGGTGTGGTAGAATGAATTTGTTGTATTTCAAATTTATGCTTTATGGATACACAAAGAGATTAATGGGCTACACACTTAGTTGCATTAGACCACTTTACAATTAGTTTCCATTTCATCTCAGTTATACATAAACAACCTTCCACCTCATTATTTGGGTCCTCCTCTCAACACTAACAGCTCTAATCCTAGTGTGAAACCAATGTTGTCAAAAGTGGACATGCATAAATTTGATGATACGGATCCTCTCACTTGTATTACCCAAATTGAAAATTTATTTGATCTACACCAAAATCCTAGTTCTTAGAAGGTGATAGTGGCATCTTTATATCTAGAACCTAAATAGTTCATTTGGTATCATTAGTTGTGTGCTCAAAATAAAAATAATGGTAATCATGTTACATGGTGTAGACACTAGAAAACTACACTAGATGTTGAAATGCCTTAGGAATCCTTAGGGACCACCTAACCCTTTTTGACCCACTAACCAACCCATCATACCTTGAGTCTAGTTAGCCATTTAGTTGACTAAAATCACTAACTTACTAACCTAACCATTATCTAACCCCTTTTTAACCCACCTTGACCCCTTCTTTCTTTAGACACTCAACCATTGATGATCAACCTAACCACCGATGGTTAGGTTGATCATCGATGATCAGATCTTCCTCATTTTTACATATTACCAGTTGTGTGTAAGCTAACATAACACAAATTAATATGTCCACCTTACTCATTGATAACAAACTCCCAAGCATCAAAATTAGTAAGCCAACTCACTATGGAACCTTCTATCCTCCATCTCTCTTTTCCTATAAAAGGAGGGGAGTAGGAAGTGGAAAAAGGATCAATCAATCCAGATTTTAAGCAATCAAAATCACTTTCAAGAATTCTATCACATAGGTGATATAGCTTCCATCCATTCTTCCAACAATCAAGCAACTACAACAAAGACCTAAACCTCTACCCAAATTATTTTCAAGGCAAAGTACCATTACTCTACCAAAATTGCTCCATCCATCAACCATTAGCCATTTAGCAAACAACAGTGTTTTATTATCTATAGGTCATCCTTCTAACATAAAAAGGATCTCTCCACACTCATCTGGATCATGCATGCATAATAACTAGGTTCTTTTACCACACCTTTATTACTAGTTTCTTATCTTCTTCCAAGATTAAGAAATGAGCAGAAACTAAGAGAGATATTTTAGCACACCCGGTGGGACCTAGCATCATCTAGGTGACCTTTTCTTCATTTATTATATGATCAAACAACAAAATATGAAATTTCTTTTAGGCTTAAAATAAACTTTGCATACATTGATAGCTTGCTTATTTTTAGTTCATCTAGTAAATTAAAATCAAAATTAATCAATCGTAGTTTCACTTTTGTTATCACACACTTTACCAAACCACATAATTAATCAACACATAAAAATAATTGACACAAGGCCTGACTAGGATTTCATCACCTAGTGGTAAACCTTACCCTTTGTCTATCTTACTTGGAGATCATTACCAAGAAGAGAAACCAAAACTCGGCTCTCTAGTTGAGTTTAAACTCTAAATTTTAATATATCTTGGCAAAGCACTTGACACCCTTATCGCTACGATGTGTGAAGTGAGGGGGTAGGCCCTAATACCAATCCATGTACTAACTTTTAATACATATTTTTGAGAGCCTTTAAAAATTGAAACCAACTTTAGACTTCCTTTCTATTACTTGATCTACAAACTAAATTTTCCTCTTCACACTTTATAAGGCATAAGCTAAAAATGATCTAAAAAAAATCCTAAGTTTTAAACATAGTTTAGTGTATGTTTTGATTGCCTTGAGATCTTTTTCTTTTTCTTGATTTGTGTTTGAGTTGTGATTTTTTCCTTAATTATTTTCTGTTCCTCACATGGTCTTTACTAAACAATAGTTAAGTAATCAATCCAACCAAGAACTCTTGAGGAGCTAGCCATCTATTTTTTACCAACAACCTTAGAAATCTGTTTGACTTCATTCTTTAGGGCATCAATCTCCTTCTCCAAATCAGCAAGTTTTTCATTAACCTCCACCCCCACATCTAATTTCTTGGAAGGGCTAGAAATCTCAAGAATATTTTGGGTTGCTTCTAAATTTTTACCCTTATCTGAACTTATCAAAACTCTTTTGGGAGAGGGGGGACATCTTCCAAAGTATAGAAAGGATTTTTGGAGCATAATTTTCTCTTCCCCATAGGGTTAGTGGTAATGGGTTGAATCTCTTTAGTAGGAGGAGATATACAGGACAAAGGGATAGGATTCAATAAATGTCGGTAGAGGAGTATTAGACCTTGGTGAAGAGGGAGTTCCCTATAATGATGTTGAACCTTAAGGATTGACTTATCCATAGACATCAATATGAAATATAAAAATCTGATCTAGGCTCCTCTTCTAAAATGATTTAATAAGACAAAGTGAAAAAGGGGAACTAAAACATACCTACCTTCAAGAGTGATGTATCTGACCATCATCTGTGCCACATCATCAAAGGGTTTGGGAAGAGAAGAAACCATAATACTCACTGAAACATAAGAGAGTTTTTCCTTACCTTCCAAGAATAGCTTTTCCTTTACCACCTTGTCTATATGCTTGCTAAAATACATAATGCCATCCATGCTTAGACCTGTAACCTCAACAATCAACTCCTCAATCACTTTAAAATTCTTTCCCCCCACGGTGACTACCCTATCTTTCCAACTGCTAGAAACTTAAATGGATATCTATTGATCATGCCCTCTAATATGTTTCATCAAGTTGGAGAAGTCCCAAATATGTAGAAGAGGCTAGAGGTTTTTAATGTTTTTCCATGCTTGATCCATCATAGGCTCCACCTAGTAAGGAGACCCTCCCAAGGCTAAATTATGGATGTGAATTCCTCTACTCTACCTATGATCAACTTGTAAACCCCTTCCTATTCACTTTTAAATAATAAAATAGTAGCCCCAAAAATTATGAGACCAAAAACCTTTCTAATCAGTCATTATTAAGTTCACCTTGAAGCATACAAAATCCAGTGGGAGGAAATCTTTCACATGTCTCTCATACTTCAACTAACAACTCTTAATTATGTATGTCTTTTCTATCATTATGTACAATGTCTTTAATATTAATAGGCAACGTGTCACTTGAGTGCCAATAAATCAAATGATTTGAGATGATGCCTTGATTTGCAAGAGCATCCATGACATGATTTCCCTCCCTGTAAGTATGATTAATCATGTAATTATCAAAGGAATTACAAATATCAATTTATTCTTTTATGAAGTCCCTAATGGTCTAGCTAGGAAGATATAAATTATTAAGGTGATTTACAATAGTCCCCCTTAATTATAATGTTAGATATTTTACATTAGTTTTCTAATCTGATGCCCCAAAGAGTGTAAAGTAATTCAACATAGTGATTGGATTGATGCCCCATACTACCTTCATAGGCTACAACAACAATTCCAAGATGATTTCTAATAACTCCGTCCCTCTTGCTGATCTAGGATTGTCTTTGGAGGCTCCATCAAAATTCAGCTTATACCATTGTTTAGGTGGTGGGATCCACTAGACAAGACATCTATAAATGATGATAGGAACCTTCATGTAAAGCTCATGAGTATCAAAACCTCAATTAGTGAGAACACTTTCTTCCTCCTTTAGATAATTCTATTTTTTGGGAATTCTAAACTTTCAACACCTTATCTCACTACACCCCTATTGCTTTGGTTCCTCCTATGGATCCACCTTATGGTATGCCTCCCCATATTATGGTTAGTGTTACCTCTACCCAACCTATGATCACCCAATCATATTATTCCACCCATAACCCATCTTATACCACCACCCAAACTCAATCAAACATCTTAACTAATATCCAAACACCTGCTACACCAATCAATACCTCTAAGATAGGAGTAACCTCACCTCTTGTTACCCATTCTTCATCCACCATGGGGGTATCTTCTACCCCTATTTCTACCATTCCCCTTATCACTAAAAATCCACCTATTTCCATTCCACTTCAAAATTTGGTGCTTTCCATACCTCCTACCCTCCCACCTATTATCACAAGAGTTACCATTCAACCCCAACCAATCAATCCACCCATACCTCCAAATCAACCTATATCAATCCCTCACCAAATACCCTTGACATCCTACTAATATGTTCCTAATCCATAAGGATACATATCACTTTTCACCCATCCTTTTATTCCCTTTAACCCTTATGTGGCATCATCCCAACCTTTAATGACCACATACCAATATGTGGTATCTTCTTAACCTTCTACCACTTATCTATATATTGCTACCACCTAACCTCAACCAAACATACCACACAATTATGGAGCTTCCCAACCTCACACATATTTGGTCAAAATGTTAATAGATAAAATGACCAACCTAGAGTCATTTATCTTTAAGGATCATAACCTTTTATCTTATGATCAAATCTAGAATTAATCTATTCACCCATCCATCCCTATCTGATCTTATTCTCCTCAATGGGAACTTTAGACACCAAAATTATGTCACACAAGTGCGTAACTCCTTGTGTCAAAACCCTCCTTGAGCCCCTTTTAATAATTAGCCTACCTAACCCCTATTTTTACCCCTTACACATTTTAATTTAAAATATTTAGTTAAGTTAATTAAAAACTACTTATCCCACCTTACTTTGCCACCTCATCTTAAGACTAATTTTTACCCTCTGAGTAACTTCAAGACTTAGTCCCCTAATCCTAACTACCGATGACTTGTTCTCACCCTAAACATAAATTATTAAATAACTACGTCCTTCTTAACCTTGCATTTCTAATATTTCCTAACATATACCACACATGATAGGAGAAGGAATAGAAACTAGGCTAAATATAGCCCTTTTACCTATTCTCATGCCACCAACATTGGTCAACCCACATCTGACATTGGTAGAATTATCAACGTCATTTACTTAATCCAAATTCCAAGCTAATATTTAAGTCAGTAAAAATAAAAATAAAAAATAATTCACATACAGGATTTGGCATTCAACTTTTTACATCTAGGCTTACCATTAGTTACTCTGCATAAATTAGTCCATATTAAGAATTGATATACTACATAGAGCTTGAATTATTCTAAACCAACAACACAGACTTGTCTTTCTATTCACCTATTGCTTCAACATGCCTCATCAGAGCCATTTATCTGGCACTCATAGTTCATCCATTTCACCAACTAAGTATATCTCTATGTTTTATAATTCTTTTAAACAGTCATTTTACTATTACTTTACATTATATTATTTATCATTTTAAATACATCAAAACTCTCCCTATGAGGCAGTTGTAAACTCCTTCACCTATTTTCCTCTGCTTCAAACATACCAGTCCTCTATCTACACCCACCTGAGTCTTACCCACTCCCTTACGATTATTCCTAACCTCATAAACCTGACCAACATTCACCTCCTAGTTCAAAAAAGTCTCTTACAACCTCCTAAGAACCTACTACCCTTACCAACATAGGTCACATAACTAAAATCAATAATACATCCTTACCAACATCAATAGCCTTAATCAACATCAATGACTATGTATTTCCACTAACTTCCTTGAGCCTACCCAAACAACCTCTAAAAACTCAAATAACTCACATTACCTACACTGTGTCACTCTCTGATGCACTTAAACTGTAAGAATGGTACAAACATCTCTCTCTCTCTTACTCTCTCTTTCATTTTGTTATTCATTACCGTTTTGTTTCAAAAAGTGGATTATCATTCCTGAGGAAGTTTGACACTTCCAAGAACAAGCAGGTAGCTTGACATCCCACTCATATATCTACTAACAAATATTTTTGGTGGTAGTGCTTTCTTATTTACAGGTAGTCCTCCCTAGCCAAAGAGGAGTACTCAACATCATCTGGATACAACACACAACCAATCTGGGTTCTCTTTAATCTCTAATTCCTACCCTTCATCTTTGTTTTTCCTTAAACATCAAATAGATTCAAAATTTAGTGAAACATTTCTGACATGCTCGGTGGGACCCTGGAGTTTTCCTTGGGTTAATTACTTGTTTTAAGAGTTCATATAGGTACATTATAGTGAAAATTTCATTCCTTGCACTTTATCTCTCTCTTTTTCCTCAAAATGAAATATTAAACATTTTATTTTCTATTTAAAGGCAATAAACCAAAATTTCTTCTTCCTTGTCACTCTTCTCTTTATTTTGTCTCTAAAAGAAACTTATCATTTTTCTTGTAAGTTAAAAAGAATCTCTTATTTATCTCTTTATTGCATGCACATTAGGATGGTGAAATTCATTCACTTCTCCTATTTCATCATTATTTTCATTTAAATCAAAACACTTCAGATTTGGGTTTAAAACTTACTGCACTTCATTGTTTACTTGTTGCATATTAGCTCACCTAGTTAATTACAAGCATTATGAATGAATCATAGTACACCTATGTTACACTACCAGATCACACTCATATAAACAATCTAAACTCACTTTAAATAATTCCCATCAATATTTCATCACCTGGTGGATCACCTTACCCTACCCAACTATCTTACTTAGATTTCACCACCAAGGGGAGAACCCACTCCATTCTCTAGCAGAGTATAAACTCTAGACAGAAGGTATATTCTAGATAAGTAGCCTAGCTTGGCTTCAGATCTATGAAGTGTGGGGAGAAATCTCCTATAACAAGCCACATACCTATTCTAACATATATTTCCTCTTAAGTACCAAAACTAACCTAAAACTAGCTCTAGATTGCTTTCTAGTACCTTAGATAACCAAACTCTCATCTCACTATCTGATTGAGGCATAAGCCAACATGAGACTGAAATTAATCTCTAGGAGTTAATAATTAGTGGTTGTATGTTATTTTTCTACTTTTATATTACCTTATATATTTTTTGAGTTGGTAAGGATGTTTTTCCATTGATTTACAAAATTAACAATATTTATAATACTCAGGTTGTATAACCTATTATATCAAGTTTTTTTAGTGTTCATCCTCCTTATACAGACCTCTTACATCCTCTTTTTTGCCTATATTTTGCCTCTAAGTTTCTAAAACATTGTATTTTTCATCTCTTAGGACTCCACAGTGACTGATATTAGTTAAACCCATCGATGTCAATAGACTTTAACCTATCAACATCAGTCAAGTGATCGACATTAGTGACTGTGTAAATTGGTTATTTTTAGTTTGCTCAAAATAAAAAGCTAAAATAACCTACCTACCCACACCTAATCCTAGTTTTTCCTCACTCTGTCACTAATACAGAGTTCTAAGACTATTTATACTTCTTCTTGCATGGTATTGATACGAAGCCAATCCAAAATTCTTATCGATTATGCAAGATGGCAACCACTTCCACCTTCTCCTATTATTGTTGATTCTATTATGGAGCATACTTCAAATATAGAGCATACTCCTAGCCCCAACCAAATTCCCATTGTGCCTAAAGGAGATCAAGATTTTTCTAGATTTCTTGATCATAATGTGGCAACCCTTCAGCATTACCTTTCCATGAGCCAAACCTGCAGTTCTTCGAATGACCCACAATATGGTATGCCAACTTCTCTGATGGAAATAACTTCAATTTGAGATGTCTCTATTATGTTACCCATGTTACTCAAACCATCACTTTGACAAGTAACCCAACCATAAATAATTTCCAAAGTTTAGCATCACCAACTTCCCTATCTCACCTAAACTTTGTCATGACTTCCATGCCTTCATAACCACAAGTAGTTGATTCAAGTCTAACCCCATTTCAAAATTTAGTGGTACCCATCCCATCTACTCTCACACCTATAATTACATGAGTTGAGACTTACCATTCACCTAATATAACCATGCCAAGAACCCAACCTATAATAATAACATCTAACCAAAGCATAGTCTCTAACACAATAGGACAAGCCCCTTTCATTTGTACCCCCAACCTATGACTCATTACCCCTATGTTATGTCAACACAACTGTAGAAATATATGTCATCATTTCCACTACCTCTTACTAGGTTCCCTATAATTTATGGGGTATCTCCCAAACTAATCCTCCTCTAGACCTTATTATGATGCTAATGGACAAGATGTCTAATCTAGAGACATCCATGTTAGGTTCAAAGAATGTTTTATCTTATGATCAGATATGTAATGAGCCCATCCATCCTTATGTGCCTATTTTCCCTTATCTAAGCCAATGTGAACTCCCCAAATGTACTTGCTTCTAGAGTAAAGAGGACCCATAATAGCATTTATGAGCATTTAGACATGCTTGTTATTTAATAGGGCACGATGATGAGTTATTTATTCGCACCTTCCCTATGTTTCTTTTGAGTGTTATCCTGGATTGGTATATCTCTATAACAAGACACTCCCTTTTCTCATTTACCAAAATCACATAACTATTTCTAGACCATTTCTCTATCAACATTTTTAAAAAGGTTTCTATTATGGACCTTTATTCTATTAAATAATTTGATGATGAGTCTATCATAGATTTTTTCACTCATTGGAGAGGCTTAATCAATCAACTCTCCTTCTCTTTACCCCAACTTGAGCTTAGTAATTTCTTCATGAGGGTATGTGTTAAGCACATTTCATCCACACTCTGAGTACAAACTTTTTGCGCATTTGATGAAGCCTTTACAATGGCATAGAAACTTAAAATATGGGATATAGATGAAGACAAAGTTAAGTTGATTAGTAAGAATGCCAATTTCAAATCAAATGACTCCTCTTCTTCTAAAACTTCTCCTTCTAACCAAACATATAAAGACTCTGCCAATGTAGTGTTCATTAATCAGCTTCTTCCACAACCACAAACCAACCTAATTCCTTGACCTCACAAAATCCAACCAAACAATTCCAACAATATTATGAACAAACACAATACACTCCCATTAGGGAGTCGTATACTTCTATTTTGAAAAAACTATTGCAACAAGGAGCCATAACCCTTCCTCAAATCAAGCCTCCTACACAGTTTAATCCCCCCCATCCTATTCTTACTTGGTATAAAGAGGATGAGTTTTGTGACTACCATCGAGTCAAAAGCCATAATTCTAATAACTATAAAACACTCAAGAACATTGTTCAAGACATGCTTGATAGGGGTGATCTCATTTTTGATAACCCTAATGTGCCTTCTAATCAAAATATGGATGTGTTCAAATAATATTTTCCTAACCATTCACCTAATAAAAATATTATTCAAACCATGACTAATAACTCATGTGATCATAATATCCATACAGTCAATATGGTCTTTCCATTACCTCTAGTCCAACCTATCCCACAATAGGAGGCACCCATTTTACCTACTCCTCCCCCATAATTGATGGATTTTGTTTTGCCCATCATTCATCCTTGAGTAAAAGATCCTACTTCACCCATTCCACTCTCATGTGAGGAAGAGCCTCCTTTACCTCTCCTTTTTCCATAAGAGGAGTCTGTATTTCCAGTTCTTTTTGTACCCATTTTACCTATCCTCTTACCACTTGAGGACTGCACCTTACCCATTCCTCAACTACATGTTAAGGGGAACATCATTCCTATGCTCTATCCCCTTGAGGAGACTTCTTCATCTGCCTCTCCTCCACCAATGGAAGGTAGTACCCCATCCACTCCTCCTTCGCACTTAGAGGAACCAGTGTTATCTACCCCTACATTAGATGAGAGACCTATTGTGCCTACTCCAATTCAACCAATTTTACCACTTCTTTTACCTATGAAAGATTATACTTTACCTATTCCTTGACCACATGTTGAGGGAGAAATTATACCCATGCTCTACCCCCTTAAGGATCCTTTTTCACCTACCTCTCCCCCACCCATGGAAGACCATGCCTCTTCAATCATCTTTATCAAAAAATTCCATGTTATGGATCTTTCTCATCTTTGGCCCAAGGTAGTAGAGGCCAATATTTTCCCTCTTTCTCAAACACCTAAGACTTCTAAATAATCAATTATAAGGCCTACATTAATTTCATTTAAACCCTACTCATGGTTAGTGGAAAGTTTAGAATTTATTGACTCCATAAAGTTAGATTATGAGGCATTTTGGGACCAACTTAAAACTCTTTATCTTACACAATAAATTGCATCCTCTACCACCAATCCTCTCACTACCCTTTACCCCAACAAAGTTAGAGCTTCTTCACCAAAATCACCAAAATCTTGTCCTTCTATGTTAGAACCCTCACCCTCATAGGCCCCTACCACATTAAAGTAGATCAAGTTTTTAGGCATTTGCTCAGTCTCTAATCTAATTCATCCATAGGTAAAATTAGATCTGACTCTCCAACCATAATTTGGAGTTCCATGACCTAAACCAAGGAGGAATGTTAAGCTTCCTAGACATCATTGATCTTTCCCTCTTCCACCCTCAACTTTTCCATCAGTTTTGGGACCATATCCCTCTACTTTAGTTGGAGTATCACTGATCCAAGTGAAATAAAAGGCTAAGTTGCCTCTACTACTACCTCTACCACCTAGTAGGCCTTTCACATCTGACACCATGATACCTAACACCAAAAAAGTGTCAACAAAACATGTGGTTCCACTTTTGCCTAAAAAGGTGCCATGCAAAATCGCCCCCATGACTCCTAAACCAAATAAGGTGCTTACCCACATTACAACAATAAGTTTTATCCCACTCGTAAGCTCTCAGATCTTTTTCCTATGCCAATTTTTGTAACCCTCCAAAATAACTCTTCCTCCCATTAATACTTATATCCCTTTTGGACTGAAGCCATCTTGGTTCAATGATACATAAGTGTGTCTATATCATCATTCATCTAGACATGATACTGAGAGTTGTAAGGCTCTCATGATAGTCATTTAGCAACACTTTGATATCGACACTCTCTAAGTTGATACTCCCATTAACCTTCCTACTATTCGACCCCTAGCATCCACAATTCCTCATACTATTCCACTTGAATTCAAACCCAAAGATGTTGTCGTACCCCCTTTGCCACCTCCTTCACCTATGTTTCAGATCAACACGGTTAATGTGGCCACATGATGATAAAATCAAAAGGATAAAGGTAACGAAAAGGTCATTGTCCCTTGGGATCATCTCTTCTCCAAAGACACTCCTCCTTTGAATCTTAAGATTTCCATTTTGGGTGTCTTGAAACTAAGATCTTTAAAAGTTATTCAAAACTTGATGGTGAAACAACTTCACTAAACCCCTGTGAAAATGTTTTTATATGAGTTAATCCAAAACTCACCCCAACACTTTCAATATTTTATTAGTGCCTTTCAATTGGTTGAGGTATAACCTGTGATCCCCAACCTCTTGCAGCTTTGGTCAGCTCTCTTAACACCATCTCCCTAATTTCCTTCAGTGATTCAAAAATTTCACTTCAACACCCTATAGATCAAGATTCTACCCTTTTTATCATCACATATATCGATCAAATACATGTCAAAAGAGTCATGATTGATGGAGGATCTATTATTAATATTATCTCCACCCATGCTTACAAATAGCTAGCCTTTCTTGACAATTACATGTCTCAAATCGATGCAATGCTTTTCTCCTTTAATGATACCACAGCTACTACAGTGGGCATGATTGTCTCACATATCCATGTGAGGCCCTGCATAATTTTTGAGCTCCTCTATGTTGTAAAAGGATATTTTTAATATAATATACTACTTGGACAACCTTAGATACATGATATGACATGTGTGCCCTTGACTTTGCACTTTTGCATCAAGTTTGAGCACAATGGGCAAGTGCATGTTCTTCCCACTAACCCACCTCCTTTCAAAACATGTAACATGACTTATATCCCTAATTATGTTATCATTCCTTTAAATACATCATATCCTCCATATTATACTTCTAAAGCTTCCACATGCTCCACTATCCTAGTTACACAAATATCGACAACACAAATTCTTGTTAAAGACCCCATGGAGGAAACTTTCAAACATCTATCACTTGAAGAATATCACTTTTTGACACTCAACATGTTCCATTCTCCATAAAATATATGGAAAGTTTCATATGCACCCAAATTATGATCCTCATATTGGGATGGTCATCTTGTATAGACCCCCTAACCTTCAAACTAATTTCACATATGGAGGAATTTATTGATCTCCCACTATTGGTAATCCATCCTCTTCACCACAATGGTTTACCTATGACTTCTCTTTCCTGAGCAAGCCTAGCTTTTCTTACACCTATGTGTAGACACCAAAATCGTGTCGACTCCCCTGGTCACTCCCCGTCTTATTCTTCTTCGCCTATTTAATCCTTGTCGATCACTTGTTCCACCAACCTTGACCCTGGCAGCATGTAAAAATGAGCACAGAGCTAAAGCTAGACTCTATCCCCATTATGCATCTGCCGACGACGGTCTTTACCCGGCCGATGTCGCCGACGTCGGTCACCTATCGGCTGACATCGGCAATCTTGCCGACGTCGGTCACCTTGTCGTTATCCGTTATCAGTTATCATTCGGTTTCCCGAAACGGTTGACGAACCGTCTCTGGAACCGTCCCCCGCCTTCATCAACCTCCGCTAACCATTCGAGACCAGACCCCAAACGCTATCCTGAACGCTATTTGAAACGCAGATCAATCGAACCCCGAGCAATCATCAACCTGCGAACTCTGACATCAACACTCTCGGCATCAACCAATCTGCATTCAATCCGGCACTCCAACTATGGCTTTCATCGCATCTTCTGGCAGGTAAGTATTTATTCTGTTCATTTTATTTCTTCCTTAGTTATTATTTATCAGTTCTGTTATCCCGATTCCTTAGACCCGACCCGACCTTACCCAGACCCTGTCCCAACTCTGTTCAGACCCAGCATCCCTCGTTTACATCCCTACCCCTATCCTGACTCTTTCAGACCTTGCCCAGACCCTGTCCCGACTCTCCCAGAACCTGTCCCAAACCTATTCAGACTTGTCCAGAACCTGCCCTGACCGACGCCGGTCACTGCCCCAATCGACGACGGTACTTCAACCGACGTCGGCACCTTCCCAGACCGACGCTGGCACCATAGAGACTGACGCCGGCGACTGTGCAGAATAGTGCCGCTTATCAGGTACGCATTTTATTTTCTGTCATTTATTTCTCTCATTTCATCTTTTATTATCTACTTTCATCCAATATTATGCTTTTTATCAGTGGGTTGATATCCTTCTAGGGAGTCTTCGTACTTTTGGGATCGGGCGTTCGCCTGACAACCCACCATATCTTTGACTAACATCTTTCCGTGTTTTAGTCTCTTTTTCGCAGGTGTCATTCCTCCACAGCGAAAGAGGAGAATCTTCCAACGTCTAATTTCAGTGCGCTCAACTTTATCAGGTACTTCTAGCCTTAACCTTTTATTTCAGTTTCTTATTTCTTCTTTGAATGTAGAAAGCAATTTTGCATAGAAACATTCTGGCACGCCTGGTGGGACCCTAGGTCCTCCTTGGGTTCTTTCTTTCTTTCGTTCATTTAGGCGCATTAGGTTTCTTCCTTTTTGCCTCCTTTCGTCTCTTCTTAAACGACATCATAAGCAGAACTAAAATGAACATTTCTTTCTTGCACTTCTAGACTAGCTAAACTCATATTCTTTGACTCTTTCTCCATTCGTCTTCATACGAACAAACATTTCGACTTGGACATTAAAACACTTTGCATTCATTTCTGTTTGCCTGCATCTTTTAGACCACACATAGTAATTAAACCGCATATTGAATTAATCTAGATCACTTGATGTTACACGACCAAACCACCTGCACTAAATAAACATTTTAACTTACCTGAAACAAGGCCCGACTGGGATTTCATCCCCCAGCGGATACCTTACCCGTCCCGGTGACCCTACTTGGATTTCATCACCAAGGGGGAAGCCCACTCCGTTCTCTGGCGGAGTATAATCTCTAGGCGAGGTATATCTTGGCTAAGCGAAACCAGCTAACCACTGGAATCGTGAAGTGAGGGGAGCTTGCTCCTTAGCACCAGGCCACGTACCAGACCCTAACACAGACTTCCTGAGCACCATAACAAAACTCGAAACCTTCCATAGACTGCTTCTTCTAGGACCCGACTCACAAAGCCAACCTCCCCAAACACACATTCTAAGGCATAAGCCACTATAATCCTAAAAAATTTACTTCTAGAATTTTAGGATCTGCTTGTGTCTTCATCTTTTTAGTTCTTATCTGCTTGTTTGAGCGTGTAAGGACGTTCTCTCTTGCCTTTTATGGTTTTGACACACAGTCAAACCAAGGCCCTTTTTGACCACTCTGGCCGTCAACTACTTTCGTCCACCTCATCTCTAACCCGTCCTATCATGGAGTTCCACTCGGAGACTGAAAGAACTCCTAGAGGACCGACCCTGACCCCGACTCAACTTCCCATCATCCCTGAAGGGGACCAGGATTTCAAAAAATTCTTGGACCTCAATACCACAACCCTCCATAACTATCTCGCGAGAAATCCAATGCGAGACCTTTCGGGTGACATGGCGACGACATCGACACCATTCATCATCCAACCATTTTTGACTCAGCCTTTCGCCCCAACCGTTAACTCAACCATGGCCAATACGAAAAGTTTGGCCTCTTCGTCTAATTTTAGATCGACCTCCATTGGGGTTTCGTTACCCCCTCAATCATCTACAAATCAACCAAGTTCTACATCGTATCAAAACTTGATTGCCTCGACCCCTTACACTCTTGCACCCACAAATGTAGGAGTGCCAACCTATCCCTATACCAGTGCTGATATTCAACCACCTTTGGCGGTGCCTAGTCAACTTATACCTTCGACCTTCATGACGCAACCACCCTTAACCTCTACTTCTGCCCCTGCGACTAGTCATCCATACATTGCACCCTTATTGGTACAACCGACTACGTCGTATACCTCCTCTAGCCTCTTTCAAGCACCTTACAACCTTGGGGGCGCTCCGTCCACCAATCTGTCAGCAGACGTCATCAAGATGCTGATGGATAAAATGTCCAGTCTCGAAGCTTCTATTTCCGGTTCAAATAATATCTCTTCATATGACCAGATTTATAACGAGCCCATTCATCCTTCTGTCCCTATTCGACCATACCCCAACCATTGGGAGCTTCCTAAATTTACTCGCTTTCAGAGTAAGGAAGACCCACAACAACATCTACGGGCATTTAGACATGCCTGCTATCTTATTGCCCACGATGATGCGTTATTATTACGCACGTTTCCTATGTCTCTTTCTGGCCCTGCCCTTGACTGGTATAGCTCCCTTGCCAGACATTCTATCTTTTCCTTCATTCAACTCGCTCAATTATTTGTTGACCATTTCTCAATCAATATCACTAAACAAGTCTCGATCACAGACTTTTACTCCATTAGGCAATTTGACGATGAATCAGTAGTTGATTTTGTCGCCCGTTGGAGAGACTTGATCAACCAGCTCTCCTTCTCCTTGCCTCAACCTGAGCTCATTGAGCTCTTTTCCCGAGCATGTGTCAGTCACATCTCATCCACCTTGCGGGTTCAAACATTCCACACTTTCGATGAGGCCTTCACCATGGCCCGAAAGCTTGAACTCTATGCTATTGAAGAAGATAAGGTCAAATTGTGTAACACTAACACAAGAACCAATGACCATTCTTCTTCCAGACCTTCTTCTGCCCACTCTCAATCTAAGGGGTTGGTAAACACTGTCATCTTTAGACCATCATCTTCAACAATAACCAACCGACCAGCATCTTCAACATTAGACTACATCAATAAACATTTTCAACGTCAATCCATACAGCGTCAATTCACTCCAATTGGAGAGTCATATGCCTCTATCTTGGATAAACTCGTCAAGCAGGGGGTCCTCAATCTCCCTTCAATCCGACCACATCAATTCGACCCCTCAACACCTATCCCTGCATGGTACAGGGAGAATCACTTTTGTAACTATCACCATGTCAAAGGTCATGATACGGATCACTGTCAAACTTTTAAAAACCTCGTCCAGAACATGCTAGACAAGGGTGATCTTATCTTGGATAATCCAAATGCACCGCCCAACCAAAACCTCGACATCTTCAAACAACCTTTTCCTAATCACCCGCTTACTCAAGACAACATCCAAACCATGATCAATGACCCTCAAGACCATGATATACACACCGTCAACACTATCTTACCTCTTGTCCCTAACCAACCTTCTTCACTGGATGAAGAACCCTCTTCTCCTATTAGTCCTCCATCTATTTCTCCTATATTGGAGGATGCCTTGATCACACCTACACCATTAGCCCTACCTTCATCCAATGACCATACCTTGCCTACTCCTCAAGCACAAGCAGAAGGCATGATCATCCCTACCCTCTGCCCACTTGAGGAGCCACCCTCTCCTATTTCTTCTCCACCAAGAGAAGACCCTATCTCTTCACCCATTTCGATTGAGGAAGACCCAGTCACGGTTTCCTCTTGCCCTTTGCCTGAGATTGTTATATCTCACTCACCTCCATCCACATCTAAACCCAAACCCATATCTAACCTTGCCTCGCACAATAGTGGCCCTCGACCCAAACTAATGAAGACCATTATACAACATCGGAGGACTCCTCCCCCACCTTCGTCATTAATTTCAATCCTAGGCCCACATCCATCCACTTTAATAGGAGTACTGCCTACTCCCATCCTTCACAGAGGCACGTCGCCTCCATTACTCTATCAACCTGTCAAACATATATCTTCTCTAAATCATCGACCAACATCTCTTACACCTCTTAAACCAACGTCATCAACCCTCACTGCAATAAAATATCCAGACCCGTTAGCAAGTTCTTATACCTTGTTGTTACGGCACTTATTGCAGTCATCTCGCCTCAACCTTCCGCCTCTCAAACCATATCATTCTCTCGGACCTAAACCACCTTGGTTCGACGACACTCGTATTTGTGCATATCATCACACACCTGGACATGACACGGAGCATTGTTGTGCCCTCAAGGTCGTCATTCGCCAATGTCTGGGGAATGACACCTCTCTTCTTGACCACGTTATCAAGCCTTCAACACCGCCCCTCTCATCAACTCTCGGATCAAGACCCTCTTGGTTCGACAACTCTAAATACTGTCACTATCATCATACTCTGAGACATGACACTGAGCATTTTTGCACTCTTAAAGCTGTCATTCGTCACCAACAGAGAAAGGATTCCCTTCTCATCAAGGATCCTCTAGACCTTCCCTCCCACAAATCATCAACACCAACTCATACCTCTCCAACCTCATCACCTAAATCGGGATCTCCACGCCAGGTTCTGGTTCCTTTGTCACCTTTAACCCCCTTATTCGACATCAACACAGTCCATCTGACCACTAAACCTCAACCTACCTTAACCAATTAGTCAAACATTCTCCCTAGCCGCTGGGGGAATTCAACCTTCATCCAAACTTTGACCAATTTTTCAACACAGTCTCGACCACATATCAATCACTCTTTCAACTTAGCCTCAACCAGACTAGCAACCAAACATTTAACCCAACCTCAACCAAACATTCGACCCAACCAAAGACCAAATACCAACCAATCAACCCTCGACCAACCATTGACCAACTATCAAATGACCAAATCTCAACCAAACATTGACCAACTTTTTTATCCATACATTCAACCAGTCTCGATCAATCAACGACCATATCAGTCAACTTCACGTCCACTCATCAATCAACACGTGACCAATATGGAGCGAAGTAAACAAGGCAAGTTTGCTCCTAATTGGCTTGGACCTTTTATTATCACGCACAAGTATGGATCAGGGACTTATCGTCTGTCCTCTCTTGATGGACGCCCAGAACCTGACCCTCTTAATGCGTTGCACCTGTGACCGTTCTACTGCTAGTCGAGTACTTGTCCACTTGACACTTAACTTGAGCTCGTCCCTTGAGCAATCCCCATCCTCTTAATCCTACCTCCTTTTAACCCTATTCCTCTTAACAATTCCTATAACCCTTTTATGCGGTATGGATGCTTTGTCCTCATAAAAGGGAGCCCTGGACCTTCTATAATCTTGTCCATGACTCACATTTCTATAAAAACAAATCAAGATGTCACCATATCCATGGTCACTATATCTATATCAAAATCAAAAAGCAGACTGCTCCCTCGAAGGACAGCTGTACTATCATTACTGTAATTAATAGACTGATCCCTCGAAGGACAGCTATTCAAAAGCCTTTATATTAAACAAAAATCTAGACCACTCCCTCAAAGGATGGCTATGACTAATCTGGCAATAAATAGCACAATTTTAGAAGCTTCCCGCATTGATCAGCTTCACAACCTGACCACCAAACAAATGACATCTCTATGCAGGCTTCCCGCATTGATCAGTCTGCGCCAAAAAAAAAAAAAAAGAAAATTGAATAAGTCATGGACTTGACTTATAGTTGTCTCAGGGTCTCCTATAAAAAGGGGCAAAGTTATCTTTGCTCTTAAAACAGGTTACCCTTCTTCCTCCTCCTATCACCTGCTCAAGGGACTTCGAGCTCACTTTAGTGTCTAAGTGATTCGATTACCGCTCTAACATAACCATGGTCAACGACGTCACGCATGAATGGGGCTCTTGGTTCTCATAACCCCTATTTATGCTATCTTTTTGGTCCTTGTCAATGAAAGAGCAATATGCTTTTCACTTCTTCTGCACTTTGGTCACATTCACCTTCATCACTTGTCACTCAACTCAGCTCAACTCTCTTTTCAGACCATCAACATGACCTACCCTGTTCACCCTAGTTTCTATGGACACCAATACACATGGAAACTATCGACCCGCCACAATTTATGTCCAGCATAAACCAATACTTGCTGAAGCATAAATAGACCTCAATTAATTTTTAGCATACATCCATCACGCATATGGAATATTGCTAGGGATGAAAAACCCCTCAACCAATGTTGCAGAATACACCATTTGGAAAAGGCTGCAACATCTCTTCTCCTCATCATTTCATCATAACCATGACCAATCTATCAACTATTTTAACCACCTGTCTACCACTCGGACCCTTTGTCTGAACTACATTGGTCTGAGGCCCTTCCACAGGGGCTATGTAGGCAGCACTCAGATGACACGATTGTCTTCTGGGGTTAGCTCGACCATTCTTATTTGTTCATCTCTCTGATGGACAAACCTTCTTGCCTTCTTTTAACCATAACCTTGCCCTTCACCATGACCCATTTCCATCCCTTTGACCCTTCCTCCCTTCTAGGGAGAACTACATTAGCCTGAGGCCCTATCACCAGGGCTATGTAGGCAGCACTCAGTTGACATGGGGTCTTCTGGGGTTAGCTCGGCCGCATCCTTTCATCCATTCATCCATCCATCGACCACCAACCATTGGAGATCATGCCTATCTCCTCTGACCTCGACCACTTCCAAGGCATTGTTGCCTTGGTTGTTTTTGCATGTATGCTACCTCATGACTGGTTAGCAGAATTGTGTGCAGACCTTTTTGAACCCTCACAAGTATAGGATCGCACACCAGTTGATCCACACTACTTGTGACTTTTTCATGTTTCTAGGAGCACTTCCTGAGCCCGAGATACCTGGAACGCGACGACCCATTTGGAGCTTCAGCTTAGATTGAGTGACCCGATCAGCAGACAACTAAATGCTGGGGCCCGATTATTTCAATTTTGGCACTCCTCAACCCTTGACCTACGACACTTTTGACCTGACCATCTCGTGCAATGGTATGCATGCAATCACAAATTTTGCCGCGTTCACCCTCACTCCTTTTTCATCCACTCCTTGTCAAATCAGCACCCGATTCCTGGTTCCCTTCCCTCGACTCCTGCTTTGAGGGGGAATACCTTATCCTTAATCGGGGCAACCTATCCACTTCCTATTTTTGTCTTGCAGTTCATTCGAACAACCAACAAGACGAAATCAACCTTATCCCTCACCTGGGGCACTCACTCCTATTTTTGTCTTGCAGTTCATCCAGAATAACCAACAAGACAAAAAGGGGCAAATGTAGACACCAAAATCATGTCGACTCCCCTGGTCACTCCCCATCTTATTCTTCTTCGCCTATTTAACCCTTGTCGATCACTTGTTCCACCAACCTTGACCCTGGCAGCATGTAAAAATGAGCACAGAGCTAAAGCTAGACTCTATCCCCATTATGCATCTACCGACGACGGTCTTTACCCAGCTGATGTCACCGACGTCGGTCACCTATCGGCCGACATCGACAATCCTACCGACGTCGGTCACCTTGCCGTTATCTATTATCAGTTATCATTTGGTTTCCCAAAACGGTTGACGAACCGTCTCTGGAACCGTCCCCCGCCTTCATCAACCTCCGCCAACCATTCAAGACCAGACCCCAAACGCTATCCTGAACGCTATTTGAAACGTAGATCAATCGAACCCTGAGCAATCATCAATCTGTGAACTCCGACATCAACACTCTCAGCATCAACCAATCTGCATTCAATCTGGCACTCCAACTATGGCTTTCATCGCGTCTTCTGGCAAGTAAGTATTTATTCTGTTCATTTTATTTCTTCCTTAGTTATTATTTATCAGTTCTATTATCCTGATTCCTCAGACCCGACCCGACCTTACCCAGACCTTGTCCCGACTCTGTTCAGACCCAGCATCCCTCGTTTACATCCCTACCCCTGTCCCGACTCTCTCAGACCTTGCCCAGACCCTGTCCCGACTCTCCCAGAACCTGTCCCGAACCTATTCAGACTTGTCCAAAACCTGCCCCGACTGACGCCGGTCACTGCCCCAACCAACGACAGTACTTCAACCGATGTTGGCACCTTCCCAGACCGATGCCGGCACCACAGAGACCGACGCTGGTGACTGTGCAGAATAGTGCCGCTTATCAGGTACGCATTTTATTTTCTATCATTTATTTCTATCATTTCATCTTTTATTATCTATTTTCATCCAATATTACGCTTTTTATCAGTGGGTTGATATCCTTCTAGGGAGTCTTCGTACTTCTGGGATCAGGCGTTCACCTGACAACCCACCATATCTTTGACTAACATCTTTCCATGTTTTAGTCTCTTTTTCGCAGGTGTCATTCCTCCACAGCCAAAGAGGAGAATCTTCCAACGTCTGATTTTGGTGCACTCAACTTTATCAGGTACTTCTAGCCTTAACCTTTTATTTCAATTTCTTATTTCTTCTTTGAATGTAGAAAGCAATTTTGCATAGAAACACTATGTTTATAGGTGTGCCTAGAAAGGATTTGGTTTGGGTCATTATGAGTAGGGTGTTCATACACCTATTGAATATCTCACCAATAAAACCATTGAAAATGCCAAAAATAGCCATGATGTGGGTTTTTATGAACCAACTAAACTCACCAAAGCTTCTCATATACTGATTATTGAAGAGACAATCTCTCCTTCTCCATCCTATTCTCCACCACCACCTATCGAATCAGAGGTATCTATACCTCCTTATTTTTTTCAATAAATGCCATCCATTTGGGCCCCCTCACCTATCACTGGGGTAAGGAAACAAGGTCCCTTCTTATTCATCTTGAAATTATTGATGAAGACTCTCCCACTATCAACACTATCCAATGTTAAGATGATGATGTTATTCTCACATACATGGCTGCATATGACTCCTATATCTAATGATCACTCCCATCTAAAACATAAGCTATGTTAAATGAATCAACCACTGACATCAATTTTCCCTCTCACAATAACCCCCATGTCCTTAAGATTGGTCAATCTTTAGACTCCTCTAAGCAAGATAATTATGCCATATTTATTAATGACCATAGCAAAGCCTTCACATGGTCATATAATGACATACCTAGTATTAACCCCTCTATCATCATCCACAACATTATCACCAATCAATATGTTAAACTTATTAAGCAAAAGCTTCACAAAATGCATCCTCATATTGCTCTCCTTATCAAAGAAAATCTCCAACACCTCCTTTCTGTTAACTTTATTCAACCCATTGACTACCCATTATGGATTTCCAATATTATTACTATCATAAAATTGATAAGGGGAATCTGAATCTACATTGAATACCATGGCCTAAACCTTGCTTGTCTAAAGGATGACTTCCCTTTGCTAATTATTGACCAACTTTTTGATCTAACAGTCAGCCATGAGATGCTATCACTTATAGGTAGGTTCTCAGGTTACAATCAAATCCTGATTTCTCTTAAGGATCAACACAAAAAAACTTTCATTACCCCATGGGGGGCTTTCTATTATCAGGTCATGCCCTTTGGTCTGAAGAATGCTAATGCCACCTACCAATGTGTTATGAATTACATCTTCCATGATCTCCTACACAAAATTATGGAAGACTACATGGATGACTTACTCAGAAAGTCTAAACTTTGCCAATATCACTTGACAATTCTCAAAATCATATTCACTCATCTTCTCCAATATAATGTTCAACTAAACCCAAAGAAATGCATCTTTGGTGTCATTTTCCATAAGCTCTTTGGCTTTATAATTTCTCTCCGTGGTATTGAAGTCAACCCTACTAAAGTTTGAGAAATACTAAACATGTCTCCACCTACTAATATCAAACAACTTCACAGCCTACAAGATAAACTTCAGTTAATCCATTGCTTCATCTCCCAATTGTCAGATCATTTCCAACCCTTTCACCATCTCCTTAGAAAAGATGTCTCTTTCCATTAGAATACAAATTACTAGGAAACCTTTGATTCACTCAAATGGTATCTCCTTTCCCCACCAGTTCTTATTCCACCTAAGGAAAACTAGCCTTTCTACCTTTACATCTCTATAACAGACCATTCTCTGGGTGTTATGATTGCACATCAAGATGATCACCATCGAAAACAAGTGGTTTACTACATAAGCCACACACTTATTGATTATGAAACTTGATATGCCCATATCAAAAAGATTTGTCTTGTGTTGGTCTTTGAAACTTCCAAGCTCCATCATTATCTCTTAAATCACAAAACCTATGTCATCAGCCAAACTGATCCCCTCAAATATATGCATTCCAATCCATATCACACCCAATGTGTAGTTTTGTGGCTCATGATCCTTGTTAAATTTGACTTGGAATTTATTCAATAAAATTCTATCAAGGGGAAAACAATCATTGACTAGTTAATTGCTACCCCTTTACCTAACAACCAACCTTCAAACCTTGAATTCCCTGATGACATCTCCTATCAAATTATGATGTTCTTTGATAGATCTAAATGTCAACATGATAGGGGTGCATGAGTCATCTTCATCCCTCTTAATGGTGAACCTATTCCTTTGTCATTTAAACTAGATTTTGAATGTACTAAAAATATGGTTGAATATGAAGCTTTGGTCTTAGGGCTTCAAATGGCTATTTTCTTGGGTGTCAAATCAATAACCATTTTTGGTGACTCCTAGCTAGTGGTTAATTAGGTCAATGGTTTATACCTATGAAAAAATGAAATTTTGAAACAATATAAATATCATATAGATACGCTATTAGAATCATTCAGCTCCTACCTCTTGCAAATTATTCCTCAATTTACAAACAAGTTTGTTGACACAATGACTTCTCTTGCTTCACACATACCTTCTTCACCCTCTTCCTCAAAATCTATGTCATTATACATCACTTAACATTTCCCTCTTATGTATCAAATAACATCCTTTTTATAAGAAATATAACACACAACCCACATGACTTATAGTAAAATGAACTCACAGATTACCTCTCCTTTTCTAATACCCTTCCTGACCTCTCTAATAATGGGAGATGTGCCTTCATGAAATGTGTCACTCATTACACTATGCTAGGGGGACTTCTCTATAAGTGAGGTTTTGATGGTCTCCTCCTTAGATGCCTCACTAGTAGTGAGATCCCCTTCACCATTAAGGAAGTTCATGATGGGATTTTTAGTGGACATTTCAATGGTAACATAGTTGCCAAACATATCCTTTGACTCAACTACTATTGCCAACACTCCATCAAAACTGTAGTGATTATGTTAAGTGTTGTGTCAAATGTCAACAACACGCTAACTTCCTTCATGTTCCAAGCCATATCTTATAAGTTTCCAAAGACTTATAGTCCTCCTAATGGGGTTTGGATCTAATTTCTGAAATTAACCCTCATTCATCTCTCTATCACCATTCCATCATTATTGTTATTGAATACTTCACCATGTGGGTCAAGGCCATTCCTCTCATCTCCACTAAGGCTGACAAAATTATTGACTTTATTAACCATCACATCATCTATCATTTTGGTTTCCCTCATAAAATTATAATAGATAATAGTAAATATTTCAAAAATAAGACTATCCAAAATCTTTGTGACACCTTTCAAATCAAATTAAGCTTTTCATCGTTATACTATCCATAAGCAATTGGATAGGCAAAAACTTCTAACAAAACCTTAACCAAAATCCTGATGAAGGTAGTCAATGATACTGATAAGGATTGGCATACACACATTCCCTTTACTTTATGGGCTTACCATACTAGCATTCAAACCCCTACATGTGCTACACCTTTTTCCTTGGTCTATGAGATGGAAGCTATTTTACCTCTTGAGGTTCAAATTCCTTCTCTTCACATTTCTCTACAAGACATACTTGTTAATGATGACTTTCAACAAGAAAGTCTAGCTCAACTTGAGTTGCTTGATGAATGTCATCTCATAGCCCTCAAACACCTCTAAATATATCAAGAGCATATCAAATGTGCTTATAAAAAAAACCTTAAAGAGTGATATTTCAATATCAAAGATCTCATCTTAAAGGAAAATCAACATGTGATGAATATGGAGAAAATCAAACATGGTAATTTTTCTCCTAATTGGCTTAGACCCTACATCATAACTCACAAGTATGGCTCAAGAAATTATCACTTGTCTTCTCTCAAAGGAAGGCTAGAACCTAAGCCTTTAAATGCTTTGCACCTATGACCATTCTTTTGTTAATAAAGTGATGCTTTACCTCATGTTTAACTTGAGCTTGTCCCTTGAGTAACCCTATTACATTCATCTCCCTTTATCTTAACCCTTATTCCTACACACTTAGTTAATCTATGAAGTGCTATGGTTTTGACCTCAAAGTGGAAAACCCCTAAGCCTCTATAGTCTTGTCAATGAATAAAGTTAAAAAAATTGATACATAGACAATTTATAATCTCTCAAGTCATGATTCTCATTGCAGACTGCTCCCTTGAAAGACAGCTATGTAACTTCTCCTTGATACTATAAATAGATTGCTCCCTTGAAGGACAATTATTAAAAATCAAAAACAAAAGCTTATACCACTCCCTTGAAGGATGGCTAAGCCAAGATTTGTTATCAAGGGAAATAATTACTATGAAGCTTCTCATATTGATTAGCTTCATATGACCTCAACACAAACAAAATCCCATTGTAGGTTTCCTGCATTGATTAGCTTACAAAAAAAAATTTAAGTCATGGACTTGCCTGTAGTAGCTCTTAGGTCACCCACAAAAGGGGCATATCATCCCCACCAAGAAGGTTACACTACCTAAAAACTCTCACTCCTTTTACCTTTTTCCCCTCATACTCTTTCAAGGGACTTTGAACTCACTTGATATAAGGTGAGTACAATGCTTCTCTAACAAACAAATGGTCAAATGATGTAAATCATGAAATAGGCTCATACTCCTGAGCCTATTTATGTTGTGATTATGTTCTTTGCCAATACATGAGCATCATGTCTCTTTATTTACCATTTCAATCACATGTCAATTTCTCTTCTAAGATCGTATCTCACGATAATATTCAATCACCTTCTCGCTTTTCTACCAATTTTTCTTGATTCTTAGAGATATGTGTTTAAAACATATCCATCTCAAGCAAAGATACTCAAATAACTACCCAAAACCATACTAAAACTAACAAACCATTGCCCATTAATCTATTTCATATAATCCCATGTAAAATCCACCCAACATGCAACCCTAGTTTCTCTAAACAATAATAAATAGAAAACTATCAAGCCTACACCATTTATTTTAATCATACACCATCAAAAATATGGAAAAATGTTAAGATGAAGCTAACATATACCATCACATATGGAAAATTATAGTCTAACTCAACTAACATACTCAACATTAACATAACACTAACATAACATAAACATCCACATCATTATAATAATTGTAAACATCATCACCATCACATAAACACATCTCAAAATTACAAACTCCCATATATATGTGTGTTGAATATGAATGTACATCAATGGATCATATCAGTATCATCTCTCTAAAAAAATTACATCTCTCATCTTTGGCTTGCAAGCCAGTGTGTATACAACATATGTAACAACATCAAAAACATCATCTAGCCCTCAAAAAAATCAAGGCTATAGTCTTGGTCATGAAGAAGCAATATCATCCCCACTCTCATCCTATCTATGTCTATGTGAGCTATAAGTTGTGGCACCTGTCACCGATCTCCTTGTACATATGGTGATGGCCTCCTAACCTAAACCATAGGATGCAAACCTATCCACCAAGCAAGATAAGCCATTATGCATCTAGGATCTACTACACCCAAGCCTGATAGCAACTCCTCAAAATTTGGCCCATCTATCTCCTAGGGAAAGGGTAGGGGTACCTCTATATCACCCCTCCTATATCAATGAAAGGTAGGAGGCACATCCTATAACAAGCCAAACTATTTCCTGACCTATACCATGGGTATCATCTCTAACTCTCCAGCTTGTCTACCTCTAACCCATAACATGCTCTATAAACTGATAAGTTGCTCTACCTATCCTCTAAATGCAAGGTATGTTAAGTAGGGCCTCCAAACAATATCTATAAGAATCAATCCATATATCATATGCCTATAATATCAATGTCCTGCACTATGATGTCTACTTATGTTTGGGCCATAACCTCTCTCCACCATGTGAAATTGACCTTAAAATTGACTACAATCATGGTGAGTAGCCCCAATGGCCATGTCACCATGATGTGCTCATATACCCAACAATAGATTAAATGCCTAACACACAAATTATACCATCATCATAGCCTTAAACCCCACAACTCCTTGTATAATTATGCTAGAAAAGCTAGTCCCCATGCATATACTATCCACTACTCAACCATCTATGCTAACACACATATCAATGTAATAGGAAATATCCCCCCATCTACATTTGGTAGTGCATATATTGTAATCCCTATCATCATCAAGATACTCAGGTGATGCTACTATTCATCAGTAGTATACAACGGCTCATATGCAAAGCTCATTGAATGGTAGGTCACCTCATTGACATGCTCCTTAAATAATGTCACCATATGAATATCATGATCCTCTCTCAAACATGTGAAGAGATCCTCACCCTAGAGTGGCAACCATAAAATCCTATAAACATCCTCCTATGTCACTGTCAACTCTCTGATAGGCAAATAGAAAGTGTTGGTGGTGTAATCCCACCTCTCTATCAATGTTATCATCAAGCTAACATCATGTGTAAATATAAAATATCATTGCACTCCTCCTAACCCTATGGATACCATGTGTTCCCACTCATCCATGGTGACATCCATCCTCATCCTCATCAGTAACATAGATATTCAATCTCATAATGTCAACACCTACCCATCATGCATCCATATACACTAACCTCAAGTCACATACTTTCCAATATAAACCTCCACCCTATTTTCCCTTCTCTCTAGGAGAACTACATTCATCTGAGGCCCTCATCTGGGATATGTGGGTAGCACTCAGTCGACATGGGGTCTTCTGAGTTAGCTAAGTTGTATACCCACCTAAATATCTAACATGTTAACCCACCTAAACCCTAGGCCTCACTGCCTATCTCTTAACCTTAAGCCTAACTGCCTATCTCTTAACCCTTGGTGTAACTACCTATATCTTAAACCTAGGCCTAACTACCTATCTCTAAACTCTAGACCCCATGGCCTATATCTTAAACTCTAGGCCCCATAGCCTATATCTCACACCCTCGACCCCATGACCTATCTTTTAAGCCCTAGGTGCCATGACCTATTTTAATCTACCTTTTTCTAACCACTTCCCTTAATAAATTTTTAACCATACCTCACCTTTTTTCTCTATGCATTGGGAGAACTACATTGGGCTGAGGTCCTCAATCAGGCTATGAAGGCAACACTCAGTCAACACAGGGTCTTCTGAGTTTAGCTCGGCCATTAGGCTTGACATCTAACTCAACTAGGGATCCAAAATAGGTCTTTTCTTCCTATTTAGGGTTTTTCCCTATGATTGATGTTGGTTAAAGCTTCCGATGTTAATTCCATATTCCAACTGACATCGGCACCTTATTGGTCGATGTCAGTGAACCCCACTAACATCGATGATTGGTTTAGCCCTAGGGCTGAATAACCCATCTCCCAAATTTAAGTTTTTCTCTAAAAACTACCCCCAAACCCCTCCCAAATTTACCTAAACCTACCCTCACCCCATTTCCTACCCTTCTAATTACCCTCTCTCCCCCCAACTATACCAAATTAACCCAAATCACAAATTAACAACCTTAACTTTAAATTCAACTTGAAGAGGATCTTACCTCATTTCTTCATCTCCTCCAAGTTGGAATAGCTAACACTTATGGTGGCACACCTCTAACTAGGTCCCCTCCTAGCTCTGCCATCTCTACCCACACAACACTCAGAGCTCTTTTTCTTTAATCAACTATCATAAATGAATTTTAGTGGGCCACCAAACCCCATTTTGTCAAGTTTGGTCACCCATCGATGTCAGCAGTTTTGACCTAAGGCACCAATGTTATCAATACTTCATACCAACATCAGTGATATAATCGATGTTAGTAACCTTAACATTAAATTTTTCAAACCTACCCACCACCCTTTAGACTACACCCTAAGTCTAAGGCAACTTGGAGATCACTTAAATCTCTACCCATGATGACTCTGACTAGAGATCACAAATATCTCCTTGACCATTGACCCTTTTGAACAACCCTTACATTGTTTGTCTTAATAGCTTATACTACCTCGCTATAGTTGGCTATTATACACATGCATGTATATCAGGTGTTTTGGATAATGACCAAGCTAGTCCTATCACATATAACCTTTTATGTTATTCAGGAGCACTTCCTACCTTAGATACTTGGAATACATAGACCATTAGAAATATAACTTTGATCATTTTAACCTTATCAGCTATCACATACAAGATATGATTTGGTTATTTCTATCTAAGTCCTCCTCACCTTTACCTATTATTGATTGTGTCAACTATAACTCATAGTAGTATACATACAAGTAGTAATGTTACCATGCTCTCACTCAACATCCACCCATCCAAATAACTCCTTATCAAACTAGTACCTGATTCTAGATTCTCCTCTATCAGTTCCCATTTTGAGGGGTGATACCTCATCCCATACCTGGAGCATCCATCTCCTATTTTTATCTTGTAACTTGTCAGTAAAAATTACAAGACAAAAAGGGAAAAAAGTAGACACCAAAATTTTGTCACACACATGCATAAATACTAGTGTCAAAACCCCCCCTTGAGCCCTTTTTAATAATTAGCCTTCCTAACCCATGTTTTCACCCCTTACACATTTAATTAATTTAAAATATTTAGCTAAGTTAATTAAAAACTACTTATACCACCTTACCTAGCCACCTCATCTTAAGACTAATTCTTATGCATTGAGTCACCTCAAGACTTAGTCCTCTAATCCTAACTACCCATGACTTATTCTCACCCCAAACATAAATTCTTAACTAACTATGTCCTTCTTAACCTTGTATTTCTACCATTTTCTAATGGATACAACATTTGGTAGGAGAAGGAATATAAAAAAGGCTAAATATAGCCCTTTTACCTATTCTCATGCCACTAACATTAGCCAACCCATGACTGATGTTGGTAAGATCATTGATGTTGGTTACTTAAGCCAAATTCTAAACTAATATTCAGGTCAACAAAAATCAAAAAAATCAATCATTCATATATAGGCTTTAGCATTCAACTTTCTACATCTATGCTTACCATTACTCTACACAAATCAATCCAAATTAGGAATTGATATACTACACAGAGCTTGGATTCTTTTGAATTGGTAGAACATGCTTGTCTTTCTATTCACCTATTGCTTCAACATGCCTCATTAGATCCATCTATATGGCACTCATAGTTCATCTATTTCACTAGTTAAGTATATCTCTATGTTTTTTAATTCCTTTAAACAGTCATTTTACAATTAATTTACATTATACTATTTATCATTTTACAAATGTCCCGACTCACCTTGTGAAGGAGTTGTAAAACTCCTTCACCTGTTTCCTTCTTATTCAAACATACCAATCATCTATCTATACCCACCTGAGTCTTATCCAATCCCTTATGACTCTTCCCAACCTCATAAACATAACCAATATCCACCTCTCAGCTCAAAAAACTCTTCTTGCAACCTCTTGAGAACCTACTTCCCCTACCAACATCAGTGACATAACCAACATCAGTCATATATCCTTATTGACATCAATAGCCTTAACCAATGTCAGTGAATATGTATTTCCACTAACTTCCCTGAGCCTACCCAAGCAACCTCCAAAAACTTAAATAACTCACATTACTTACACTATGTCACTCTCTATTGCACTCAGACTACAAGAATGGTATGAACATCTCTCTCTTACTCTCTCCTTCATTTTTTTATTCATTACCATTTGTTTTAAAAAGTGGACTATCATCCTTAAGGAAGTTTGACACTTATAAGAACAAGTGTGTAGCTTGGCATCCCACTCATATATCTATTACCAAATATTTTTGGTGGTTGTGCTTTTTTATTCATAGGTAGTCATCCCTAGCCAAAGAGGAGTGCTCAACATCATCTGGATATGGCATGCAACCAATTTGGGTTCTCTCTTATCTCTAATCCCTACCCTTCATCTTTGTTTCTCTTTAAACATCAAATAGATTAAAAATTTATTAAAATGGGAACTACCTAAGTTTTTCAAGTTCCAAAATAAGGAAGACCCCTAATAACACTTAAGATAATTTCACCATTCTTGCTACTTGATTTCATATAATGATTCTCTTCTCCTTCATACCTTTCCCATATCTTTATCGAGACCAACATTAGATTGGTATAGTGATCTCACCAATCACTACATCTTTTCCTTTTCCTAACTTGCCCAAATCTTTTTAGATTATTTCTCAATTAATATATCTAAAAAAAAAGTTCTATTACCAACCTTTATTCCATTAGGTAATTTGATGACAAATCAATTACTAATTTCGTAGCTAGATGGAGAGGTCTTATCAACCAACTTTCTTTCTCTTTACCTAAACTCAAGTTTATTGATCTCTTCTCTCAAGGTTTTGCCAAACATATTTCCCCTAATCTTCAAGTTCAAACTTTCAATACCTTTGATGAGGCTTCACCATGGCATGAAAATTATAAATCAGAGTCATTGATGAGGGAAAACTAAAACTGAGGAACAAAAATTCTAGTTTTAAATCCAATGACCCTTCCTCATCCAAAACCACCAATCAATCTAACCATCCCAACACCAAACCAAATGCATCCACAAATTTGATTGTCCTTAAAACCACTCTACCACCAAATTAAACTAACCCAACTCTTCTAACTCTTCTAATCAACAAAATTGAAATCAAAACCAAGCTACCCCAAAATAATACACTCCAATAGCAGAGTCTTATGATTTAGTTTTGGATAAATTTCTCAAAGCCAACATCATACAACTTCCTCCCATAAAACCTCCCCAATAATTTGATGTTTCTCATCCTACACCTGGTTAGTACAATGAGAATGATCTATGTGCTTTCTACCACATCATTGGACATGATGTTAGTAGGTGCAACACCTTTAAAACAATTGTCCAAAACATGATTGATAAGGGATAACTTGTGTTTGATAATCCCAATGCACCTCTAAATCAATCCCTTGACATCTTTCATACACTTTTCCCCAACCATGCCTCTACTACCAACTATGATGATAACAAACAAAAATCATCTCATGCTCATGAGGTTCATAAAAATAATGTCATTATTAGTGAACCCATCATTGAGGAGACCATTACCTCAACTATCTCTTCCTCAATTCCACTCATTGAAGTGGTAGACTCACCTTCTATTCCTTTGGACAGCCAAATAGATGAAGTAACCACCCCTCTTTATTTACTTGATGAGACCATGGAATTATCCACAACTCCTTTGATAGAAATACCAAAGGAGACAACCATTTCTTCAACCACCTCTTCCCCCACTCCACTTATTGAAGTGGTGGAATTACCCACCATTCCTTTGGACACTCAAACAAAGGAAATAACCACCTCCATTCCTTCACTTGAGGCCATCACACCTTCCCCTATCATAGAACCACCCATTATCTCTTTGGTAACCATCCCAAAAGAAGAGATCACCTTTCTTACTTCTTTCACATAGAAAACATCCTCCCAAATCTTAAAACCTTCCATCAAGAGAAAAGGTGAAAAAACCATTCCCTCACCTCAACCTATGAGCTTAATATTTGAAACCACTAACCAAAGAATCAAACCCTTTACAAACCTTTCTCTATATTGGTCCAAAACCTAGAGTTTACTTCTGAACCCAATCTAGATAGAGTCACCTTTTGGCATCATCTTGGGTTTCCTTATCAAAAAAAACCTGAACCTTCAACCTTACTTGCATCCACCATCAAACCTATCATCACTTTAATACCTTCATCAAACACTTCTCCCTCTAAAACCATAGGGGAACCATCAAACCCACTTCTATCTAAAATTTTCAAATCACCTTACACCTCTCTAACAAAACCTATCAAGAATCTAGGAGTACTTCCTACACCTAGCCTTACTCACCCATATTTGAAGTTAGACTTAACCCCATCTAGTCCACTAAAGAAAACTAAAATTAATCCAACTAAGAAGGCAGAGCCAACCAAAATCCCACCTCAAACCAGAGACATTGTAATGAAATTAATTAGATGTGTGCACAGAATGATTTTATAGCACATAGAATAAGCAAATACAAGAGATCACACATAATAATTGATAGCAGAATATAATAATAGATAATATATAAAATCCATTTCAAGGGGGAAACCTCCACAACAATGCACTAATAACAAAATACTTAACATAATGAATAAATACTAACCACTACCTCTTATATATAATCTACTTAGCCATGGTTATTCCATAGGCCAACCTATCTAAGAACATAGAGAAATGTAACAAGTATATAAAAGAGGTATGTAAGCCACAATTGAGCCACACATATCCCTAGACATACCAATGGTTAAGGATGTATCAATCCCCTTCCCTTTAAAACAAAATTGTCTTAAATGTTGTGGTGACTCTAGATGTTATTGCACAAATGCTTCATCCTCTCAAGTGGCATCTTCACATGGTAGATTCTTCCATTTGATCAAGTACTTTATAATTTCTCTAGAATGAAATTTCTTGGTACACCTATGAAGGATCACCTTAGGATCAAGAACAACTCTACCTTCCTCATCTAATTTTGGTATTTCTATTTGAATGGAAACTCTATGTCCAATAACTTTCTTCAGGCATGATACATGAAATATTGGATGTATGCAAGTGGATAAAGAAAACTCTAATTTTTAGGCCACACTACCAATTTTATACAATATTTAATAAGGCCCATAATACTTAGGGGATAGCTTGTTATCCTTTTTTGTTTCTTTAATGACATTTGTTTGTATAGATGTAAGCGAACAAAGACCCAATCACCAATGTCAAAATGCCTCTCACTTCTATGTTGATCTGCCTATTACTTCATGCGATTCTAGGACATAGTTAAATTTTCATGTAAACTTGAAAGGACCTCCTATTGATGGTGAATATGTTATTCAACTACACAAACCTTAAGATGGACCTTCAAGGTTTAAGATATGGATGGGGGTGGTTGTTAAGCATGAAATATACTGAGAGGGGGGTGAATCAGTATACAATATATCTTATAAAACTTTCCCTTAATCAAATTCCACTTAATCAAAAATTCAAGATATTCAATAAAACTAAAACAATAAACACCACACAAGAGAGAGACACCAGATATAATGTGTAAACCCAATATGAGAAAAACCATAGAGAATAATCTCAAGTATATGAATGAGCACCAACCCAAACAATATTCACAAGCACCAACTTGTAGGATCACCAACCCCTTTACTGAGCACCAACCTAGCAAAAATTCATGAGCGCTAACCCACAGGAGCACCAACCCCTTTGCCAACCACCAACATAGCAATAATTCGTGAGCACCAACCCACAAGAGCACCAACCCCTTTATGTAAACCACACAACTATCTCTCAATGTTGCTATCTCAACAAATGATAGTTCACAACATCTCTTTCCCCTCTCTCTCCTTTGCTCTTTTAAGCTAGATATAACAAATACAAATCATATTCATCTCTCACAAATGCTCTTCTAAGCTAAATAATACAATATCAAATCAACCTCTTTCACACATATTACAAATGGCCTCTCAAGACTTTATTTATAGCTTTCCAAATGACCGTTGGCCTTCCCCCTTTGTGACCCTTCAATCCTCATGGAAAATGGCACCAAACTTGTATGACCCTTCACATCCTTGCCTTTGAAAATTCATGTGGTGACCCTTCATGAGCAAAAACGTCCTTCCCTCTTTTGTCTTTACTCTAGTGACTTTTCATATTCCTCAAAGTGTCCCTTCATGAGAAATTGTGCCCTTCCTCTTTTGTCTTCACTTGGTGACTCTTGGAATTCCCCAAGATGAATCTTCATGAGAAAATGCATCCCATCCTTATTTTGTCTTTACCTCGTGGCTCTTTGACTTCTCCATGGGCCCTTCTTTTGTCTCATATGCAACCAAAAATATATTTGTTAATATTAAATAAATATTAACACACATTAGCCAAGATATATCTATTACAAATATCATTAAATGCAATGGGGCCTTTATCACCAAAAATTCTAGACCTTTGACATCAATGACAATATTTCTAACAATCTCCCCCTTTGTCATTGATGGCAACCTCAATCCTAAAACTACCACATCCTGTCACTTGCACATACTATCATCTGAAAACATACAGTAACTCCCCCTTACTATAGAAAATTATACCTATTCCCTATACCTATTTCTACACATATACCTATACCTGTTATTCTCCCCCTTTGACATCAATGGAAAAGGGCCTACCTAGAGCCAACACTTAGCTCCCCCTCAATTGATGATGAACCTAAATGGCAAGAAGTAAAGGAAATTGCTCCCAACTTCTCTCGCAGATACTCAAATGTGTCTTTTGGTAGTGCCTTTGTGAAAATATCTACAATCTGCTCTGTAGTACTAATATATTCCATCTTAACCTATTGATCTATAACATGCTCTCTCAAGAAGTGATATCTAATGGGAATATGTTTTGTTCTTTAATGCATTACTGGATTTTTTGAAATATTTATAGCACTTATGTTATCACAAAAAATGGAAATAGGTTCATCATACTTTACCTTGATATCTTCCAAAGTTTGCTTCATCTAAAGCACTTGAGTACAACACAATACTACTGCAATATATTTTGCTTCAACTGTAGAAAGTGATACTGAGTTTTGCTTCTTACTTAGCCATGATAATAAGCTATCACCAAGGAAGAAAGGTATTCCACTTGTACTCTTTCTATCATCTAAGCACCCTACCCAATCTGAATCTGTATAAGCAACTAAAGTGAAATCTTTACCTGTGGGATACCATAATCCATAATCCAATGTCCCCTTGATATATCTGAATATTCTTTTCACCAACTAAACATGACTATCTCTTGGAGATGACTGATATCTTACAACCATACCTACTGCATGCATGATGTCTGGTCTCGATGCTGTCAAATATCAAAGACTACCAATCATAGATCTATATAAAGATTGATCTATAATAGGTGAATCTTCATCCTTACTCGCCTTATTTCCTATACACATAGGTGTGTCAATTGGTACACAATCCTCAAAACCAAACTTCTTCAACATTTTCTTGGCATATTTACTTTGAGATATGAAAATTCCTAATTTGATTGAAATATTTGCAACCCTAAGAAAAATGATAATTCTACAAGCATAGACATCTCAAATTCTTTTTGCATTCTATCAAAAAATTCTTTTGTCATCTTTTCAATATTTTCTACAAAAATTATATCATCAACATATACCACAATAATCAATTGATGCTCACCTTTTGTTTTGATGTAAAGATTACTATCATCAAATTCTCTCTTGAATCCTTGATCTTGCAGGTACTTATCAAGTCTTCCATACCAAGCTCTAAGAGCTTATTTTAATCCATACAATGCTTTCTTCAATCTACATACATGGCTACTAATATTCGATAGAATAAACTCCTCAGGCTGCTCAATGTAGACCTCTTCTTCAAGATTTCCATTTAGGAAGGTAGATTTGACATCCATCTGAAACACTTTGAAATTTTTAAACACTGCATATGCAATAAACATTCTAATAGCCTCTAACCTTGCCACTGGTGCAAATTTTTTTTCAAAATCTATTCCCTCAATCTGAGCATATCCTTTACATACTAATCTTACTTTATTTTTGGTCACTTCTCTATTTTCATTCAACTTATTTCTATAAACCCATTTTGTTCCTATCACATTGTGATCTTTTGGTATAGGCACTAATTCCCAAGTATCATTCTTTTCTATTTGATTTAATTCTTCATCCATAGCCTTAACCCAATGCTCATCATGTCTTGCTTTTGAAAAATTTCTAGGCTGAATTTTAGATAACAAAGAGAAATTAACTTATTCAGATTCACTTACAATCATTCTTCTAGTGTGAATTCCTTCTTTTATATCCCTGATGATGTCACTTTCATTATGATTTTTTTAATGTATATGGATGGAGTCTTGGTGCCCTTTTTCTCCTTCTCCTTTTCCTCATCTTCATCTGATTCTTCAAAGCCTTCCTCATTAATGATTTCAGGAATGTCTATTGGATCACTGATTCTTTGGGTTCCATCTTCTTTTATCATGACACTTGCACTTTCAAAAAAAAAATTGGTTCTTTTGTTATAACATTTATAAGCTTTACTTTTGCAAGAATAACCAAGAAATATATCTTCATCTGCTCTGGATTCAAACTTATCAAGTTTTTCACTGGTTATCTTTATGAAGCATTTGCTACCAAAAACTTTGAAATAATCAACTGTTGCTGGTTTGTCTTTCCATAGCTCATAAAGAGTCTTGTCACTGTTGACTCTTAATAAAGCTCTATTCTAAATATGCACTACTATACCAACTACCTCTCTCTAATATTTATTTACTATCTTGGATTCATTTAGCATTGTCCTCACCATCTCCTGAACTATTTTATTTTTTCGTTTAGCCACTCCATTTTGCTGTGGAGTTCTGGCTGCTAAATATTGTCTCTTTATTCCATGATCTTCACAAAACTCAATAAATTGATCTGACATAAATTATCCTCCTTGATCTTATCTCAGACACTTAATCTTTAGATTAGTTTCATTCTCAACTAAAGCTTTGAATGCTTTAAACTATCTAAAAGCTTTTGATTTTTTCTTTAAAAACATTATCCAAGCCATACGTGAAAAATCATCAATAAGTAACATAAAATATTTCACCTTGAGTACTTTGAGTCCTCATAGGCCCACATAGATCAGTGTGAACAAGCTCTAGCATCTGAGTGGTTGAGTACTCTTTTGTTTTGAACCACCTTCTAGCCTGTTTCCCATGCTGATAAGGTCCACAAAGCGTGTTAGATGGCTTTATGATCTTTGGAAGATTCTTGACTGCTTACTTTTTGCAAATTTTGACAAGATTGTCAAAATTTATGTGCCCCATTCTCCTGTGCCATAGCCAACTTTCTTCAATCTAACTCAAACAACATTTTTGACCTTTGATGTCTGATAACATATATAAGTTATTACATGTTCTCTAAGCATCTGCAACCAATACATCTAAATCTTTTCTTCTAATTTCACAACCTTCTGCATAAAAATTTAGTGTGTGCCCCTGATCACACATTTGACTTACACTCAAAAGATTATTCTTAAGACCTTCTACATATAAAACATTTTTAGTTTTAGTTCTACCATTATCTAAACTTATTGTACCTTTTCCAACAATTCTAGCAGTAGTATTGTCCCCAAATTTCACTGTGCCACCATTGATCCTCTTCAAAGTTATGAACTTGATCTTATCTCCTGTCATGTGCCTTGAACATCTTCTATCAATAAACCATGGCTTTTCTTCATTTCTTGCATGCAAACCTGTTTGGACTAATATAGAACCTTCAGGTTGTTTCTTCTACCATGTCTGAACCTTTTTCTTGATGAATGGAGCCTTGAAACTCTGGTCCTTCTTGACTGACTTGAACACACTTCTACAATACCAAGCTATGTGTCCAAAGTTGTTACACTTGTAACAAATTATGGTCTCTTCATCAAAACTTGATAGAAGAGCAAAAGAGTTATAGCTTCTACTTGACTCTACATGACCTTCCTTTTCCTTATTTTTTAGATTGTTAGATCTTTTTCTAAATTCTAATTTCTTATGACCATATCCATTACAATAAAAATAGTAACTATAAAAATAGGATCTATTTTTATAACTCTAACCTGATTGCCTTTTATAGCTTTGTTCCTTCTAGCCTTCTTTGTCCTCTGTATTCTTCACTTCTTCCCTTCTTGTTTTCTCATTTGTAAGAGCTTCAACATAGCTCCTCTTCTTTTCAAAACCAATACTTGTCTTATCTGATATTTTATTTTGGCTTTCTAATATCTTATTCAGCATATTAGTGATATTCTCAAATTTTGAATCATTAACTATTTTATTATTGACTGCTTTCTCAATCTCTTCTTTTAAAGAGGCAATTTCAATAACATACCTTTCACATTTTTTTTTTAATTTCCAATTGTGATGTTAGATCTTCTTCATTCTTCTTGGCTTCGTCAAAGGGTGCTTGTAGATCTTTAATTGTCTCCTTTGACTCATTTTCATTTTTCTCGATCTGGTGCTTCAATCTTTTTTTTCAATAACTTTCAACTCTTCTAAAGCACACATGAGTTCTCCTTCCATATTTACTTCAGCTTCATCCTCTTCTTCTTCTCGATCAACTATTCTTTTGCTTGCAGAGGCACCTTTATGTATGGCCATCTTGTGCTTTCATGATCTACCTTCAAGCTGTAAAACTTTTTCAAAAAGGAACCTACTCTGATACCAATTGTTAAGCATGAAATATACTAAGAGGGGGGTTGAATCAGTATATAATATATCTTATAAAAAATTTCTTTAATCAAATTCCACTTAATCAAACATTCAAGATATGCAATAAAACTAAAACAATAAACACCACACAAGAGAGAGACACCAGATATAACGTGGGAACCCAATGTGGGAAAAACCATGGAGAAAAATCTCAAGTATATGAATGAGCACCAACCTAAACAATATTTTCAAGCACCAACTTGCAGGAGCACCAACCCCTTTGTTGAGCACCAACCCAGCAAAAATTCATGAGCACCAACCCACAAGAGCACCAACCCCTTTGTGTAAACCACACAACTATTGCTCAATGTTTTTATCTCAACAAATTATAGTTCATTACAACATCTCTTTCCTCTCTCTTCTTTGCTCTTCTAAGCTAGATATAACAAATATAAATCATATTCATCTCTCACAAATACTCTTCTAAGCTAAATAATACAATATCAAATCAACCTCTTTCACACATATTACAAATGGCTTCTCAAGACTTTATTTATAGCTTTCCAAATGACCTTTGGCCTTCCCCCTTTGTGACCCTTCAATCCTCATGGAAAATGGTGCCAAACTTGTATGACCCTTCACATCCTTGCCTTTGAAAAGTCATGCGGTGACCCTTCATGAGCAAAAATGTCTTTCCCTCTTTTGTCTTTACTTTGGTGACTTTTCGTATTCCTCAAAGTGTCTCTTCATGAGAAATTGTGCCCTTCCTCTTTTGTCTTCACTTGGTGACTCTTGGAATTCCCCAAGATGATTCTTCATGAGAAAATGCGTCCCATCCTTCTTTTGTCTTTACCCCGTGGCTCTTTGACTTCTCCATGTGCCCTTCTTTTGTCTCATATGCAACCAAAAATATATTTGTTAATATTAAATAAATATTAACACACATTAGCCAAGATATATCTATTACAAACATCATTAAATGAAATGGGGCCTTTATCACCAAAAATTCTAGACCTTTGACATTAATGAAAATATTTATAATAGTGGTATCTATATAGTGCCACAAAAGGAGACATTTTTGAATAAATATGAATAGAAGTATTATATCACCATTTATCAAGTGGTAACCAATGAATCCATTTATCCTATTTATTAGAAACAAAACAATGGAGATATCCTTCCAGACATTTGTTGAATACCTTAGTTTGTCCATCATATTAAGGATGATAGAATGAACTATGACCCAACTTGGTGCCCAAACTTGTAAATAACTCAGTCTAAAAATTAATAGTGAAAATGGGATTTCTATCACTAACAATGATCTTAGGGGTCCCATGTAGTTTCTAAACTATATTAATAAATGTAGCAACTACTATACTAGAAACAAATGGTTGTGATAAAGAAAGAAATGAATATACTTATTGAGATGATCCAAAACAACCATGATAACATTTTGACCATTAGATCTTGGTAACCCTATAATAAATCCATAGATACCTCTTCCTAATGCTGGCTAGGGATGGATAAAGGTTGTAAAAGACCTATGATTTTGATGGTCTTGCCTTTGTTTTATTGACAGATCATACATTCAACCACATATTTTTGGACATCCCCCTTGAGTCCTTCCCAAAAAAAATATTGCTTGATTCTGTGATAGGTTTTCAAAATTCCTGAATGACCCCCAATTGGAGTTGCATGAAGTTCTTGAAGGATTTTTTGTTTAAGAAGATAATTCTTACATAGGTATAATCTATATTTATACCATAATGCATTAACCTTCCATGTGAACTTTTCAAATCCATCTAAACTTTGTTAAATATTTTGAATCAAATCATTGTTATCACTATCATCTTCCCATTCTAATCATGCTTCTTCTAGCCAATCTACCTGCAAAATGGTTATGGCACATAGCAATGCCTCAACTGATTCATCCTTTTTGGATAGTGCATCCACCACCATATTGTCCTTGCATTTTTTTGTAAACTATTTCAAAATCATATCTTAACATCTTAGTTACCCATTTTAGTTATTCTTCAAATGACAACCATTGTTCGAAAAAAATATTTGAGACTATCTTGATCAGTCTTTACCTGAAAGTGATGACCCATCAAATAAGGTCTTTATTATTTGATTGCATGCAAAATGGCCATCATTTCCTTCTCATAGATGGGCTTGTAAATATTTTTACCCTTTAGTTGATGAATTTTAAATGTAAGTGGTCTACCTTATTGCATGATTACAACACCCATACCATACCCAAATGCATCACATTCAAGCGAAAGTCTTGAAAAAATCAAGAGTGGCCAATACTAGAGTAGTGCATATAGCCAATTTTAATGGTTCAAATGTTTAGTTAGCTGCATTAGTCCACTAAAAGGAGTCTTTCTTTAATGAAGAGGTGAGTGGAGCTAAAATACTACCATGATTTTTGACAAACCTATGATAGTAACCAGTTAGCCCCAAAAATTCACAGAGTTGCTTGAGTGTCTTAGGAATTGGCCAGTCCACCATTGCTTGGAGTTTTTTAGGATCCACTTTCACTCCATAAGAAACTATATGACCCAAATATTTGACCTCACAAGCCCCAAAAGTACATTTGGAAGGTTTGGTATACAATTGATGTTTTTCCAAAATGGATAATACCTATTTCACATGTTGCAAATGGTCTTCCCAATTTTTACTATAAATGAGGATATCATCAAAGAATACTAAAACAAATTTCTTTAAAAATGTCCTAAAAATAGTATTCATCATACTATGAAAATTAGATAGTGCATTTGTTAGACCAAAAGGCATAACCAAAAACTCATAATGGCCCTCATGAGTCCTAAAAGTGGTTTTGGGTATGTCTTCATCACAGATCCAAATTTGATAATACCTAGAACATAGATCTAACTTGGTAAAATAAAAATCACCATTTAATTCATCTAGAAAATCATCAATGATACTAATAAGAAACTTATCTTTGATAGTGTGCTTATTGAGTTCTTTATAGTTAGGGCACATCTTCTAGGTGTCATGTTTCTTTCTCACCATGATAACTAGTGAAGAATATTCACTTTGGCTATGGAAAATGATTCCTACATCCAACATCTCCTTTACCATCTTTTCAATTTCACTTTTTTAGGCATAGGGATACTTATATGGCCTAATATTGGGTGGTGTATTTCCATGAATAAGTGTGATAGAATGGTTATGTGTGTAGTTAGGTGGAAGTCCTTTTGGCATGTCACCAAAAATAACAAAATGGGCATCAATCACTAATTGCAGATCAAGAAGTGGAGATGGCTGAGCTGGTTGTATTTCCATGGAAAACAAAAGAGATACAAATCCATCAACACCCTTACAAAGAATCTTTATCATTTGATTGAGGTTAACAAGTTATGAAGATTTATCCCTTAATCCCCTTAACTCAAATGTTTTTTTCTTCAAAATGAAAATGCATGAATAATTCTTGGAAATTCATCTCAATAGTGCCCAAAGTGGTGAGCCACTGGATTCCCAAAACAATATCAATTTCACCCATGGGAATATCAAACATAGAAGAATCCAATAAGTAGTCTCCCATGGCCAGCTTAATACTATGACATTTTCTTGAATAACTGACAGTACCATCATCTGCAATCATAACCTAAAATTTTAAAGTTGGATAAATGAAATAGTTCAAATGAGTAGCCAACTTACTATTGATGAAGTTGTGTGTGCTCCTAGAATAAATCAAGACAATGACCTTCTATTTCTTAAGGAAACCTATCACCTTAAAAGTTTGGGAAGTACTAATACCTGAAATGGCATGATAAGAAATAGTAGGCTAGGAGTCTTCAAATTCCTCCTCATGACCTTTTGCATCCTCACCATGTACTTAATCATCTTCATCATCATTTGCACCTTCAATTTAAAATATCTTCTTTTTGTCACAATGATGGTATTTTCTCCATTTGTTGTCACAAACATAACACAACCCTTTAGCTCACTTCTTCAATTTGTCATTGTGTTAATCTAGTGGGCTATGGAAATGATGGTGCTATAAAGTTGCGATCATGACCAGTAGTGAAATTTCTCCTTTGGACGATCTCTTTGTATTCTACCATATGTGCCCTAGGGATATCTTATAATACAAATATTGGGTTAAACATTTGAACCTTGAATTGCATGTTATCTTTGAGGCCACCCAAAAATAGATCAGTCAAATTTTCCTTAGTGATATCTTCCAATTGTAAAGAGAGATTCTAAAACTAATGAATATAACCCTTCATAGATCTTGTTTGTCATAGTTTGGCTAATTAGATAAAATAATTCTTAGAGACATAATAATGAGCCAACAACTCCTCAGTGAAAATAAACCATATAATAAGAACACCATTATTTTTATTTTGATCACATAACAAATGATACCAAATGAATTGCTCAAGTTCTAGATACAAGGATGCCACTATCACCTTCTATGAATTAGGGGTTTGATGCAGCTCAAATAAATTCTCAATTTGGGTAATCTAAGTGAGAGGATCCTTACCATCGAACTTACACATGTCCACTTTTGGAAACATCAGTTTCATACCATTATGGAAGTTATTGGTGTTGAGAGGAGGATTTGAATGTTGAAGTCAAGGGTTGTTAGGTTGAAACTAAGATGTAATGGTAACCAATTGCATAGTGATATGTTTCAATTCATTTTGAACCCCATTAATCTCTCTATGCATCCATGAAACATCATATTGGATTACAACAAAGGCATCATGCCTCATGAAGCTCTTTATATCTCCCTAAAGCTAAGAAATTTTTGGATCTAAAGTTTTAGATTCTATGTCATTGGTAGGAGCCTTAGGATTTTCTTGCCCCTTTTTCTTCCTTAAGTACTTGGACCTACCATATACAAACCCTAGGAGGGTTTTTACCTTAAAAAGTGTACCAAGAGATGGTACCATTATGATCACCTTGCCAAGATAAATCTAATGACTGCCTTTGTGTACTAGGGTAAAAAATTTGGCACCAAAAAAGTGTATTGATATAATATACCATTGTGATCATCTTGTTGAGATGAATCCAATGACTACAATTGTGTAAAGGTAAAAAAAATTCCCATACTTTTTTATTTTTAAAAAAGTGTTTCAAGCAATACTGTACTGACAAAAAAAATTAATTCTTCTCAGATTGCAAGTTATGTTTTTTTTCTCCCATCGCTCCTAGAATCCATGTCTCACTAGATCTAAAAAATGTCATAGGAAACTTGCCCAAATCAAAGATCTAATACCATTTTCAATGAAATTACTTAGATGTTCACACAAAATGATTTTGTATTGCACATAATAAGCAAATATGAGAGATCACATAGAAATAATTGATAGTAGAATAGAATATTGGATAATATAATAAAGCCACTTTGAGGGGGAAACCTCCAAAATAATGCACTAATAGTAGAATACTTAACATAATGAATAAATACTAACCACTACCTCTTATATATAGTCTACTTAGCCAAGGTTATTCCATAGGCCGACTTATCTAAGAACATAGATAAATGTAACAAGTATATAAATGAAGTATGTAAGCCATAAGTTAGCCACACATATCCCTAAACACATAAATGGTTAAGGGCATAGCAGCCATACCACCCCCTTCACACTTACCTTCTATTTTAGGACCCCATCTTTTTACCATCCCACAAGCTCATCATTCTACCAAGAAGGTGAACCCTCCCCCAACTACCTAGTCCTCATTTAGTAAACCTTCTCCTTTTTCTCTACCTACACCTACCTCTACCAAATCAACAAACTCCCCATCATTTCTAACTAACCTATATACCTCTCCCTTCCCACCTATCTCCAAACCTTCATTATCCACCTCTAAATCATCCACCTTAAAACCAACCATAACCAAGTAATTCCAACCAAAACCATCTACCAAAACCATTCCACCACCTAAAAATTCCATGGTGAAGCCTAATTCTAAGAAGGCTCTTGATCTTAAAACCAAAAACCCAACATCATCAACACCTTTCTCAAATCTTATTTGACCATTTTAAAAAGGTTGTTTCAAACCTCTTCCTTAAGCCTAACACCTATCAAACCTTTAGAACCTTCAATTACTAAACCATCTTGGTTCAATGATAGTTTAATCTAATCATACCATAGGACACCTAGACACTAAATGGAGAATTATAAAGCTTTCCAAGCACTTATCCATAACTTATGGGATGAGGATTATTTTTTATAAGATGAACCTTCCTTGATCTCAATACCAACCCAACCACCAAATTAACCCATTCAATACTTACCTACTCTTATGCTCTTATTTGAAAGTGAGGAGGAACTAAAGCAACCATCTAGCCCAAAATGTCCCCTCATCCACACTATCCATATTGTTACTCGATCTTGGGCCCAACAACAAGATAAGTGAAAAGCCAAAGTATCAATACCATGGACATACCCTTCCACCCCTCCACCTTCCAACTAAACCCAAGCACCCTTACCTTCATCTTCACCAAAACCCAAAATATCCTTTTAGGTGCCTCTCCCTCCAACCCTTCTGAATCCATCCAACAAGTAGTGCTAAAAAAACTTCACTAGACACTGATGAAGATGAGCCTTTATGAACTAATAAACACCTTACCCCATCATCACCAATCATTGATAGAAGCCTTGTGATCAATAGAGGTTCAATTATAATACCCTTTACCTCTTACATCCTTTGTCATAGCCCTTGAAATTTCTACCTTTGTAACATTCCAAGATTCAAAAATACCTTCTATTCATTCTAAAGATCATGATCCTTCCCTTTTCATCACTGCATACATCAATCAAACTCTCATTAAAAGGGTGGTGATTGATGAAGGATATAGTATTAACATTATCTCCTCTCATGTTTATGACCAAATCCAACTGCCTAAGAATATCATGTCAAAAACTATAATGGTCCTCCACTCCTTTAATGATATTATGGCCACAACCTTGGGGATAGTCATCCTCCACATTTACTTGGGACCTCACATAATTCCAAAACTCTTTTATGTTGTAGAAAGTGAGTTATAATATAACATCTTACTTGGACACCCTTGAATCTATTCCATGAGTTGTGTCCCATCTCCCTTACACCAATGTGTCGAGTTTGAATACAAAGTTCAAGTTGTTACCATAAAAGCTGACCCTAGTCCTTTTGCATCTTACAACATGACATATCAACCCAATGAAATTCTTCTTATTCTCTCATACACCTCAATACCAACCATTAAAAAATCCACCCCTACCATCGATGAAGCTTTAACTAGCTCCTCTATCCCTTCTTCTTAGATCCCCGTAGAGGACCCCTTGAAACCCATGTTCAAACATCTCTCACTAGGGGAATATTATCTTTTAGCCTTGGATGTTTTTCCTATTCCTCAAGAGTATGGTAAAATCAACCATGATCTTAGTTATGACCCCAACATTGGAACCATCATCCCTTTCAGGCCTCCCAACCATCAAACCAACTTAATCTATAAAGGACTTGATCATCTAGTTCTTGCTTCCACCACTACCCTTACCACCTGACCATTTAACTCTAATTTTTCTTATCTTTAAAAACCAACATTTTCCAAATTATAAATTAATAGGTGTGCATATAAATGATTTTTTATAGGTAGTTATAAATATGGACCTCACAAGTTACCTTCCATCAAAACTCATAAACTTTGTGAGTTATTTGGCCTCGGGTTCGTACCACCAAAAGAACTCATCGATTCACCAAAACCCATAGTCACCATTGAGGAAAGCATCATATCCTCATCAACTTAGTCTCCTTCAAAGTTTGAGGATTTTAAAATCATTCCTCATAAATTATTTTTAGTCAATATTTTTATTTTATGCCCCTAAACTATCAAAAGGGTGGCCGAACTCAAAGCCTTCCTCTCATTCATCCTAAAATGGTAAAAAATGATTCTCCTACCATCAACACCATCCAATCAAGAAAATGATTCCATTATCACATACCTTATTGTAGGGTATGTTTCTATCTATAAATTATTTCCTAGTGAGAACTAAACCACGTTAAACAAATCCACTATCGATGTCAACTTGGGTACTCAAGATAACCCTCACACTATCAAGATTGGTCAATCCTTAGATTCCATGGAGCAACAAGATTACTCATCTTTCCTTCATGACTGAAGCATATCATTTACTTGGTATTATCAAGATATTCATATAATTGACCCATCATATCCCTCAAAAACATTTTCACCCATCCTGATGCTAACCTTGTTTGGTAAAAGATTTGCAGGATGCACCATCACATCACTCTTCTAGTCAAAGAAAAGCTTCAGCATCTCTTATCTTTCAACTTCATCTAACCCATCGATTATCCTTAATGGTTTTCTAAAATCATTCCCATTACCAAGCCCATAGGGGGACTTCACCTCTATATTGACTTTCATGACATCAAGCTTGCTTTCCCAAAGGATGACTTCCCTTTGCCTAACATTGACCAACTAGTCAATCTTATATCTGACCACGAGATGTTATCTCTCATAGATAGTTTCTCAAGATATAATAAAATCTTGATTTCCCCTAAATAATAGCATAAGACATCTTTCATCACCCCATGGGGAACCTTTTGCTACAGGGTCATGCCATTTGGTCTAAAGAACACTGGAGCAACCTACTAGCGAGCGATGACCTACATCTTCCATGATCTCATCCATAAAATTATAGAGGAATATGTAGATGATATCATTAGGAAATTTAAATATTCAAAGGACCATCTATCCATTCTCAAAATCATCTTCTACCACCTGATCCATTTCCATGTCCAACTCAACCCCAAGAAATGTATTTATAGGGTCCTATTTGGAAAGCTTCTTGGATTTATCATCTCTCTTCAAGGAATTGAAGTAGACCCCACCAAAGTTAGATAAATTTTAGAGATGTCACCTCTAACCCACCTTAAGCAACTCTATAGTCTATAGGGGAAGCTCTAATCCATTTGTTGCTTCATCTCCCAGTTATCAGATAGATGTCAACCCTTTCACTATCTTCTCAAGAAAGATACATCTTTAAGTGGACTAAAGACTACCAAATAGCCTTCAATTCACTCAAAGAATACCTTGTTTCTCCACCCATTATTACCCCACCTAAATAGGACCAACCCTTATATCTTTATATTTTTTCCACTGACCATTCCTTAGGGGAAATGCCTTTTCACCATGATGAACAAAACAAAGAGCAAGTTGTCTACTATATAAGTCAAACGCTTATAAACTATGAGACTTGATACATCCATTCTAAAAAACTTTTCCTCACCTTAGTATTTATGGCTTCCCAACTTTGTCATTACCTTCTCAATCACAAAACTTTGATCATCACTAACACTGACCCACTTCAGTACATGCACTCTAAACCATACTAAAACTAGCATATAGCTAAATGACTCATGATTTTAGTCAAGTTTAACCTTGAGTTCCTCCAATAAAATTTGATTAAAGGGAAAGTCATTTCAACCAATTAGCTAAATCTCCTCTACCAGACAACCAACCACTTCCTCTTGCATTTTTGAACGAGTCCATCATAACCCTTTCTCCATAGGGCCCCACCTACCAAATGACCATGTTCTTCAATGGATCAAAATGATGGTGTGGTAGGGGTGCCAGAGTTATACTCATTCCTCTTGATGATGAACCTCTTCCCATTTCCTTTAAACTTGATTTTTAGTGCACAAACAATGTGGCTAAGTATGAAGTGCTAGTAATAGGTCTCTAAACTGCTCTATCCTTGGGAGATAAGATGATCAGTGTCTTTAGTGATTCCTAGTTTTTGGTAAACTAGGTCAATAGATCCTACTAATATAAGAATGATGTCTTGAAAAAGTACAAATAGGTAGTAGATGTACTCTTAGCATCATTTGATCATTACCTTATCCAGTTTATTCCATGATCTACTAATAATCTTGTAGATATAATAGTTTCCCTTGCTTCCCAAATCCCACCCACACCTATCGATTCTAAACTCTTTGTTACTGTCCACCACTTTATCACACCCTCTTATATCCATTCTAATCTTCCTACAATTTGTAGTGTGGAGGCATCACTATTAAACATATGGTACAAGTAAACCTTAAACTACCTCAACCTTGGCATCATTCCTCCCAACCTCTTTAGGAATGTCCAAATAAATTTTATTCAAAGTATCTCTCATTATACCATACTATGGGGAATCTTTTACAAGCATCGCTTTAATGTCCTCCTTATCTATTGTCTACATAGTCATCAAGATTCATATGTTATCAAGGAAACACATGATGGAATTTGTGGGGGACACTTTAGTGGTTAGCTATCACTAAATGTATCCTTTGCCTTGACTAATATTGGCCCACCCTCAACCAAGATTGTTGTGATTATGTAAATAAGTGTGTTAAATGTCAATATCATAACAATTTAGATCATGCACCTACCCATGGCCTTCAAGTATCTAAAGACTCTTAGCCCTTCTCACAATGGGGACTCGATCTCGTTGGGGAAATCAATCCTCATTCTTAAAAGAGATGCCAATCCATCATCACCACCATCAAGTATTTCACCAAGTGTTTAGAGGATATTCCCCTCATCTTGACCAAAGTTGACAAGATAATTGACTTCATCGATCATCATATCATCTGTTGCTTCAGTGTTCCCCATAAGATCATCACAGATAATGGTAAATCATTAAAAAAAAGTAAGTCAAAGGTCTTTACAATGTATTTGGCATCAAGTTAAGCTTTTCCTCACCTTACCATCCACGAGTAAATAGATAGGTAGAAGCCTCTAACAAAACCCTCAATAAAATGTTAACCAAAGTAGTCAGTGATTCAGGTTGGGATCGGCATTTACACATCCCTTTTATTTTATGGGCCTATTACAATAGCATTCAAACTTATATAGGTGCTACCCCTCTCTCTCTAGTATTCAAATTAGAGGAATTCTTTCCTCTCTAATTCTATATTCCCTCTCTTCACATATCCTTATAAGAAATCATTTTTGAGAGAACCTATCATCAAGAACGTCTAACATGACTTGAGATAATTGACAAGTATCACCTAGTCATGTTTAACCATATTTGTATCTACCAAGAGAGAATCAAATGTGTCTATAACAATCACCTAAACTAATAATAACTTAATATCAGAGACCTTGTCTTAAAGGAAAATCAACATGTTACCAATATGGAGAAAAATAAAAGAGATAAGTTTGATTTCAATTATCTTGGACCCTACATCATAACCCACAAGTATGGATCAAGAGCTTACCATTTATCCTCTTTCAAAGTCAAACTAGAACTTGAGCCTCTTAATGCTTCACATCTGCATCCTTTCTTTTGTTGAACAAGGATAAAACTCGCCCTCTTGTCTAACTTAAGCTCATCCCTTGATTTACAAGATTTTCACCTTCACTTACCTATCCCTATCCCTTTGATAAAAATTGACTACAACATAGAACCATGTGATTAACCATCATAGTCATAGCCTAATTCTAAATATGGGTACCAGGGCTCTACCCATAGCATGGTTCTTATGGATACTTTTCATCTCTATCAAGATAGAATCACATGGTCATTATCTTTCAAACCACCCTTTTCACCTATCATTAACTTTTTATACTAAAGTTTTGCCCTCATAAAGGTAAACCTCTAAGCCTATATAGACTTGTCTATGTCTAAACCTAACATCAAAATAATTTGGGATACCAAAATACCACTTGGGTCACATATTTCTATCATGTAGACTGCTCCCTTGAAGGACAGCTACTTAAAACTAAAATTGCTTCAAAAGATAGACTACTCCCATGAAGGACATCTACCAAATAAATAAACCCAAACTTAGACCACTACCTTGAAGGATGGCTAAGTTACATTGGTCAAAATAAATCATTTGAAGTTTCCCACATCGATCAACTTCATAAAACAACTATCAAAACAATAGAAATAACCAAAAAAACCTATATCAACATCAAAACAAACTATCCCAAGGAAGCTGCAATCAACTTTCATATCTAGCATTATTAGAATTCCCTACATTGATCAGTATACACCTTATATGAAGACATGGACTTATCTACTATGATTCTTAGGTCACCTATAGAAGGGGAAAACTAACCCACATAAGGTTGCCTTACCTATTAACCCATTTAATTTTCATCTACCGCCTATCTCCCCCTTATACCATATACAAATCAAGGGATTATGAGTTTACTTGACACAATGTGATCAAGATACCTTTTTATCAACTAAAGCATGCTAATGCGAATCATTTAAAAGACTTGTGTTCCTTAAGCCAATCTAACTTTGGTTTTATTTTGTCCTTACCAATTAAAAATCATCATGCTTTTTCCTTATCCTTATCCATGGTTCATGTAGATAAAACTCACATGATTTTTATCTCTTTTCCACATCTAATTTTTTATTCTAACTTACTTTATGTGCCATCAATAACCATAAACCAAATCCACACATCATCATAAACATCATAATCATCTATTATAAAACATCATCCATAATCAACAAAATAAATCACATCATATGACATCATATCATAAACTACATCAATAACCATAATCAAGCCATCCATAATCATCAACATCATATTTATGAACACAAAAAAATATCATCCATAATCATCACATGCCTAAAATCTATTGAGTCTACATCTCATAGGCATACAACATAAAACATCAAAACATTCGAACCATGAGCTAAAAATGACATCTATATATCATCATGAACAACATATACATCATGTCATCAAAATAAATAATACATGTAATAATGTATATATATATATATATATATATATATATATATATATCAAAGCATGTACATCTCACTACATCAACACGTAGGCTAGTATCAAAATCATGTACATATACATCATACCATATCATATCATGCCTTTGGGGCACTACTACCACTGTCCCCTCCTACACTACCACTACCATATAGTGACGATCCTTCTGAGATGCCTACCAATCTACTCACTGAAGTGGCCCATTGACTTGGAGTCACCACAACTACCCCACCTACTAAAATAACTCTATACTCACCCCATCAAGGCTACTCAAGACACTATGCTAGCATTATGGTATCATAATACCTCAGTTCCTCCACTATGGCCAAGTACCATACTATAGGGATATTACCTAGTGTTCTTGCTAGTGTTATTGTTGTTCTTACCCTCTATCTTAAGGTGTCCCTCTCCTAGGTCACCAAACCTAGTAAGGTCTTGGCCTGATCTCTCTCACCTATAATGATGGTAACTTGACCTTGTAAAGTCATAATTCATCCTTATAATGTGGCCACCTATCCTTGTAGTCCTATAATATGTACATGTGTAGTAGTAATTACTACTCCTTCCTATCCATTAAGGCTACCACCTTGTACTTATGCACCCCCACCATCTAGATCCACATCTATGGCCTATCATCCCCCATCATCCCACCCAAATTTGGTCACTGCATAAAGGGCTTGGTACCATACTACATAACCATCACCAAAACTAGTGCCATCAACCCATACTCTAATAGGTAAATCCTCACAATCTAGGACCACCTCTTTTGGCTATGGCTCAGGTAACAAAAATTTAGTATCCTCCCTCTTGTACCTCAAGAATAGACCCGAAACCCCTTGCACAAGGCTGAACTACCTCCAAAATCTATCAAATAGGATGAGCTCAATCTCACACTCTCTCCTCCCATAGATCCATAACTAGCTCTGTAAAGATAATGTAAGATATTTATATAGGGCCCACCTTAAAAAGCCAACATATGACCTCCAAACCACATACCCCACAACCAAACCATCCAATGCATCTCTAAACTATTCAATATCTCTTAGCTCCCTATCAATGTATAATCTCCCCTCCATCACATGAAACCCACTCTAAAATCCATTTATGTGTAGTTGTCCCATGGTAGCCCAAATAGTCTCATAACACTAATGTGCTCGTATACCCAGAAATGGATCATAAACCCCATATTGATCCTACACATCTTATGAGATTGAAATGCCTAGAACTCTCTATATATCTAGACCAACAGACTAGTGCCCACCTAAATACTATCCTCTTAAGCATCATCTCCACCAACACTCCTAATAATAGATAAGGAAACTACCCACCACTCAAATTAGGTTACATAAATTAGGATACTACCATCATGATCATAGTCATCAAATGCCTCTCATTTAGAGCCCTCTAGTACAATGGCCCATAACCAAAACCATAGGCATGCCACCTGGAAAGAGCCTGATCCACAGCATATAGGAGCTCTATCTACTCATCCTTATCCTCACTCTCTATATGGTATATCAGTTCCCCTCAAAGTGATATCCATGTAATCCTATGAACATCCTCTAATAAGATGGTCATCTCTCCTATCGATAGGAGGAAGGTGTTCATGGATAGATCCCATCTCTTGATGAGGGCCATGATCATCACCACATCTCATGTTAAGTGTTGATAGTATCTCATAGCCCTGACGCCAACCTCCTCCATTTGTGTCTAATCATCCCTGGTCATCCCTCCATGGATCTCTACAAAGATCCTAAGAATCTAATCCCTCATCTTGATCTTATCTTGTGCCTACAAAAGTTCAAGTTAGCATGAACACTTAGTTTTCCATTGTGATTACTCATTTTCATTCATTCAACCTACATTAAGCTCTTTATCAATTAAAACCCACCTAAATTAACCTATTCCAATACTAACCCATAACCATTACCTCTACAACATTACCTCTATACTTGAAGTGACCCTCACCTAACCTATCAAACCAACTTCTAACTCTTTTGTCAAAAAACATCTACCCTAACCCACAAAAATTCTAAAACCTACCCTAAACCTCTCAAAGCAACATCTAACTCTAACCAACAACCATTTTAACATAGCACTCCTACTTGATAATTGCCCTATCCTAACTTACACTTGCCATTTTAACCACCCCACACCCTTTAAAACATTTTAAAAACCTTTTCCCTATATCTTTTCAAAACATACCTTCACCAATCACTCGATCACCAACTATCACTATGACTACCAATGGTCAAGTAACCTTTATGCTTTGGTGGTTGACTATTGACGGTCAAGTCTGACCATCAATGGTTGGGTCTAACCACCAATATTCATTGTGTGTGACCAAAAATGACAAACCACCGAACCCTACCTTCCTAAAAACTAACCAAAACAATAAAATTTTAACAAATCAATCACCTAATTCTATCCTATACCCTATCCCCAACCCAAATACTCCATCAATTTCAAATTTCATCAACTAATTTTTTTTAAACATGAGCAAAACCTAAATCTAGGTCAAACTCCATAAAAACCTACCAAAGTAACCACAAACCACCTAAATTTAAATCCAAAACAACCAAATCAACTAAACTAACAATTTTTAAAACACCCCCTACCTCATTCATCGACCATTATTAAGGGTAAATCCCACATCTTATTGCTCGACCACATCCTCATCCACCCTATATCCTTGGTCTTATCAAATCACCTCAACACATGCTTCCAACCACTCAATAATCACCACATCAACAAAACACTCGGTCAACCTTCTTACACAAGATGCCAAATCACCAAATTACCAAAATGCAAAGAAAGCACAAAAGTCAAATTGCAAAAAGTGAAAATGAAATTTCATTTTCACTTTTTATATTTCATAGTTCTAGGGTTTCCCCTTGACCATCGATGGTTAGGGAACCCATATATTAAAAAATTTAGGCACCTACATCTTAGTGCCATATTTTTGGAGATTACCTTCTCCCCCAAACTAAAACCTAAAATTTTGAAGATTACCCTTCTATAACAAACCATTAGACCATATCTACCTTGATGTTAGCCATTTTTTGGTCCAAACTATAACATACTCTATGATGACCTTGATTGGTCATTTTAACCACACCAACCAACCTTGCCATGTTAAACATTTTAATTTGCACCATCTAGTGCACAACCAAACCATTTGTGTTATTCAAAGGATCACTTCCTACCTTGGATACCTATGAGAATACTAACCTTATCTAGAAAACTTGATAGGTATAACCCAATCAACTATGCCTAATGTTGTGGCTCAGTTACCCCATCACCAATCGTTCTAGAACCAAATTTATTTTTACCAATATTGGAAACGTTAGTCTTTGTGTGATCTCAAATATCATACTTAGTCACATTTTGTGCACATGTTTTTGCTTTAGATGCCCAACCACCCTTTAGCCACCAACCTCATGACTCATCATACACCACTTATCAAACCCAACTTGATTTTAGTTTCACCTCATAAAATCTTAGTTTGAGGGGGAACACCTCCTCCCATACTCAGGGTAACCAGACCTTCGATCGATCAATCCATTTTTTGTTTTGTAGTTTGTTGATTCAAAGCCACATAACAAAAAGGGGTAAAATGTAGACACTAAAAAACTACAGTAGATATCAAAATAACTGAAGACCCCCTAGGGACCACCTAACCCTTCTTGACCTAATGATCAACCCATCAAACCTTGATTTTAGCTATCTATATAGCTGACTAAATGCACTAAATTACTAACTTAACCATTGTCTAAGCCCTTTTTAACCCACCTTGACCCCTTCTTTCTTCAGACACTCAACCACCGATGGTCAGCCTGACTGGTGATAGTTAGGATGACCATTGATTGTTAGGTCTTCCTCATTCTTACATAATACCAGCTGTGTGTATGTTAATATGGCACAACTTAATATGTCTCCCTTGCACATTGCTAATGAACTCTTAAGCATCAAAATCAGAAAGTTAACTTTTTAGGGAACCTTTTATCCTCCATCTCTCTTTGCCTATAAAATGAGGGGAGTAGGAGGTGGAAAAAGAATCAATAAATCTAGGTTTAAGAAATCAAAATCACTTTAAAGCATTCTAACACATAGGTGATCTAGCTTTTAGCCATTCTTCTAATAATCAAACAACTACAGTAGAGGCTTAAACCTCTTCCCAAATTAATCTTGAGGTAAAGTAATGTTACTCTACCAAAATTTCTCCAGCCATCAACCATTAGCCATTTAGTAAGAAATAGTGCTTTCTTATTTATAGGTTATCCTTCGAAGATAAAAAGGAGCTCTCCACACTCATCTAGATCATACATGCATAAAAACTAAATTCTTCTACCACACCTTTATTACTAGTTTCTTATCTTCTTCTAAAATTAAGAATGAGCAAAAATTAAGAGAAACACATAGTTTATTTTCACTGATGAGTTGTTTCATTATCTGAATAATGTCTTTGAGAACTACTTTAGCTAATTATCCAAACTACGTCAAATAGGAACTATGTAGGATTATATTCATCAATTTCAAAATCTATCCTTATTGGTGGATGACATCATTGAGAAAATTTTGACTGATCGTTTTATGGTTAGACTCAAAAATTACATCTAATTGGAGGTTTGGATGTTTAATCCATCATCTGTATCATAAGTTATCCTAAGGGCATGCATGGTAGAAGAAAAAGAGATGGTCAAATGGATAACTTTTACTACTAGTTATGATCTCACCTTTTTAGCACTATCATTTTCTCAACCCACTAGATTGATACCTCAACAAATTAAGGAGAAGAGATGTAAAGGGTCATGTTATGGGTGAAATATAAAATGGAAAAAAGGACATCATTATGCTAAAAAAAAAGTCATTTTACATCAAAGGTGCCAATGAGGATGTAGATGAGGAGGAGGCAATTAGTGAGGATGTAGAAGGACCTAAGGAGGAATCTAAAGACTCTCAGTCTACTATTTCTTGTGATTCCCTTTCAAGTATTATCACCCCACAAAATATTAAGGTGGTGGGTTTCCTTAAGAAATAGAAGGTTGTTATTTTTATTGATTATATGAGTACACACAATTTCAACAAAAGTAAGTTGGTTGCTCATTTGAATTATTTCATCTATCTCACTCCAAAATTTTAGGTCATGATTATAGATGGTGGTCTATCACTTGTTCAATAAAATATCATAGTATTAAGCTAGACATAGGAGAATACCTATTAGATTTTCCTATGTTTTCATTTCCCATGGGTGGATCTGACATTGTTTATGAGTTTATGGTTATGCCTTTTGGTCTAATAAATACACCATCTACCTTTCAAAATTTGATGAATACTATTTTTAGGCCATTTTTTAGAAAAACTATTCTAATGTTTTTTGATGATATCCTCATTTACAATAAAAATTAGGAAGACCATTTGCAGCATGTGAAATAGGTACTCTCAATTCTAGAACAACATCAATTATATGTCAAACCTTTCAAATGTAATTTTGGAGCTTATGAGTTTGAGTGTTTGGGTCATATGGTTTCACATGAAGGAGTGCAAATGGATCCCAAAAAAGTCCAAGTAATGGTGGACTAGCCAGTTCCTAAGACACTCAAACAACTAAGGGGATTTCTAGGGCTAATTGGTTACTATCGTAGGTTTTTAAAAAATTATGGTAGCATTACAGCCCCACTCACCTCTTTGTTTAAGAAAGACTCCTTTCAATGGACTGATATAACTACCAAGGCATTTGAATTATTGAAACTAGCTATGTACACCACTCTAGTGTTAGATACTCCTAATTATTCTAAGACTTTTATGATTGAATTTGATGCATCTAGATATGGTATGGATGTTGTACTCATGTAAGAAGGTAGACCAATTACATTTGAAAATCACCAATTGAAGGGTAAAAATTGGCTCAAGCCATCCATGAGAAGTAAATGATGGTCATTCTACATGTAATCAAATAATGGAGACTTTATTTGATGGGTTGTCACTTTTAGGTAAAGACTCATTATGATAGTCTTAAACATTTTTTGGAACAATGGTTTTTATTTGAAGAACAACAAAAATGGGTAATTAATATTTTAGGCTATGATTTTGAAATAGTCTACAAGAAAGGCAAGAAAAATGTGGTGGTAGATGCACTATCTAAAAGGTATGAATCAATTGAGGCATTGTTATGTGCCATGACCATTTGGCAAGTAGATTGGCTAGAGGAAGCAAGATTAGAATGGTAAAATGTTAGTGCTACCCATGATTTGATTCAAAATCTTCAACAAGGTTTGGGTGGATTTGAAAAATTCATGTGGAAGCGTAATGCATTATGGTATAAAGACAAATTATACTTATGTAAGAATTATCTTTTCAAACAAAAAATCCTTCAAGAAATTCATACAACTCCACTTGGAGGTCATTCAAGATTTTTGAAAACATATTATAGAATCAAGTAGGATTTTTTTGGGAAGGACTCAAGGGGGATGTCCATAAATATGTGGATAAATGTATGATGGGAAGAGGTGTCTATGGATTTCATTACAGAGTTATCAAGATCTAATGGTCAAAATATTATCATGGTTATTATGGATTATCTCAGTAAGTATGCTCATTTTTATTCTTTATCACAGCCCTTTCTTGCTAGTACAGTAGCTTCTAATTTTCTTAATATAGTTCATAAACTACATGGTACTCCTAAGATCATTATTAGTGATAGAGATCCCATTTTCACTATTAATTTTTGGATTGAATTATTTGCATGTTTGGGCACCAATTTGGCTCATAGCTCATCCTATCATCCTCAATCAAAAGGACAAATTGAGGTAGTCAACAAATGTTTGGAAGGATATCTCTATTGTTTTATTTTTGATAAATAGGATAAATGAGTTCATTAGTTACCATTTTTTGAATGGTGGTATAATAATTATATTCATAATTCTTCCAAAATGTCTCCCTTTGTGGCCTTTTATGTATACCACCCTCCATCTATCACTTCAACCTTGAAGTTCCATCCTAAGGTTCATGCAGTTGAGGAACATATTCACCATCAATAGGAGGTTCTTACAAGTTTGCATGAAATTTTAGCCATATCCTAGAATCATATGAAGCAATAGGCAGATCAATATAGGAGTGAGAGGTATTTTTATATTGGTGATTGGGTCTTTTTTCACTTACATCCATATAAGCATATGTCCTTAAAGCATTAAAAAGGGACAATAATGTGTCCCTAAGTATTATGGGCCTTGTCAGATCTTGTAAAAAATTGGTAGTGTGGCCTACAAGTTAGAGTTTCCTTCATCCACTTGTATACATCTAGTATTTCATGTATCATGCATGAAGAAAGTAGTTAGACATAAATTTACTACTCAAACTGAGTTACCAAAATTATATGAGGGAGATTTATTCTTGATCCTAAGGCAATCCTTCAAATATGCACTAAGCAACTATAGTCTAGAGAGATTAAGGAGTACCTGATCAAATGGAAGAATATGCCATGTTAAGATGCAACTTGGGAGGATGAATCTTTTGTGTAGTAATATCTAGATTTAATTTAATGTTGAGTACAATGTTGTTTTTAATGGGAGGGGCATGTTATGCCCTTAACCTTTGGTGTGTCTAGGGATATGTGTGGCTGACTTGTGGCTTACATACCTCTTTTATATTCTTGTTACATTTCTTTATGTTCTTAGTTAGGTTGGCCTATGGAATAACCATGGCTAAGTATAATATATATAGGAGGTAGTGGTTAGTTTTTTATCATGATATTAAATATTATGCTCTTATTGCATTGTTATGGACATTGCCCCCTCAAAGTGATTTTGCTATATTATTTATTGTTTTGCTCTACTATCAGTTATTGTTGTGTTTTTTTTATCTTTGATTAATTTGTGTGATATATAATTATTATATGTGAACATCTAAGTAATTTCCTTACAAATATTCATTGTCTTGTTTGTGTCATTCTTTTGTGATAACATTATGTTTAACCATTATTTGTGTTTGTTTCATTTTGTTCTCTTTATTTTGTTTTGTTTCTTTTTATTTTCTTGGTGTTTTATTTGTTTGTTTTTTTACCTTTTTGTTTGCTTTATCGTTGTGCCTTGATTTAGCCTATGTCATTTTATTGAGTTATTTCTTACGCATTATTCTTGAATCCATCCATATTCATATGTCAACATTATCATCATGGTTTTTATCATTAGTGTATTGTTTTCCATTGGGTATTAGATTACATGTCAGTCCTTATGCATATTTTGACAAAGTTATCATGGTGTTTTATCATGATGTTTATTGTCATGTGTTATACCTAAAATCAGCTATGGGAGTTTATACAACAATGACATATCTCCTTGGGACCATAAGCATTCTTGATATAATCTACATCATATCCCAAATAGAGTAATTAAACAATAAAATAATTTACATCCTTTTCTAGTTCAAATGAGCATCTCCCTAATTGTAGGTTACCTAAATTCATATTTATCTTTTATACTAATTTGGCATCATATTCCATGCCATGTTTTCCATAATCAAGGTACAATGATTCTAACTTCCTTTGGGTAAATAATTATGTTTCCATCAAGTTGAAGGTTAATGATTATAACCACCTTTGGGAAAGTCATTCTCTTTTCTCCACCCATCAGGGGCACATTTTCATTGTGATAATGTTTATAACCACCTTTGGGCAAACCATTTTCTCTATCCACCCAACTAGGGTATGTTTTTATCTAGCTAATGATTATAACCACCTATGGGAAAATCATTATTTTTTCTTTGATGATTATAATTGACTTTGGTAAAATCATCCTCTTATTACCCTAAGCCTTTTTTGATGGTTATTGTAGACACCAAAATAGTGTCAACCCCCCCTTGGTCCCCTTCTAACTTCAACATGCCTAACCTATACTTTATTAATTTAAAATACTTATTTTTAAATTAATTATCTCCCCCCTAGACATCTCGCCTTGGATTCCTAGCGCTTAGACCATTTATCACCTTATGACTAATCATAATTACCTAAGCCCTATTTCAACTCCCCCACTAATCCTCACACCTATTAAACCCGCCATTTGGACTGTTTAACAATGACAATTAAACTTGGCAAATGGAAGAACAAGCAAAAGGCCAAAAATAGCCTTTTTTCCATTCTTTAGCCACTTACATCGGTCAACAGTCGACCGACACCAGCGGTATCACCGACGTTGGCTTCTTTAAAGCTAAATTCCAACCTCTGTTGCACCCCTACGAATGCAAATTCTCTTGTTCCTAGGTTTTGAATTCTCTTGCTTTTTGACTCTTTGCAAGCATTATCATTCTATCATCACTCTCCAGGATAATAAACTCTACATCACTCACTCCACACCTGATTGAAAAGTTGTATGAGGTCTTTGGCATCAGCCATAACGGAAACAAGTCTTCTACACTTCTGGTTCTCCACCAAGAGCTAAGTATTCTTCTGGTTTATATTTTAGTATTGTTAAAATGCATTGGTAATCAGTCCACTGGCTATTTCTTGAGTACTATTGATAGACAACCCAACTTTCTTTTTGGAGAGGCTGAAAAGCCTTCCTCCCATTCTTATTCCCTTTCCACCCCTGTCCTCTACCTGGGCCCTTTCCTAGACCATATTCATTGCCCTACATCCCTACACACCCCTTTTGAACCTCTCAGACCATTCTATTGACCACAAACATCAACCAAAAACCCATTTAAGGCCCATTGCCCCTACTAACATCGGCACCAAGGCCCATTGCCCTTATCGACATCAGCAGCCTAACCGACGTCGGCAACATTGACTGATTGACGCCAGTAGAACTATCAACGTTGGTGACTGTGAAAGATTGATTACATAATTTAGGTATGCATTATCTATTTTTATTTCTTTAAGTCTTTCATTATTTCTTTCTATTACGACATTATCTTTATTAACTAGTGAACTGTCATCCCTCCAAGAAGTCTTTGCACTTCTAGGACCAAGTTATGCTTGGCAGTCCACTATATATCTATCTAACATTTTCTTGGTTTAAGTCTTTCTTATCTATAGGTGTCATCCTCCATAGCTAAAGAGGAGCTCCTTCAATCATCTGGATATGGTGTGTGACTTCATTCGGGTATCATCTAACCCCTGACCATTTAAATTTAGTTTCTTATTCCTTTTGAATGTGAACAAGCAAAAATGAGTAGAAACATTCTGGCATGCCTGGTGGGACCCTAGAGTTTTCCTTGGGTTCATACTTTTTCTTCTAAACAACAAACTTTTCATATAGGTGCATTAGATCTCTTCTTGCATCCTTTTTTTTATCTCTTTATTTTGAAACAAAACCATAAACACAAGTTAAAAAGAACCTCTTTTTTTTCTTCTTGTCACCTTCTTCCTGCGTGTTAGAGTAGTAAAATTCATACTCTCGACCTTTTCCCCACTTGTTTGCATTTGAACAAACATTTCCATTTGGGTTAAAAATATGTTGCATCTCATTCCTGCCTGAATGCACTTTTAGCTCATTTAGTAATTAAAACCGCATTATGAATAAATCATAGTGCACATATGTTACACATCTAGACCACTTTCACAACTAAACATCTAAACATACCTGAGACAAGGTCTGACTAGGATTTCATCACCTAGCAGATACTTTACCCTTCTTGGCAATCCCACTTGGACTTCACTACCAAGGGGAGAACCCACTCTATTCTCTGGTAGAGTATAAACTCTAGGAGAAGTATATACTGGCTAAGCGACCCAGCTTGTCTCTGGGCTCATGAAGTGAGGGGAGCAAGCTCCTAGCACTAGGCCATGTATGGAACTTAATATAGATTTTGAGCACTAAAACTCAACCCAAAACCAACCTTAGACTGCCTCTTTTAGGACCTGTTCTAAAAGCCCAACTTTCCAAACACACTCTTCTAAGGCATAAGCCAACACGACTCTAAAATTTATTCTTAGGAATTTAACGTTTAGGGTTTGCTTGCCTTCATCTATTTTTTTTGTTTTTATCTATTTTTTTTGAGCTGGTAAGGACGCATTATTTTGAGCTCCAAAAACAACTCAGAACTTTCTTCTTTCTTCCAAAAACTTTCAATTTTTTGAGTTTCTAAAAATACACAGTAACCGACATCAATTTTCTCCACCGACGTTGGCAGATTTCTTCACCGACATCGGTTTTTCTACCGACATCGGTCACTGTCAGGAATTTTTTTCTCAAACAGCAAGCTAAAAACTAACCTTTTCGCTGTCAAAAACAAATTCTAGTTTTCTAAGGCTGAAACATATAGTTTTTAGAACCTAAATCTATTTTGCCTTGAATAGTTTTAACACGTAGTCAAACTAAAAATCTTGTTGACCACGCAAGGCAACAACCACTCCCACCTTCGCCTTCTATTTCAAGTCCCCAAATGGAGTATAATTCAAAAACTAAATGAACTCCTATCCAACCAACCCCAACTCAACCCCCTATTGTTCTTGAAGGGGACCAAGACTTTGAAAGGTTCTTTGACCTCAATGTCAAGGCTCTTTAACACTATCTTGTGAGAAGTCAAATGTGAGACTCTTAAGGCAACCCAGTTTATGGGATGCCAACTTCCTTAGTTGAGACGGTAATCATATCAATGGCCTTCGTAACTCACCCCATAGATACCCAGGCCATTGCCTCAACTAACAACCCAACCATGAACAATCTTCAAAGTGTGGCCTCTCCTTCTATTTTTGGACCTACCTCCATTGGGGTTTTTACACCCCCTCAACCACAAACTATTCAACAAAGTTCTACACCATTCCAAAACCTAATTGTCTCTATCCCACCTACTCTTGCACCCATCAATACAAGGGTGGCTACTCATTCTTTGACTACTGTTGCCACCATCCAACCACCTTTGGTGACATCAAGTCAAGTTGTGCCTTCTAGCTTCATGACATAACCACCCCTAGCTTCAACGTCAGTCCCTATGACTAGTTACCAATATGTTGCACCTATGCAAGCACAACCAACTACATCATACGCCCCTCCTAACACCTTCCAAATGCCTTACAACATAGGGGGTGCCCCACCTACAAATCCATCAACCGATCTAATCAAGATGTTGATGGACAAAATGTCTAATCTTGAGACATCTGTTTTGGGTTCAAAAAATGCTCTCTCATATGAACAAATCTGTAATGAACCTATTCATCCCTTAGTCCCAATCTGACCATATCCTAGTCAGTGGGAACTTTCCAAGTTTACTCGCTTTTAGAGTAAGAAAGACCCACAGCAACATCTACGAGCATTTAGACATGCTTGTTACCTTATAGCACATGATGATGCATTGTTACTACGCAAATTTTCCATGTCACTTTCTGGTGCTACCCTCGATTGGTATAGTTCTATTACCAGTCACTCTCTTTTTACATTCACTCAACTAGCTCAACTTTTCTTTGACCACTTCTCAATCAACATCACCAAAAAAGTCTCCATCACGGACCTATACTCTATTAGACAATTTGACGATGAATCAATAGCTGATTTCGTTGCCCATTGGAGAGGCTTAATCAACCAACTCTCCTTTTCTTTACCTCAACCAGAGCTCATTGAGCTCTTTTCACAAGTGTGTGCCAAACACATCTCATCTACTTTGTGGGTCCAAACATTCCACACATTTGATGAAGCTTTCACCATGGCTAGGAAGCTTAAACTCTGTGTTGTCAAAGAAAATAAAGTCAAATTACGTAGTAAAAACTCTAACACAAAATCAAATGACCCTTCTTCCAAATCTTCTTCTTCCAAATTCAAGGGATCAGCAAATGTCGTGGTACTTAGATCATCATCATCAACCACAACCAATCCAAACCTTCCACATCTCAAAGCATTACATGACAATTCCAACAATGATACGTACAGTGTCAATATAATCCAATAGGAGAATCATACGTGTCCGTGTTGGATAAACTTGTCAAACAGGGAGTCCTCAATCTCCCCCAAATTTGACCACCACCTCAATTTGATCCCTCGCATGCCATCCCTGCATGGTATAGGGAGAATGACTTCTATAATTATCACTGTGTCAAAGGCCTTGATACAGACAACTGTAAAACCATCAAAAACATCATTCAGAACATGTTAGATAAAGGTGATCTTGTTTTGGATAACCCAAATGTGCCACCTAATCAAAACATAGACATCTTTAGACAACCTCTTCTTAACCATCCCCCTAGCCAAAACAACATGCAGACCATGGCCGATGACTCCCAAGAGCATAATATATGCACGGTCAACATGGTCTCTCCTCTTATGCCTAACCAACCTCTCCCACAATCTGAAGAGGTTAGTCAACCTATTTGTCCATCACAGGTAGAAGAGTCTTCTTCTCCTATTTGTCCATCACAGGTGGAAGAATCTTCTTCTTCTATTTGTCCATCACAGGTAGAAGAGCCTTCTTCTCTTATTTCTCTTTCACAGGTGGATGAACCTTCTTCTCCTATTAGTTCTCCATCGACCTCTCTTATATTGGAGGATGCTTTGGCGATACCAGCACCGCTAGCCCCACCTTCATCCTTCCTACTACCAATGGAGGACCTTACCTTTCCTGCTCCTCAACCACAAGTAGAAGGCATAATCATCCCTGCCCTCTATCCTCTTGAGGAGTCACATTCTCTAATTCCTTCTCCACCAAGAGAAGAACTTGTCTCTTCACCCACTTCAATCGAAGAGGATCCAATAATGGCTCTCTCACGCTTTTTGCCTGAGATCGTTGCATCTAACACATTTCTAGTCTCACAACCACCCACATCCTCTAAAGAACCAAGGCCTCATCCAACATCTTCCAAACCATTCTCTCGATTGGTGAAGAACTTAGGATTTCTCTATTTGAGGAAATTAGAACATGAGGCATTATGGGAGCGACTCAAAGCTCCTTACCTTACACGTCTCACTTCATCTCATACTGTCAACCCTTCTATGACAAAATCTCTAAAAGTCTCCAACGAAGACTAGGCTTCTGCTTCCAAACCTTTAGAAGCTCAACCATCCACATCTGAACCTAAACTCTCAAAAACATCCACCATATTAAAACCGATTAAATCTCTCAGAGTTTGCCCCATACCTAACCTCACTCACCCACAAGTGAAAGTAGACTTGAATCACACCCCCCATAATAGTGGTCCTCAAACCAAACTAAAGAAGGCTACTAAACCACGTCAGTGAACTCCTCCTCCACCATCATCATTGCCCTCCATTTTGGACCCACATCCTTCTACCTTAATAGGAGTGCTCCCTACTCCAACACCTAACAAAAACAAGTTGCCTTCATTACTCCCTTTACCAACCAAAAACATACCTCCTCTAAAAAATTTGGCACCCCTCACAAAGAAAGTGTCCTCTACACAAGTGGCTGCACCACCAACCCAAAAGGTGGTATGAAAATCTCCCTCAACAACTCCCAAACAAAAGTCATCAACACCTAGTGCATCAACAAGCACAGACCCCTTAGTGGGTTCATATGCTTTGATACTACGCTATTAAACTATTTCAACCTCTCAGATCAAAACCATCTTGGTTCGATGACACTAAAATTTGCCTGTATCATCACACACTTGGACATGACACTAAAAATTGTTGTGCCCTTAAGGTTGCCATTCACCAATACTTAGAAAAAGACACCCTTCTTGTTAAGGATACTGTTGACAAACCCCTGACACCTTCCCATATCTCTCAAAATTCTTGACCTTTATCAAAATCCCATCAACAAACTATGGTCCCTTTACCTCCTTCACCCCCTCTATTCAAGATTAACACCATCAATGTGGCCACTAGGTCACAAAAGGATAAAGCAAAAGATAAAGTTGTTATTCCTTGGACCTATCCATTTGTCAAACCTACTCAGCCACCCAAACCTAAGATTTCTATCTTGGGTACATCCCAACCCACTTCTTCAGAGGCAATTCATGATTTTATGGTGAAACAGCTTCACCAAACTCCCGTGAAGATGACTTTATATGATCTCATCCAAAGCTCTCCACAACATCATCAAGCACTAATCAAAGCTTTATAGGCAGTGGAGGTCTAATTTGAGGACCCCCAACCACTAGCTGCCTTAGTCCAATCATTATCCACCATCGCCTCTATTACCTTTAATGATTCTAAAATTCTTACCTCCAACTTAGAAGATCAAGATGCTGCCCTTTTCATCACAGCTTACATTGATCAAACTCACATTAGGTAGGTTATGATTGATGGGGGCACTAGCATCAATATCATTTCCACCCATGCCTATGACCAATTAGCCCTCCCAAAGAATTACGTATCAAAGACTGACACAATTCTTCAATCTTTTAATGACACCACTACCACTACTATTGGCACCATCGTCTTACATATTCGTGTTGGCCCACGAATAGTCCCAGATCTCTTCTACATCATCAAGAGAGAGTTCTAATACAACATGTTATTAGGATGACCTTGGATCCGTGCCATGGCCTGTGTCCCTTCTACATTACACTGTTGTGTTAAATTTGAACACGATAATCAAGTCCATGTCATTCCCATAGACCCTTCCCCTTTTAAGACATGTAACACAACTTATCGACCCAATGATGTCCTCATTTCTTTAAAAACATCAACCCAAACAATGCCTCCACCCGCAGAAGCTTCAACAAGTACACAAACGGTGGTTACACCTACACCACCCTTCAAGTAACAATAAAAGACCCTATGGAAGATATCTTCCAACATCTTTCACTTGGGGAGCATCGTTTACTCACCTTGGACATGTTCCAGACTCCCCAAGAGTATGGACAACTTCATCACAATCCTAGCTATGACTATCACATTGGAATGGTCATCTCTTATGGTCCTCCCAATCTTCAAATAAATCTCATCTATGGAGGGCTAGATCAAGCCCCCACTGATGGGAATCCTCTTCAATCACCCTAACTATTTACGTCTAACTTCTCTTTTCTTGGAAACCCAAACTTTGCTCATATCTATCTCTATAGGTGTGCATAGAAGGGCTTTGGCTTTGGGTGCTATGAATAAGGCTCCCACCAGCCCATCGAACCACCAAATGACGAGGCCATAAAGAATGCCAAGAAACGACATGGCCTGGGTTTTGAAGAACCTACTAAAACTTCTAAAAACCCTCGCCCTCAACCTATCATAGAACAATCACCTCCAAACTCACCTATTCCCCCATCTTCACCTACAGAGTTGGTAATTTCCATCCCTCCTAGTTTTTTTTCCATAAACACCATTCGCTTGGAACCCCTAACCTATCAACTAGGTAAGGTATCCAGGTCTCTCTCTCTCTCTCATTTATTCAAACATGATAGATGATGAATCTGCTACCATCAACACTATCTAATGTGTAAATGATGATGCCATTCTCACCTACATGGGTGCCAACGACTCTATCATTCAACGCTCCCTTCCATCAAAAACACAAGTTATGTTAAATGAATCAACCATTGACATTAACCTTCCATCTTTCGATGTTCCTCATGTTTTAAAAATTGGTCAATCTTTAGACACCCAAGAACAAATTGACTATACCAAATTCCTTTTAGATCATAGCGAGGCCTTTGCTTGGACCTATAGCGACATGCTCGGCATCAACCCTAACATCATCCTTCATAACATTGTCACAAACCTAGAGGCTAAGCCTATCAAGTAAAAGCTTCACAAGATGCATCCTCGAGTTACACTCCTTGTCAAAGAGGAGCTTCAGCATCTTCTCTCCGTGTCCTTCATCCAACCCATTGATTATATGTAATAGGTGTCTAATATCATCTCTATCACCAAAGCAACTGGGGGGATCCAAATCTATACTGACTATCGTGACCTTAACCTGGCTTGCCCAGAGGATGATTTTCCTCTACCCAACATTGACCAACTTGTTGATCTTACGACCGGTCATGAGATGCTATCACTCATGGATGGATTTTTAGGATATAACCAAATTTTGATTGCACCAGAAGATCAACACAAGACTACCTTCATCACCCCATGGGGGACTTTTTGCTATAGGGTCATGCTTTTTGGCCTAAAGAATGCAGGTGCCACATATCAATGCGTCATGACTTACATCTTTCACGATCTCTTCCACAAAATTATGGAGGACTATGTGGATGACCTACTAGGCAAATCTTAACTTCGTCATGACCATTTAACCATCCTTAAGATAATCTTCACTTGCCTTCTTCAATACAATGTTTGCCTTAACCCCAATAAATGCATCTTTAGGGTTCTCTCAGGGAAGCTTTTGGGTTTCATCATTTCTCTTCATGGCCTTGAGATTGATCTCGCTAAGATTCAAGCTATACTCGAGATGCCGCCACCTACCAATCTAAATCAACTTTGTAGCCTACAAGGGAAGCTTCAATCTATTCATCGCTTCATCTCATAGCTTTCTGACCGATGTCAACCTTTTCATCACCTCCTCAAGAAGGACGTCTCCTTTCATTAGGATAAGGATTGACAAGAGGATTGTGAATCCCTTAAATGCTATCTTGTCTCTCCACCAGTCCTTATTCTACCAAAAGATGACCAACCCTTCTACCTCTACATCTCAGCAACAAATCATTCCTTAGGTGCCATGATCGTGCACCAAGATGAACAACATCGTGAGCAGGCAATTTATTATATAAGCTAAATGCTCATTGATTATGAAACTCGGTATACCCATATCGAAAAACTCTATTTGGCACTAGTCTTTGCCACTACCAAACTCTGTCATTATCTTTTCAATCACAAAGCCTACGTCATCACACACACTGACCCTCTAAAATACATGTATTCCAAGCCATACCAAAACCAACGTATGGCTCGTTGGCTCATGCTTCTTTTTGAGTTTGACTTGGAATTCATCTAAAAAAAATCTATAAAGGGGCAAACAATCACTAACCAACTAGCAGATGCCCCTCTACCTGATAACCAACCTTCTCACTATGAATTCCCTAATATATCAATTGCCACACTTTTTACTGATGACATATTCTATCAAATGACAATGTTCTTCGACAGATCCAAATGTTAACTCAGTGGAGGTGTGGGGGTCATTCTCATTTCTCACAAAAGTGAGCCCATGCCTCTCTCTTTTAAACTTGACTTTGAATGTACCAATAATATGGCTAAATATGAAGCCTTAATTTTTAGACTTCAAACTACCATTTCCTTAGGTGTCAAGACAATCAACATCTTTGGCGACTCACAACTCATCGTCAATCAAATCAACGGTTCATATCTTTGTAAAAATGAAGTTTTGCAAAGGTACAAACACAGTGTTGACACCCTGCTAGGATCTTTCGACCATTACCTCTTACAAACTGTTCCTCGATCTATAAATAAGTTTGTTGACACCATGGCTTCTCTCACCTCACGCATACCATCTTCATCCTCTTCTTCGATAATTTATGTCCTGATGCATTGTGTGGTGTTGCCTTCATATATTTCCACTAACATCAACTTCGTCAGTACCATTGACTCTAGTCCACAGGATGTTTGGTATAAACAACTTGTGGACTACTTAACTTATTCTACCATTCCTCTTGACCTCTCTAGCAATGCACGGTGGGATTTTATCAAGAGTACTGCTTGATATACCATGCTAGGGGGTCTTCTCTACAAAAGAGGTTTTGATGGCCTCCTTCTTCGATGTCTAACTTCCACTGAAATATTTCATGCCATCAAACAAGTCCACGACGAGATTTGTGGTGGACACTTCAGTGGTAACTTAGTTGCTAAGCGCATTCTTCGCCTGGGCTATTATTGGCCCACTCTCCACCAAGATTGTAGTGACTATGTTTGGCATTGCATCAAATGCCAACAACACGCTAACTTACTTCACATCCCTAGCCACGCTCTACAAGTTGCTAAGTATTTTTGGCCCTTTTCACAATGGGGCTTAGATCTAATTGGCGAGATTAACCCTCATTCATCTCTCTGATATCAGTTCATTATCACTGCGACTGAATACTTCACTAAATGGGTGGAAGTTGTTCCTCTCATCTCCAGTAAAGCTGACAAAATTGTCAACTTCATCAACAACCACATCATCTGCCATTTTGGTGTACCTCACAAAATCATCATCGATAATGGCAAATCATTCAAAAATAAAACTGTCTAAAAACTTTGTGACTCATTTGGCATCAAGCTCAACTTCTCTTCGCCTTACTACCCATAAGCAAATGGGCAGGCTGAGGCTTCCAACAAAATATTAACCAAAATTCTAATAAAGGTGGTCAATGACACTGGAAGGGATTGACACATTCATATTTCCTTCACTTTATGGGCCTACCGCACTAGCATCCGAACCCCTACGAGTGCTACACCTTTCTCTTTAGTGTATGGAATAGAGGCTATCCTACCTCTTGAAGTACAAATACCTTCTTTATGCATCTCTTTGCATGGCATCCTTTCTAACAATGACTTTCATCAAGATCGATTATCTCAACTTGAGTTACTCGACGAACATCATCTTGCTACCCTTAACCATCTCCATATCTATCAAAATTATATCAAATGTGCCTATAATAAAAATTTGAGAGAATGAGATTTCAAAATCAGAGACCTCATCCTCAAAGAGAACCAACATGTGACCAATATAGAAAGAAGCAAACGAGGCAAGTTTGCTCCTAATTGGCTTAGACCTTATATCATAATGCACAAGTATGGATCAGGGACTTATCATCTATCTTCTCTTGAAGGATGGCCAAAACCTGAGCCCCTTAATGCCTTGCATCTATGACCATTCTTCTGTTAATCAAGTAACTCATTCACTTGACATTTAACTTGAGCTCGTCCCTTGAGCAACCCCTGTCATCTTAATTCTCATTCCTTTTGACCCTATTTTCCTAAAATAAACACTATGTAACCCTTTATAAAGTATGAATGCTTTATCCTAATAAAAGGGAACCCTTAAACTTCTATAGTCTTGTACATGACTAAAAATTTTGTCAAAAATAAATTGGGATGTCAAACAAAATATTCAAAGGTCATAAACTCTAAATGCAGACTGCTCCCTTGAAGGATAGCTACATCATCATTATTGTAGCTAATAGAATGCTCCCTTGAAGGACAGCTATTCAAAGCCCTCAAAAACATATAACGCAAAATATAGACCACTCCCTCGAATGATGGCTATGCCTAAAAATATTGCTACAAATAGCACTCTCTCAGAAGCTTCCCACATTGATCAACTTCACATATGACCACAAAACAAAACAACATCCCTATGTAGACTTCTCGCATTGATCAGTCTACCAAAAAAAAATGTCATGGACTTGCCTATAGTCATTCTTAGGGTCTCCTATAAAAAGGAGCAAAGTTATCCCTACTAAAAAGGGTTACCATATCCTAACATATCACATCACCTATTACCCCAACATACTCAAGGGATTTTGAGCTCATTTAATGTCAAAGTGATTTGATTACTTCTCTAACACAACCAATGGTCAATGATGTAATACATAAATGGGGCTTTTGTTTCCAAAAACCTCCTATTTATGCTATCATTATGGTCCTTGTCAATGAAAGAGCAACATGCCTTTCACTTCTTACCTGACTTCGTCACATGCCAATCACATAACAACCAATCACATATTTCCATAACCATTAACATTATCATAGACCAATCACATTAGTTTCTATGAAAAACAATACACATGAAAACTAACAACCAACACACAAACCAATGTTACAGCATACATAATTACACAATAATAGAAAAAGTTGTAACATCATCATAACATAATCATTCACATCATAAACATCCTCATAAATGTTATCACATTAAGCATATATCATTAAAACATATGAAACATGCTAAACATACTAACATCCATAACAAGACACATCAATAAACCAAAATCTCATCATATATATATATATACACATCAGTGTTTTACAAAAATACAACATCTGTCTCTCTCTCTCAAAAAATAAAGTACATCTCACATCAACGACTCATAAGCTGGTATATACATAATACCTTAAAATGGCCTCAAAGCTGTGGCTATGGTGGTAGTGGCCATGGCCGTGAAAACATTGTATCATCTCCACCCTCTGATCATCATTGTCTGCAAGAATCTGAAGTAGTCGCATGCGACATAGATCTCTATTGGCTCTGCTTAGCTTTCATCTCTGAGTATTGATGTATCTAAAGAAACCCCTTGATGGCCTCCTCATAATATGTGATCTCATCTAAAGTAGTATTATACTTGGAAATAGGTACAGTCTGCGGTGGACCCATCAATCCTAATGCCGCACCCTGCACTGAACCCTGTGGCTGTGATTGAGCTAGCTGCAGTGATGCTAATTGCGCTGGCTCCTAAACTGGCTGCTGTGGTGGCCACTGAATAGGGCCCTACCCTCCAAAAATTTGTCTTGCCAAAACCTGTGCCTAGGCTGTAGCCAAATGCCCCTACAAAATGGTAATTTGCCCTATCAAGGCAGCCACCTGACCTATCAAAATTGTGACCTGATCATGTAATCCTATGACCTAGCCATACAAAATGGTCATCTATCCTTGTGTTGCATCCCTCTCTTAGATGGTAGCATCCCTCTCTTATCTCACAGTGTCCCTATCCCTGGTCACTGCTTGGAGATCAGGTTGTGGTCCTCTCTGAACCCCTACGTACTATCCTACCCACCATGTCGAGTAGGCCTCTGTGCACCTTAGATCAACTATACCAGGTCCTACAGGTAGCTCCTCAAAATCAAGTCACTCTATTTCATTTGGCAGTGGGAGTGGTGCCTCTATGTCATCATGTCTGTACTATGAGAAGGCAGGTGGCACATCCTATAGCAGCCCAAACTAGCACCGCACTCTCTCTGATGGCACTCTCTCGAGGTCACCAGCTCATCTCCCCCTCACCCATTTGAGACTCTAGATCCCCATAAGCTACTCTATCTGGTCTCTAAAGGTCAAGTATACCAGGTACAATCTTTAAATGATATCTATAAGAATAAGGGCCTCTAATCCCACCTGTAGTAGTCAATATCTTTGACTACTCTATCCACCTGTGTCTGTACCATAACCTCCCTCCACCACCTGAAACTAACTCTGAAGCCAGCCTAAATAGCAACTATTAGACTGAGAGGTCATGTGACGATGATGTACTCGTATGCCCAATAATGCAAGAGGTGGCCCACACATAAACTATACCACCACCACCGGCTGATCCCCCACAGCTCTCTGTACAGTTGTGCCAAAAGTATGGGTGCCCAAGCAAACACCGTCTACTGCTCTAGCATCTCTGTCAAAACTTTGGTCATAGCAACCAAAAATCTCCCTCCCTCTGCATCTGGGAGTGCATATACAATGATGCCAATCATCATTAGGATGGCCAACCGATGTGCATCCTTATTTGTAGCATACAAGGGCTCGTATGCAAAGCTAGCTAAATGATAAGTCACCTCAGTAGCGTGCTCACCAAACAACGTCACCATTTGGATATCATGCACCTCTCTCAAGCATGCATATAACTCTACCCCATATACCAGTAGCCATAAAATTTGGTACACATCCTCTACTATCACTATTAGCTCTCATGTTAGCAAGTGGAAGGTGTTGGTGGAGTGATCCCCCTGCTCGATCAAAGCCACCATAAGACTGACATCTCTCGCCACTCGACAATAGCACCGTAGCCTGCCTAGTCCCACTACAGTCATGTGGGTCCACTCCTCTCCAATAATCTCGTAACACATCTATGTCAACAATGTTGAGAGATGATCCCACAGCATTAGTGTCTACCTCACCTGCATCTAATCAAAACCACCACAAACATTAATAAATGACTACCAACCACTTTGACTCTTCTTCCCTTTCAAGAGAACTACATCGGTCTGAGGCCTCTAATGACTAGGGCTATGTAGGCAGCACTCAGTTGACATGGGGTTTTCTGAGGTTAGCTCGACTATTTTCCCATTCGTCTATCTAATTTACCATCTACCTACACCTATATGCCTATCCCTACACCCAAGAAGCTCTCAGCATGACTTTGGCCCTTCGACTTATCAATTTTTAAACCTTTTTAGACCTAAAAACCACTGACATTAGTTAGCATGCTGACGATTGCACTTATTTAATCGACATCAATGCTTATATAATCAACATCGATAGGTAAGTCACCGACGTTGGTCACTGGTTGGTCGACGTCGATGAACCCACCGGCATCGATGACTAGGGGCGAGCCCTAAAAATGAGGGCTTCCCCATTTTAACCCATTTCCTATCCAAAACCTTTTTAAACCTACCTAAAGTGACCTATCTAGCCTACCCACCCTTCTAACTACCCCTCCCCCTCAATTTCAAGCTAAAAAACACAAAAAATCACAAATTAAATTAAATTTAAAAACAAATGCCAAATTATATTTTAACCACCTTACCTCATCCCATCACTGCCGCCATAGTGGTATGATAGGTGCCGTTGGTGGTGGTCCTCCCGTAGGAGCTCCTCTACCCTTTGCCATCTCTTATGCCTCGATTTCTCATCAGATCCCTGGTGGCCCACAACCACCTCTACAACCTCTAATCACACTCAGATTCACTCACTCTCTCTACCAATGGCAATCTAACACCTCACACGGTTGCTACAATGAACTATAAGTCACTATCACACTATAAAATCTAGAGCTCACTTTTTTCACTTTGTCACAAATCACAAATGACTTTTGGTTGGCCACCAATTCAGTTTTGTTGGGTTTGGCAGGCCACTGATGTCAGCAAAAGTGTGCCCTAGGCCACTAACGTCAGTTAATTTCCACTGATATCAACATCATTTGGACACTGACATCATTTTTATGACCGACATCGGTAGCCTTCAAACATCAGTCTTCTTTTAAAATGATCAAAATCATGAAACAACCAGCCCTCACAGTAGAAGTCATCTTAGCCTCCTCTTGGGGTACACTTGAGATCACTTTTATCTCAACCTAACTCGACTAACAACCTTGGAAATCATGACTATCTCCTTAAACCATGACCACTTTTGAGACAACTCTACCTTGGTTGTTTTGATTGCCTATGCTACTTCACGAATAATTAGCAAATTGTTCACGACCCCCACAAGTATCAGATCATGCTCCAATTGATCCCCCCTACTTGTGACATTTTCATGTTTTCCAAGAGCACTTCCTGAGCTTGGAATACTTGGAACACGATGACCATTAGAGCTACAGCTTGGATCGTTTAACCCAATCAGCTATGACTAAATGCTAGGGACCGGTTATTTTGATTTTAGAATTCCTCGACCCTTGACCAATGAAAATTTGACCTATTTATCATGCGAAGTGGTATATGTGTAATCCCACCTTTTATAGCGTTCACACTCTAACTTCACCATTTCTATCTACTATCTATCAAATCAGCACCTGATATCAGGTTGCCTTTCCTCGACTCTTGCTTTGAGGGGGAACACCTCATCCCATACCTAGGGCAACCTACTCCTATTTTTTGTCTTGCAATTCGTCAGAATAACCAACAAGACAAAAAGGGGCAAATGTAGACACCAAAATAGTGTCAACCCCCCTTGGTCTCCTTCTAACTTCAACATGCCTAACCTATACTTTATTAATTTAAAATACTTATTTTTAAATTAATTATCTCCCCCCTAGACATCTCACCTTGGATTCCTAGCTCTTAGACCATTTATCACCCTATGACTAATCATAATTACCTAAGCCCTATTTCAACTCCCCCACTAATCCTCACACCTATTAAACCTGCCATTTAGACCGTTTAACAATGACAATTAAACTTGGTAGATGAAAGAATGGGTAAAAGGCCACAAATAGACTTTTTCTCATTCTTTAGCCATCGATGTTGGTCAACAGTCGACTGACGCCAGTGGTATCGCCGACGTCAGTTTCTTTAAAGCTGAATTCCAACCTTTGTTGCACCCCCCATGAATGTGAATTCTCTTGCTCCCAGGTTTTGAATTCTCTTGCTTCTCGACTCTTTGTAGGCATCAGCATTCTATCATCACTCTCTAGGCTAAGAAACTCTACATCAGTCACTCCACACCTGATTCAAAAGTTGCATGAGGTCTTCAGCATCAGCCATAATGGAAACAAGTCTTCTACACTTCTGGTTCTCCACCAAGAGCTAAGTATTCTTCTAGTTTATATTTTAGTATTGTTAAAATGCATTGGTAATCAGTCTATTGACTATTTCTTGAGTACTATTGATAGACAACCTGACTTTCTTCTTGGAGAGGTTGAAAATCCTTCCTCCCATTTTTATTTCCTTTCCACCCCTATCCTTTATCTGGGCCCTTTCCCAGACCATATTCATTGCTCTGCATCCTTGCACACCCCTTTTGAACCTCCCAAACCATTCTGTTGACCACAAACATCAACCAAACCCATTCAAGGCGCATTGCCCCTACTAACATTGGCACCAAGGCCCATTGCCCCTACTGATGTCGGCAACATTGACTGACCGACGTTGATAGAACTACCGACATCGGTGACTATGGAAGACTAATTGTAGAATTTAGGTATGCATTATCTATTTCTCTTTCTTTAAGTCTTTCATTATTTCTTTCCATCATGACATTCTCTCTATCAACTAGTGGACTGTCATCCCTCCAGGAAGTCTTTGCACTTTTAGGACCAAGCTTTGCTTGGCAGTCCACTATATATCTATCTAATATTTTCTTGGTTTAAGTCTTTCTTATCTACAGGTGTCATCCTCCACATCCAAAGAAGATCTCCTTCAATCGTCTGGATACGGTGCGTGACTTCATCTGGGTATCATCTAACCCCTGATTATTTAACTTTAGTTTCTTATTCCTTCTGAATGTGAACAAGCAAAAATGAGTAGAAACATTCATAACCACCTTTGGGCAAATCATTACCTTTTTTATCCTACCTATGCCAATGATTATAACCATCTATGGTAAAATCATCTTGTTTGTCTGCCCTAACTAGGTTAGTTCCATATGCCATTGATTATAACCACCTATGGTAAAATCAATCTTTTCTACCTCATCCTTTTATTTGTATGATCCAATCATTTCCTCCTTTTGAGGGATCGATTGTCAACCCCTTTTTCCAACTACTACCTTGAGGGGTCAACTATAGTTCATCTATTATTTTTGAAATAGTAGGCATACATGACATTTTCATTCTTTGAGAATAGATTACTATGCTTACATCTTGTAATGTCTTCTCAAATAGGGGAAAATTGTAGACACCTAAAACTGGCCACCAATGGCCTTCGATCGAACTATAGACCAATTCTTACCAACCATTGTAAATTAAGCCTAAGAATCATTAAACATCCTAAATTTACTTTTGCATCATTTATCAAAGCTCATAATCTCATTGAAACATCCCTAATTTAGGTATCCTACCATAAGCAACAAAAACCTCTCATGAACTCATCTCTAATCATCCTACAACATCAAAACATGCAATTTGTCCTATAGACCTATTAAGTGGGGTAAGTGCACACATAAAATCAAATATTGAAAATGCTAAATGGATAAACAAAATTAATTAACAAGATAAACTAAATTAAATACCTATCTAAATTATCTGAGTAATTAATGAAATTTAAAAAAGAGAATTCAAAAATATGAAATATCCTAGATTTTCTTGATCACCTTTTGTGAGTTGTCAAGTCTTTGGAAATATCTCAAAATATCTCACCCATGCCTATTCATTGCAAATCATTATTTCTTGAAATCTTTTATCTCTATTGGGGTTAATTGACTCACTTAGGATAGGTTTGAACCCATTCCAAGCCTTTACTCCATCTTGACTCACCTTGGGTTGGGGTTAAATCCATTTACTATAAATACAAGCCATTTCCTATTGAATTGAAGAGCTTGGAAAGTGTAGAGTTATAATGTAGGTTTTAGCATGATACTCATGACAATAGTGTTACAATGCCAAAATATTAATCCAAGCTATCAAACAAGCATAATCCACATCAAGAAAAGCCATAATGGTTCCAAGGAGAGAAGTTTCAAAGAATATTCCATTGCTAAAGATTTGTTGAGTACAAATTGAGCAAGCCATGAAAAAATTCTTTGGAGCTTTAAAGGAAGGTAAATATTTTTTTTCTTTGCATTTTATTTGGATTTTCAATTGTATGTTGTCCATTATGCTCCTCCTAAGATCTAGGCTTAGATATGTTAGCATGTTAGTGTGTTGATTTCATTGTTTTGTGAAACTAACACTTGATCTAACCTCCTCTCTATTTTAAAATTCCTATGATCACACCTGAAATGTATTTCACCCTTCTCATATCATTTCTTAACTTTTGAATCTCTAAATTGGGTAATTTTGGTATACCCTTCCTCTTTCTTTCTTTTTGCAGATATTTATTTTCTACCTCTTCTTCAAACATATGATGTTCTACTTATTCTCGTTATGTGTATTCACTTAAACTTTATTCACCTCCATTTTTCCTCCATGCAAACATTCAACTCTCCTTCATTGTCACTAACTATCCTTCCTTACAAATGTGGAAATACAAATTCACTTTGATCCCTTTTCCAATCAGATGTATACCTTTTCCCACTTAGTTAGTTCAACAAACTATAAATTTCTTATATCTATATAATCTCTTATGAGGTTTTTATTCTCTATGGGCTTATCACTTCCTTTTTTCTCTTTTTTTCAATAATTTCATGGGTTTCTCAGAAGGAAAGCTCACTCTCTCATTTTAATTCAATGATATTTTCTTCTCTTCACTCTCGAGCCTTAGGATTTGAAGCTTCCTCAACCAATATAAATGCATTCTTGGGCACACACCTTGATCTGTCAACATATAAACCATTTGTTACCAACTCTTTACATTATTATTTCATTTATCTAATTTTTTTTCTTGGATAACGCTCCTATATATAACTACACTACTAAACAATAATTTTATTTGAACGTTTACCTCTGTACGGTCTTCAATAATTTATATTCAAAACAAAAATTGAGATATATTGTCTCATGAGATCTTTAGAGCTCTCCCTAATTATAAATAAATGGATATTGCTAATGGACTTTCTTTCTTCTTCCACCATGACCTATGATGGTCTATATTTTTATGGGTCCTTCTCCTCTTTGATTACCAAGATTCATCTTCAAAACTATGCATATCTCTTTACTTATTGATATTCTCTTCAATACATCCATATTTTATTGAGAAATAATTATATATAAAGGATTTGATTCAAAAAAATCATGTAATATAGATAACTGTTTATGGTTCAAAAAAGCAAAGTTTAAATGAAGGACTGACTAGAGATGAGTGCCTCCAGAGTCTTATAGATCATAGGGAAAGTGCCCAATGTATTAGTAGTCAAGTCCCTCCATAATTATCTTAAAACTAATCAAAACCTGGGGTCATGAACATGGTCATTAAGTCATTCCCCATTCCCATAGTAGGCACCACAATGGCTCCTTGTGGATTCTATTTTCTTTACCAACTTGTAGCCCATGTAGTGGTAGTGGTGGTGATTTTACTCATAAACACCTTTTTTATTGGGGGGAACCTCTACATGGGAAAATTATTCACCTATCCCTTGTCATTTTTCCCTCCCAGTGAAAAAATATTGAGGGGAAAAACAAAGGAAATGTGAATGATGGTTACAAGCTTTCACCTAACACTTCATATTATCTCTTTGGTAGTGGTTGAGGGTTTTTTTAGACAAAAAAAATGGTCATCTACCTCCACCACCCTTGTTGATTTTTTTCCTATGGCCTAGTGTTTTTATGTGTGTTTACAGATTGGATTTTACTATGTTATCTTTTTTATGCCCTTTTTTAGTTATAAAGACATACTCTTTTGTGGTTTCTTATGTTTAGCATTTTTTAAGTTACCTACTTAGTATTTCTTAGTCTTATGACTTTTGTGATATTTTAGAGTGTGATGCATTCCCCTCATGTTTTGTACAATTAGTAACATATTATTTGTATTATTAGTAGAGATATGCTTTTTAATTAAAAATAAGGTTAAATGGGTACATAGGAAATAAATTACTAAAAATTTTAGGTAAGCAAGATAATTTCAAGGATATAGACCAAGGGTTGAACCCCTTTTAGATGTTCTTGTAATGCTCCTTTGATACATTGAAGTTATTCCATTAATATCTCCAAAATACTAAGGAGACATGATATCAAGGCTATTTTTATTTTAGTTACAACTAATTTTAAGAAGTGTGGTTTAGAGAATCGATTATTCTTGTAGTATCCCTTACATTTAATAAATGAGAAAGTTTATTTAGATGAATCAAAGAACATGCCATAAATATACACCTTATGAAAAAAAGAGTTAGCAAAGTGCTCTTGTAGAACATTGCATACCATTTGTATATTACCTTACATGCCATTTGTATAAAGACCAATAAAGTGTTGACGATAGAGAATTATTAGTTCAAAATTTGATTGAAGGTGAAAATAAAGTATAATTTCCTATTCCTCAGCATATATTTTAGATAATATTTCCACATGAAAACACATGGATGAAAAATAGAGTTTTATAGAATCTTTAGATATGAATTTATAGCCTAGCATATGAAAATGCAATTTAAAATGAAACAATGGCCAAAAATAAAATCAATTACCAAAAATGAGTCATTATGTAATAAAATATGAATGGATTTTCCATTTAATAGAATTTAGCTAAAAAAATTCAAGGAATTTGCCTTAGCTATTCAATCTATTAGATGGCCATGTTCTAAATAAGATTTCTTTCCTACTTGAATTTGACGTATTTTGTAAAATATTCTAAATTATTCTTACTTCTAAGAAACATTTGCCAACTCTCACCTTGACTCTTTCTCAAAAATAATATATAAACTAAGTTTTGATGTTTAAATATGTGAGACTTATTAGTCCTTGCCAAGGCATGGTATTAATGGTTTCACTTAGAAAATAACCCATATTTATTCAACCAATCAATTTTTTTAAATGCCTATGATTTTAATAATTATAATTTTTTTCTTAAAAAAATCATATAAATCTTAGAATATTTCCAAGAGTGTTATTGAGTAATATTCTTACATTGACATCAAAACAATCAATTACTATGACAATGCATATCATTGTTAATTACTATATTCATTTTTTTATTATAACTATTTATGTTATTAATTATTTTTATTGTGAATAATATTTATTTCAATGCATTTCAACAAAAAAATCAAAAAATTATAAAACATTAATTATTTGTTGAGCATGTGAATCGTAAATGCTACTTATTTTCATAAATAAATTATTTATTAAAGCATATTTTGGAAATTATGAATGTACATTTTTCTAATATTGATATGGCAATTTTATTCTATACCATTAATACTAAAAAGTGTGGAATTTTTTAAATTATTTTGTAAAATCCTTCATCTTCATTATAACTCTTATTAATCATATTATTTTGAGTCTATATAAGTATATTTGTTTCTCATTTTAAAATAAGACTATTAATTTGAATAATTCAATTCTCAATAATGTAATAAAAATAGTTTATTAATTTAAATTTTAAATTTCAATAATTATATACTAATGCAAAGAATTATTAAGTCATATTATAAAAATCCTAACCATAATAATATTACAAATTATATAAATTGAATTATCTAAAATGTTAATATATTCATATATTAATTTGCATACGATAATATAATATCAATATATAACATTAATTTTATGATTGATTACGAATAAATACTATCAGTGCTAGGTAACATTTATTGGTTATGAATAAATATTATTAATGTTTTGTAAATTAATTGTGTGGTTTGGTAGAAGTATTAAACTATGATGAAGGAGGAGAGGATGATAAGAGCTAGGATTTGAAGATTTCAAGGTGCACAGTTCATATTTCACATGCAATCGAGCTAGGAAAGGATGAGGATTGGAGTGACAACACAAAGAATGATTTGGCTAAGGGGGATCTCCCCCCTCCTCCACCCCTTAGATAATCTTTCAGGCAGATGGTGATAGGAGTAACAATATCAGTTTCTGAGATGGAGATCAATGCCTTGATGAGGGCAGCTAGAAAAAATAAGATTGAAGGATAGATAGATGGACCTAAGAGGACATATATGCAGGTATCATAGGATAATCCTATTGATTTTTTAGACCCTACAAAAATTAAAAGGAATATAGTTAGGTTGCATGGTAGGAGTCTGATCTACAAATTCATGGGAGCTCAATTATGTTGGAGTTGCATGCATGGACTAGGAGGAACTGGAAGATGAATGGAGAATATGAACTGATAACATGTTTAAAAGGATACTTCATCACAATATTTAAAAATAAATCATATTGAGATATAATTTTTTAAGGTGGATCATATTTCTTTAGAAATACGAGCTTATTTTTGAAACATTGCCATACTACTTTCAATTCGATGGAAGAGTTACCAACAATAGTACTAGTATGGATCAAACTGTATGCTCTATTGCAATAATTTTGGTCAAGGTATGTTTTAAAAACCATTGCTTATATGATAGGTAGGCTAGTAGATGTATCCAAGCCACATCATGGATCAAGTTACACAAGAATATGCATGGAATTAGACCTAACAATGTCATTACCCAATAATGTCACATTGAAAATTAGATAAATTGAATGGATCTAAGGTTTGTATTATGAAAGCACTAATTTTAGATGTAGAGGATGTCATGAATATAAACACCTAATTAGGGAATGTCCTATATTTTATAAAAATAATATACTAAAAACCATGGAAAAGGACTCGGAGGGCTTTGTTTAGCCAAATAAAAAACATGCCATTAAAAATAGGAATAAGATGATCAAAAAATATGTTTTGAAAGGTAGTAAAATAATCAAGACAAAGGAAGGCATCTTAATGGATGAAATATAATCAATACCAGAAACTTAAGGCTAGGATAATTAGATAAGAAAAGAGGGGAGGATATAACAGCATATTATGGTTTCAAAAAGGATCTATAAAATATTTCAAAGAAGGAAACACATGAAAAGAATAAAAATAAAATATAAATGTGAAGAAAAGAATGCAATAAAAGGGGAAAGGACAGGGGGACAATAGTTCTTAGAAATTTGGATAAGTACAAAGGAGGAAGACAAGATAGAAACAAGGAGCTAAAGTGAAGATTACAAGGAGAATCAAATAGATGCCAAACCTAAATCCCAAAGGAAGCTTCAGAAAGAGAAGGAAAGGGAAGCATAGTAAGGAAAAAATATGCATGAGGAGGTAGTGGAAGCCATAGGATCAAGAACATAAAATTAAATGAATAAGCTCTTGGTGAGTACTAAGCAAAGTGACCTCCCATAATGCAAATCATATCCTCAAATATAATTAGACTCAATGCACCCTCAAAAAGGATAACATTGAGACAAGTAATCAACCATCATAACCTTAAAATTGTGTTACTTTAAGAATCTAAATTAGAAAAATCTATAGAGCCAGAAGGAACCTATCGAGTAAGCTTAGAAAGGAAATTATATAGGAATGGTATAAGTAATGGTCATTCTATGGTAACCTAACTTGGTCAAGTTAGAGGTCATTTAGGCCCAAAAATAATATATTGTTTATGAGGTGAAATGGCGAAGGACATGATTAAGCTTTTTCTTAGTAAACATATATGGATCACAAAATAAAGAAGAGAGAGAGAACATGATTTGAAATAACTAGAAGAGGTTATTAAGACTATATAAGAGGATTTATGGGTAATAGGAGGGGATTTTAATGCTTGACTAGACTCTTTAGAGAAGAAGGTGGTAGTACAAGGGAAAGAGACTTTAGAAGTTTTTTAAAAAAATTAGACAGGTCAGAACTCTAGGATATAAGAACAAAGTAACAATGGATCATGTGGAGTAATAAAAGAGGGGGGGAGGGAACTAATCCTAGAAAGGCTCAATGCATTTCTACTCTCAAAAAACTAGTTGGATCAAAAAAATATCTTGGAAATAGAGGTGCTAAAAATAGTAGGCTCAGACCACTGGTCGATAGACATACAACTAACACTTGATGATAGATCAGTCAGATCCCAATTTAGATTTGAAAAAATGTGGATTGACCATCCAAACATTGACAACTTCATCACCCAATAATACAATTCCTAAAACCATAGAGAGGGGACAAAAATGTTTTTCATTTTTAAAAAACTTAAGGAGTTAAAGGAGGCTCTGAAGAAATGGAATCAAACCACTTTTATAAATATATTTTTGGACAAACAAGATTTATTGAGGAAAATTAGTGAAACTTAGGAGTTGATAATGAAGGGGCATGATTTGGCTGAATTACTAAAAGAGGAGGAAGAAATGGCTAGAATGTTGGAGGAGATTCATTAAAAAAAAAGGAAATATATTGGAAATAGAAGTCCATGATTAGATCACTAAAAATGGAGATAAAAATACAAAAAAAATCACCTCTCGTGCAAGACCACAAGGTAATTATATAAATAAAATGGAGACCCTAAAATGCAATATCCTAAAAGGAACTAAAGATATAAAGGAATACTTGGTTAAATATTGGGAGGGATTTCTAAATCAAGGAGGAGAAAATAGGTAAGAATTAGAAGACTTCATGAATAATATCCCTCATAATATAACCAGTCTGATAACAACTTAATGGAAGATATTTCACTTAAAGAAGTTAAGAGGGAAGTTTTTAATATGGTAGCGGACTACTCCCCAAGCACAGATGGATTTCTTGCTCTTTTCTTTCATCACTTTTGGGACCTCCTAGGAGAATAAATCAGGGTAGTGGTTCAAGAATCTCAAAGGGTGTTGAAAGCCTTTAATTACACTTTCCTCATGTTTATACCAAAATAATAAAATATTATAATGTCAAATGACTTTTGACCAATCCCCATCTACAATACCATCTACAAGATAATTTTGAAGGTCACAAATAGGCTACAAGACATCTTCTCAAATCTTATCTTAGAGGAGCAAGGGGGTTTTGTGAAAGGAAGACAGATTTTTGATGGAATAGTCATAACACACAAGATAATTCATTCATTAAATACAATAAAGAGACAAAGAATGATAATAAAATTAGATATATCAAAGGTATATGATAAATTATATTAGACATTTCTAGATAGGATACTCCAAAAGTTTGGATTCAGAGAAGACTGGAGAAGGTGCATTCAAAGTTGTTATATATCTACTAAGTTCTTTATAATGATAAATGACTCTCTAGAAGGAATTTTCTCATCTACCAGGGGCATCAGGTAAGGGGACCCATTATCTCCATATCTCTTCATGTTTATGGTGGAATCCTTAGATAGGAAGATGATATCACTCAGAAAAAAGGGAAAGATAAAAGGAATTTTGGCATCATCGAAGGAAATGGATCATACTCATTTATTTTTTGAAGATGACACAATGTTCTTTACATTGCCTAGGATTTAAGATATTAGGGCCATTAGGGATCTACTGGGTAGCTATGAAAGAGATTCAAGGCAATCTATAAATAAAATTAAAACATTTTTTCATTAATGTATCTCATAATCTATATATTTTCCTATTAAGAATCTTTGGATTCATAAAATCCACTCTCTTAGATAACTACTTAGGGTTCTCATTGATTAAAGGAAAAGGGGATAAGAATCTCTAGCATAAATTCATTAAAATATGAATAAAAAGTTGAGAAACTAGAAAGGAAAGTATCAGACTTATGTAGGAAGGATAACCCTCATCAAAAATGTGTTACAAGCCACTAACAACTACTAACAACTATTGGTTCTCTAGTAAAGATGCCTAAATGGATACTGACTGAGATGAATAATATTATCATAAGCTTTCTATGGTAGGAAATGGGTGAAAAATCCAAGTTGCCTCTCTTTTCTTGGGAAAATATATGGAAACCATTATCCCAAAGTGGAATGCACTAATAAACCTTCAAAAGGCAAACCTAGCACTATTATCAAAGCTTGTCTATAGGGTAGGAATAAGAGGGAAGGAATAATGGAGTGATTTACTCAAAAATAAATACTCAATTAAATGAACCTAAAGAGAATGTTCACAACTCAAGAAATTTTTAATGGCTCCCCATATGGAATAATATGAAAGAGACCAAAGAAATCATTATGAAAGGTCTATTCTTACAAGTTAAAATGGAAAGGAAACAAATTTTTGGAAAGATATTTGGGTGACCAATAGACCTTTGAGAATGGACTCAAAGTTTTAATAAATTAAAGAGGAAAGGATTAGATAGTGGGGGCATAAATTGAAAGAGTATTGAGATGAAGGCATAGAATTAGGGCTCAGGACAATACCTAGAAAAGATTTCAAAATGCGGACAAAACTCATAACAAAGCATGGAAGGCCCTAAATGAAATTCTAAAAGGTTTTAGTATCACATGGAGTCCATAAATATACAAGGTCAAATGGAATATAAAAATAATAGGATGATACATTGGTAAAAGGAGGTTATGAAGTATAGGAGGAAGCTGAACAAAGGGACTCAATGCATTTGATATGGACCAACATTTTGAAATTGAAATCCAAGCCAAAAGTGAAAGATTTGTTATGGTTGTATATGCATGGGAAGATCCTAATAAGGGATAATTTAAAAATTAGAGGATTTCAAGTCCTAAAAATATGTGTCATGTGTCTACATAGTGAGGATAATATAGATCACATGTTGTTACATTGTAACTTTGCCTCATACCTAAAAAATTTATTTCTAGATAAGTGTAACCTAAGGTGGAGTATAAGCGATAACATAAAAAATCACTTGAAGGCTTGGCATTGTAACAAGAAACTGAATATTTTTAAGTAAAATTAGGATATGGGCCCAATTTGTATCACATATAAAGTTTGTCTTGAATGGAATAAGTGAATTTTTGAAGTAGAGACTAGGAACAAAAATAATAAGGAAATTTGGAGGGAGATAGAATCTAATATTATATATATGGTCACAACAATCAAGAAACCTAATAATAAGAAAGTAGACCCTAAGGAAAATAGAATCCTCAATAAATATGGGGTTGTCATAAAAGTTTATGACTCCATAAAACCAATAAATAAATAAAAGAAGAAGACATTAAGGGAAAAGGAGAAATGGATTTCTCCACAGCAAGACTAACACAAAGTCAATTTCAATGGAGCTTCACAACAAAACCTAGGTCAATCTAGGGTAGGAGTTATAATTAGAAACCACTTAGCATATTTGATAGCCTATAAGGTGGTTTCAATGAGAATCAACACAAATAATGTTGCTGAAGTGGAAGGACTAATCTTGGGTTTGAAGATGGTTGTTAAAGAAAAAATCAAAAATTTAGAAATAGAAGGATATTCATTAATTATTATTAAACTATTGGAGAATAAGAATAAAAATTTAAACTATAGAATAAAATTGGTAATGGAATAAGTGAATCTAATGTAAATTAAGTTTGAAAAGACAAAGGTTAGTCATATGGTATGGGAAGGGAATCAAGAGGTAGACTGGATCACAAATTTTGGTCTTAAATTTTTGAAAGAAGATAAAATGGGTAATATGAGGAATATTTATAAGGAAAAGGATATGGAGTATTTAAGGGTGATTACTAGTAGATAATTCCCAAAAAAATGGATAAAGTGAAGGAAAACAAATAGAAACAAGCCAAAATAAAGCTTGGTGACAAAGGACAAGAAAATAAATATAGCCACCTAATACAAGAGAAAATTAGCACAATTTTAACCATAGAAAATAAAAGAGTAATTAATCAGATGAGACATGGAGTTATAAAAATAAAAAACAAATGAAACAACACAAAATCACCTGGATTAGATGTAACACAACTTGCCAAAGAACTAGTTTGTAGAATAAAGAGAAGAAAAAATTGGTAAGTACAAACGAGAGCGGGAGTGCAGCATAGAAACTTGATTTAATAGGGTGACTTTCCTTTGGTGGAAATGAAATAATAAGAATATAAAAAGCAAGGCCTACATTATTCTTTAAAGAGGAATGGAAATAAAATTAAAAATCCCTAAGAAATTGTTAAGTTGGCACTGTGGAGTCAGTTATTATTGGAGATGGTAAAGGCATTTATATAGGTGATCAGATTATTGCTATCAATATCAATTAATGTGATGGATAAAAAAAAATTAGCGATAAACTATCCAACACATGGAAATTCAGGTAATCAACATAACATGATGGAGGCCCAACCATATGTAGGAAAGAAGGAAGAAAATGAAGCAAGAGGAGAAGAAGGTGACTTCTCTATCCATGAAGTCGAGCAACAGGGGGTAAAAAGAGTTGAGGAAGGAACTAGTAAAGGTGTAAAGAAGGACTAAGAGCACTCAGGATAGGAAAGAGAAGTGGAATTAAACCCAAATACCAGTACAAAGCAAGAGGGTGCAAAGGGAGGGAATTACAAAACTAGGCATTTTTATATAACTTTCTAGGAAGGTGGAAGATGGATCAAGAGGAGTGGATAGACTAAAGAAGTTTTAGAAAAAGTAAGTAGAAAATAAATGAGCTAAAAAATGGAGGTGACGTAGATAACATAAAATGGAATGTAGGAACATCTCAAGGAGGACCAATAAAGAGATAGTTTGCCATCAAAATAGAGGAAGCATAGTAGGCTAGGGGTTTTGAACATGGGGAAAGATTGTTTCCCAACAAAGATAGGCCCAACTAAGGGGATAGACTGACAAACAATCTTAAAGATCTAGGAACAAGGATTCACTCCATAAAAGTGGTAGTGGAAAGCATTAATAATCTGGTGGCCAAACAAAACAATGAGAATATAGAGTAAAAAAATATTTGGAGGCCTCACCCAGGAGATTCATAGAGTTTTTCATGGCCCACTTCAACTTGATAGAAGCTATCAATGATAACCTGATACACATAAATAATTTCATGGAAAATAATGGGAAAGAAATGGGAGTTCACACTCAGATAATAGCAATGCTATGTATCAACACAAATGAGATAGAGGGAGTAATAATACTTTAAAGAGCATCATAGAAGATACAATGAACATGAAAGAGCATTTATATCATTAGCACTGTGTGCAAAATAATAACCCCCAAGTGAGCCATCAGGTAGAGGAAGTTAGAGAAGAGGATGAAGACTAGGTTATGAAAGACTAAAATCCAGAGTCCTAGTAATGGTCAAATAGTAAAAAGTAGTTGTGTGACCTTACTGTAGGACAAGGTCTTTTGTCTTGTCATCTTATTTCCATGTAAGAGCTTTCCAAGCAATTTCATGAACAAAATATTATATATATATATATATATATATATATATATATATATATATATATATATATATATATATATATATATATATATATATATATATATTAGAATATTTTATATTTAAAATAAAAATTTAAAGGTAAGACTCCCTTATGATAGATTACAACCCCCCGCCCCCTAAAAAAATGAAGAAGATTTATTTTCTAACACACACACACACTCACACACACACATATGTATGTATATATGTGTACATATATGTGTGTGTATCTATGTGTGTGTGTGTGTGTGTATAGTGTGTGTACATATACATGTGTGTGTGTGTGTGTATATATATTGTGTACATATACATATATATGTACACACACGCACACTACATACACACACACATAGATATGTGTGTGTGTGTGTATGTAGTGTGCGTGTGTGTGTACATATATATGTATATGTACACAATATGTAGTGTGTGTGTGTGTGTATGTAGTGTGTGTGTGTGTGTGTGTGTGTGTGTGTGTGTGTGTGTGTGTGTGTGTGTGTGTGTGTGTGTGTGTGTGTGTGTGTGTGTGTGTGTGTGTGTGTGTGTGTGTGTGTGTAGTGTGCGTGTGTGTACATATATATGTATATGTATATGTACACACTATATATATATATATAGTGTGTGTGTGTGTGTGTATATATATATATACATACACATAGATACACACACATATATATGTATATGTACACACACACACACACATTATACACACACACACACACACACACACACACACACACACACACACACACACACACACACACACACACACACATATATGTATATACATATATATATATATATATATATATATATATATAATTTTTAAACTAAAAATTAAGTATTAAAATATAAATAATTATTAAATATTGACTAATTTTTTATATAGAATATTATGCATACTTTAATTTTATTTTTTATTTTTTTCATGTTTATTCTTTTATTAACACAATTAATAAGTACCACTATAATTTTGAAGATTAAAGTTTTTTATTTCAAATAATAATGTATGAAAAAAATATAATTTAGTGATGAAAACTTGATCTTATTGATATTTATTTAGATAATTAAGTTGAGATTAAAATAAAAAATTTAACAGTAAATCATAAAATAAAATGATTCAATAATATGGCCAAGTTCATTTAATTATTGAATTGCATGTTTAACAAGGGCAATGTAGCAGGTACTTCATGCCTTTGAATTGACAATTGTTTATGGTTGATTATTTGTCTATAAGTATAAGAATTGCAACATATCTAGTCGTACTGCTAAATATTTTATATCAAATTGCATATAATTAAATTAAATAAATCATATTTGTGGACATGTACTTAATAGAGGGTAGTTTTCTTACTAAACCGCATGATTTTTTTTATAAATAAAATATTTTATTCATGAAACTCCTTTGAAAGATCTTACAAAGAAACAAGATGACAAGACATAGAGCCTTATTCTACTACAAGGTCACATAACTACTTATTTATTCTTTGACCACTACTAGGACTCTAGATATTAGTCTCCCATAATTTAGTCTTCATCCTCTTCTCCAACTTTCTCTACCTATGGCTCACATGAGGGTTACTATTTTGTACATAGTGCCAATAATTCAGATGTTCTTTGATGTTCATTGTATCTTTTTCAATGCTCAATAAAGTATTTTGTACACCCTCTATCTCATTTGTGTTGATACGTAGAATTTTTAGTATCTGACTATGAAATCTCATTTCTTTCCATTATTTTACATGAAATTCTTTATGTGAATTAGGTTTTCATTGATATCTTTCATCAGGTTGAAGTGGTTTTATTAACCAACTCATAAAACCCCTAGGGTGATTCATATGTAATGAACAAGAAACATATTTTGTGGCCCATCGAAGTGGATCTAGCTCAGGATCTTAGAGAGTCTATTGACATTAAAACTAGAAATAATTAATCCATTAAATGAGTGCTCTATATCAAATTATCTAATAGCTATTTTTGATGCCAATACTCACATCACATGATCTAAGAGTGTCCTTTAATAGTGCATACACCTCCTACTCCTTAGGAAAAGGGTGGACCTAAATTAAAAACCCAGAATGGTAATGCTAATGGATAGCCCACTATGACAAATAAAATGAATAATTTAATAATAGGTAGTGTTAAGCCTTAGCCTTATGAATATCACCCAATCATATCTCCTATTGCCTTGATCGTCATTGGAAAAGCTATTATGCCTAAAAAGGCTTCACCTCTGCTTATGTGCACATTGCAAGTGGTGGATTATTTTATTGATACTTTTCCTTTAGATTCACAAGATTAACTATAAAAAAACCCCTCATGGGATGATTTCATTAGAAGAAGAATAAAATCTCATTATTATAGACTGTAAAATGGTCCTTTGGTGCTCTAGGAGTCCCTCTCCTTCTCACAAGGATGAATATATGGCATGTAAGTGACAACATTTCCATATGGGTGATTTTATGAAGCATAAACCTTTTTTCAATTAGTTTATTGCTATTGAAAACATCACAAAGGAAAATTATATGAACCTCAATGCTTCCCAATGTTAGACTATTCATGGAATATTTAGGACCTTACTGATCCACCACATAATTATTTATATTCAAGAATAGTTGTTAGCTTTTTAGTAATATGAAACTTATTTATTTGTAAGAAGTCAAGATTTTTGGCTTCCTCCTACATAATGCAATACAAATAATTTGGCCTGGGGCCATTAATCAGAACACCATGAATGAGTCTATTTATGGTTGGGCCATCACTCTTTTAGCTCTGAAACTTTCTCAACACATTATTTCTTGGGGGTATGATCCCACTCATCATGTCATTTATACTTTGTTTGAATTTAATAATTGCATCATTAGTTTAATAAATCTATATGACTTTAATGATGTTGTGAAGTGATATTTGCTTTGGCTATGGTTGGTAAGTTTACTTTTAGATGCCCACTAGATCCTATATGGGTATTTTAACATGGTAGAATCTCCTAAAGACAAAGATTGCTATCTTCTTATGCATTGGTTTTATAGAAGATGGGAAGCATGGTTTTATATACATAACAAACTAAGAGTGTTTGATCAAAACCACCATTGAAGGAAGGATTTATCCTCTCCCTTGTTTACTTTGTCCAATTTTTGACAATGAAAGGATCAGGTTATTTAATGGTTAGGTCAGCCTTTGCTAGCTAAATAATGTCTCTTATGTTTTAATTATGTTTGTAATATATCAGTATTTATTCTCCCTAACACCTTTTTGTTAGATCACCATCCTATTTTCTTAAATATTAAGTGGTCTACCCCTCAAATGAGGACTGCTACAACTTAGTTCTATTTCAATACTTCTCACCTTAATCATGAGAGAACTATTAGACATAGTTAGAATTTGGAGTCACCCAAAGCATGTAGATATGGGATATCTAAGTTGAATGTTGATTTCATTCCTAATATTAGAGATTCATATTTGGCCATGTTATTAATGATATCAAAATTTATTCAAAATGATAAAGGTATGATCTTACCATATGGGTTTATCAAAATGCATCCTGTCCCAACTCCTTGGAGGCATTTGGCACCATCAAAGTGGAGGGTCTAGGTGTATTCAAATAAATCAATGGTAAATTCAAGTAGTTATTCGATAATTACTTTGGTTTTAGTGGTATCAGGAGGGATATTAGTATCTTCTTGATTATTTGTTTCTAAATCGACAATGAAAATATGAAAATAATCTTTGATAGAGATAACTTGGTTAAGACCTTCAATATAAAGAATGTTATTGTCAAGGATATTATCTTGAAGGTGATTTATAGCTAGTATAGGTACCACTACAAGTTGGTTGGTGATGATTTACCCTTTGACATATTTTTATGTAATAATTTAAATGTCAAATTCCATAAAGAGGACCATCCATTTGTCAATTCTATCTCTAGGTAAGAAGGCTTTAGACAATAAATAATGAAGTGGATCAAAGTTAACAATGACATAAGTGGTTTGGTATAGAATATAATGATGATTCCTTTTAGTTATGAAATAGATAGTAAGGAAATCATGTTTTACGTTGGTATAACATTTTTCATAATCATTGAGTCCTCAACTGATGTAATAAATAGTGTACTATCTATCAGTATCATCTTGTTGGGAAAATAATACTCCAACTGATATGGGGGTAGAGGAGGTATATAAGATTACGGGATGGTCATTTAAAGGTGATCAAAGAGTAGGAGGATGGATCAAAGATTCTTTCATGTTATCAAAATATTTTTTGCATGAATCTATCCATTCTATAGCATTACCATTTTTTATAAGGGAGTTGATGGAGTATATATGGTAAGCCATTTCTAGGATAAATCATCTAATTTCCCCAAGCTTTTTAAGGTAAGTGCATATGTCAATAATAGATCAAGGAATAGGCATGCTGATGATAGTGCTTATTTTAGATGGATCAACATCAATGCCTTGAAGAGAAACTAAGGACCCTAAAATTTTACCAGATGTAACTCTAAATACATATTTGTATGGGTTAAGTCTAACTTTATATTTGTTTCTTTGATAAAAAATGATAGCTCAATCAATGAGGTGCATTGTATGACTTTTATATTTGGCAATGGGATCATCAACATAGGTTTCCACTATCTTGTGTATAAGATCATAGAAAATGTGGGTCATTACACATTGATAGGTTGATCCATTATTTTTAAGATCAAAAGGAATTTTGACATAACAGTAGGTGCCCCATTCTATATTAAATTTTTTATATGTTGGTATCCAGGAGATATGTAAATTTGGTTATATCTTGAGAAACCATCCATAAGTGATAACATTTCATAACTAGTAGTGGAATTAACTACAACATTTATTGAAAGTAAGGGGGAGTTATCTTTATGACATGTTAATTTAAGATTACAAAAATCAATGCATATATGAATTACCATGGTGATTTTTTTATGAATGTTAATGGCATTTGATACCCATTCTAAGTATTCAATAGGTTGATGAATTTGGCATCCAAAAGTTTAATGATTTATTTATGACATAAGGCAGAAATTTTAGGTTGAATTTTTTGTTGTTTTTGTCTAAAATGTTTTGCATCTAGGTAAGTGATGATATTATGTATGATGATTCTATGATCAATACCTAGCATATCTTCATATGACCAAGTAAATGTTTCAAGATACCAATCAAACAATAATCTAAAGTTACCATGTTTTGTTAGAGTGAGTTCTTTAGAGACAATGATAGGTCGAGGACATGTTGGTGTACCATTATTTATTCTTGTGTTTTCTTCAATGAGCATATCATTTACATCTTGGAAATGATATGGATTATGATCAACACAATAAATAGGATTTGTTTTAGGATTCTCACTAGCAATGAAATTATTAAAACAAGGAACTTTTCATGTGATTTTTTTAAGTTTACGATGTTGTCGAGTAAGCTGAGGTTATCTAGCATGGAGTAGTTCAAGTATAGATTCATCGCTAGGGAGCATGGGTAAAGATCCATAGTATTTGAAATCTAATTCAAGATCAATAATTTTATTAGCATTATTATCATATTCAAATTGTCTTTGTCATACATCTATGGCTTTAGCATCTAAGGTAATTTTGGGGGTAGGCTCAATTTTAGGTTGAGTGGAGTCAATTGAATTGGTGATAGGTATGTTAGGTTGTGTTGAAGATGGAGGTTCAATTGAATTGACGTGGATAGCCTCAGTGGTATATATATCATCAAAGAATGAATATAAGTTGTTAGACTGGTTGGTTATGTAGAAGGTGAAGGGTTAGAAGTTTCCAAATTTTATAGAGTTGTCTAATAGTGAATGATTAATGGGATATACACAACCTGTAGGTTCTTATTCAATATTAGTTTAAATGTGAATGACATGGACATCATGGTTAAAGGCATGTATTTTGGCTAATATATGTTGATAGTATCATACTTCTAAGTCTCATGACTGAACTTGGGCCATGATATAATCATAATCATATGTGTGGGAAATAGTATATGCATTTGTTTCTAAGGGATAATAAAAAATAGATGTGCCTAAATCACTAAATTTTTGGGGATACATTATTAAATGATATTGAAATAATTTGGCCTCTCCTTACTCATCACATGTGAAATCATATTTGGTGTAATAAGCTTCATATTCATTACATGGAAGAGGAATTTTAGTGATTTCATCAATTAGTGGGATGGTACGATCATGTGGAATTAAAGAAGGATGAATCCACTCTAAAATATAAGGAGGTAATTTAGTGGTAATACAAGTATTTTATAATTCATTAGGTTCATCATCATTAGAATCAGTAAAAGTGACATGTAAATTTGGATTCATGTTAACAAATTTAGGTGGAGATGTATTGTAAATGCATGGAATGGTTGGAATCCAATATTGGGATTTTAGATTTGGTAGTTGTATACTCCATGGATTGGGATCAGTCTCATGTTTTTAGTATTTACCATTATGGATGAATTTAATACATTTAATACCTAAGGAGGCAATAGTCCTCATATGATGTGTCCATGGGTAACCTAGGAGTATGTTTTAAGATAGTGGTAAATCAAGGACCATGAGCTTGGTATGTATGGTCTTGTGTCAAATAGTGAAGGGGAGCCAAATACAACCAAGTGGGTTTTTATTATTTTATCAAATACTTGACATGTGAGATGAGTTTGTTTAAGGTGATCTTTGGTATAACCAATTTGTTGACTTAACCAAAGGGAGATAACATTAATTCATGATCTTTCATCTATTAAAACTTTTTAGATAAGGGTGTTAATAATTACAATCTTAATGAATAGAGTTGGATCATCAGCTCAAAAAATAATTTCATTGTTAATCATGTCTTATTCAATAAATTCTATGGAAGGTTTAGAAGAGCTATATATAGTTTCAATCGTATGTACTTCTATAGGTGGGGTCTTTAGGAGGTTTTTCCACATCAAAGGATGGTGGTTCTTCAATGTCTTGTAATTTTTTCATTATAAATTCATGATGATATGGATAAGTACAAACTAACTCCATGAGGGGTATTTTACAAGGCAATGAATTGAGTTCTTCCAAGAAGTTCCAATGTGATTTAGAAGATGAAGAGCTAACATGAGGTTTAAGAGGGTGTTTTTTGTATGAATAAGGGAAGTAGATTGAGGTTTTGGTTATGGGAGTATTTCTTCATTTGGTTCAGAAGGTATGTAGTAGTGCTTATGTTATCTTTAAGAAGTTTTTCTTCAGTTGATGGTTTTTTTAGGCTTAGTAACAGGATCTTTGTGCGTAGGTTTGCATCTATAATTGACTTTGGTTGCATTCACATATTGATCATTGATATAATATTAGTCATAATCAGCATCAATTGCACATATATATTCATTTGAATGTTATGGGTTAGAAGTATAAAAAAAAAATTAGGTTTAGATGATGAAGGCTTGGTAACTTGTTTCTTTTGAGAGGCTTTGACATAATCCTGATGACGTATTTTGATCATAGAATCATGGTTAAATGTATCTCCTATCATAAAAGAAATAATAAATTTAAGGAGAACATGACATTTTTCATTAGAATGACCCATATTGGCATGAAACCAATAAAATTTGTTATTATCATACCATGTAGGTTGATTATTACTATAGGTGAAGGTTTAGAAGGAGATAATAATTGTTTGATTTGTTGAACTATTAATGGTGTGTGGGAAGCAAGGGGATTATCCACTTTTACTACTCTTGTTTTTTGTTTGAGGAGGATTTATATTAATTGCATGAGTGGAATTTTGGAAATATCCCTTGAAGTATTTATGATTTGGCTCAAATTGTTTCATAATAAAGTTTTGTCTTTTAAATTAATCAATTGCATCATTAAAGTTTGTGGAGAAAAAATTTGAACCTTATATTGGATGGAATGTGTTGATGTGGTTATAAAGAGTTTAAATAAGTTATCATCAGTCGTATTATGATCAATGTTTTGAGCCAAATATTTCCATCATTTAATGAAGTCATGAGATGATTCAGAAGGGGATTGGCTAGCATTAGTAAAGTGACTAAGACAATTTTTAGTAAGATCATTGTGTTGAAATTCATTTACTAGAGGATTGAATAAATCCTATAGTTGCCATATGGAATTTAAGGGAGTTGATTATACCATTATAATACATCCCTATAAAAAAAAATTCTATAAGTTTGATGGTATCAAAGGTATTTGTTTGAATCAATTCTTTTTAGACATTATCGAATACTTTAATAAAAGATGTAGGGTCTTTAATCCCATCATATTTAATATTTGGAGAGATATCAATATTTTTAATTAAGGGAGCTAAAGGTTCATTTTATATGTTTTGAAGCATTTTGTTATGTATAAAGGTTTAGGGAATGATATTTTCCATGATTTTCCATGACATCTCTAAGAGGTGGAGGGATAAAATTTTGGTTATTTTGAGGTAGGAGAATGGGAGGTTGATTAGTCATGTTTAATAAATGAAGTTACATTTGAACCATTTGATAAGTATTTGATGTTTGTATAATATTCATTTATTGAACTATTTGTGAAAAAAATTGATTGGTGTCAATTGGTGTATTTAGATTGTTAGTGTTTAGAGGTGGATTGTTAGGGTTGGTAGGAGGAGCATTCTCGATATTATTATTAGGGGGTTGTTGGGTGGAGGATAATTTATGTTTAAAATATTTCCTATAGGAGTATTGGTTAATTTTGTGTTAATTTCCCCTATAGTTTAATAAGGTAGTCAAAGAGATAAGCGTCTTGATAAGTGTGAAATGGGTCTGATCCATTAGTGTTGTCATCTTGGGTAATTTGAACCATATTACAATATAAAGATGAAGAGTGAGATGAGGTGCACCAAGAGTGAGTATATTCTTAGATAACAAAGGTAGGAAGGAAAGAATACTCCATATGTCATATGAATGGATTAAGGTTGTCCAAAAATATTTTAATAGGGGATTTCATTATGTTTGGAATGAGGATATAAGACTAAGGAGAAAAGGTGAATAATTGGAGAAAAGTTAGCCAGATACTAAATTGGGCCAGCTAAACATGATTTCATAAAAAGGAACTAAATTAGCCAATTGGTACAAGGTTAGCCAAGTATACTAAGTTTACAAAGAAGACCAATAAAATATTTGAAAAAAGACATAGTTGACTAGGTTGACTATGTTATGTGTAGAAGCACTAAAGACTAGCTTGTGAGAGACTGGGTTGGACATAATGATCATGTTATGTGTAAAAGAAACTATTTCTATGCTAGATTTGCTTTCACATTCAAAATAAGAATAAGAAACTAAGAGATATGGTCTAAGGCTTGTATGTACCTGGATATAGTTTTGCGCACCAAAATTCAGACGAAAGTGAGAACTCCTCTTTGGCTGTGGAGGAATGACACCTGCAAAAGAAAGAGACTAAGACAAAGAAGGTGTTAGATGACAAAAGGGTGGACTGCCAAGCATAAGCTTGATCCTAGAAGCTCTAAGGCTTCTTAGAGGATGACAATCCACTGTTAAAATAGAGTATGACAGAGACAAAAAATAATAAATGATGAAAGAAAGAATGAAAGAACTGAAAGTAAAAGCGTACCTGTTTAGTAGCAATCTACTTTGCATAGTCACCGACGTCGGTGGTATTGCCAGCGTTAGTCAGGATGGTCACCGATGTTGGTAGGGGAAGTGACCGGCGTCGGTCAGGGTAATGGCCAGGAGCTGGGTACAGGCTTGGTTTTTGGTCTGCAGAATGGACTATGGTCTCGTCTGAAGGTCTGAGGGTCTGTGTGAGACTACTTGAGGTCTAAGGGACTGAGAATATTGTCTAGGAATGGACTGGATTGGTGACAGAGGCAAAAGGTGGATGAATGGGAGAGAGGGCTTTTCAGCCTCTCCAAGAAGAACAGAGGAGATTGGGTCGAGGATGTTGGAATAAATAGTAGACAGAGTGCTAATATAAATGAAATGATACTGAAATAAAGATAGTACAAATACTTAGCTACATTTGATGGTTGATGGAGATATTATGCAGTCCTGGTGCAAAATGTCTGATGCAAGATCCCAGTGCCTAAGAAAAATTATCAAGAATGCTGATCCTTGCAAGAGAAATAAGAAGCCAGAACACCAGAAAGTAAGAGCACGAGAAATTTATTTTCACCAGAAGAAGGTTTTTGATTCGCCTGTTAGCTCACCAGAGATTAGAAAACTTGTGATTTTTGTGATTAGTCCAAAAGAGGGTACAGAAACCATTTAAGTAAAATCGACGTCCGTGATTCTACCAGTGTCGGCCGGCAGTTGACCAACGTCGGCGGGTGGAGAATGGGTAAAAGAGCCACCAAGCCCGTTCTCCATCTACCAAGTGCAAGATCCATTAGAGAATGTCAAAGGTTGGGCTAAATATGCACGAGAGTTGGTTAGGCAGTTAGAGGGAAGTAAGAATAGGTCTTGGGTGAGTCATAGGATGGGAAATAGTCCAAGGTGAGGTGTCTTAGGCGAGGTGTCATGGGTGATGTGTTAAAGGAGGGGGGGTAAATAAGTTTATTATTTTAAATTAGTAAGTGCAAGGTTTAGGAATGGGTTAGGAATGGACCAAGGGGGAGGATGATCAAGGTTAGACACAATTTCGGTGTTTACATTTTCCCCTTTTTGTCTTATTGGTTGTTCTAGACGAACTACAAGACAAAAATAGGAGTTGGTTGCCCCAGGATGGATGAGGTATTCCCCCTCAAAGCAGGAGTCGAGGGAAAATAACCTAAAATCGAGTGCTGATTTGACAAAGAGTGGATGAAAAAATTGTGAAGATAGAGTGAGAATGCTGTAAAAGTCGTGATTGTGCGTACACCACTGCACGAGATGGTCAAGTCAAATAGTCACAGGTCAAGGGTCGAGGAGTGCCAATATTGAAGTAATCGGGCCCCAGCATTTAGTCATTTGCTGATTAGGTTATTCAATCTAAGCTGAAGCTCCAATGGGTCATCGTGTTCTAGGTATCCCGGGCTCAGGAAGTGCTCCCAAAAACATGAAAAATGTCACAAGTAGTGGGGGTCAACCGGCTTGCGATCCTATACTTTTGAAGGTCAAAAATATGCACACAATTTTGCTAGCCATTAATGAGGTAGCATATATGCAAAAAACAACCAAGGAAAATTCACTTTGGAAGTGGTCGCGGTCAGAGGAGATAGTCATGATCTCCAGGTTGTGGTGGTCGATACGGGCAGAGGCAAAAATGATCTTAAGTGGTGCCCCAGGGGGTTAAGAGAACTTCCATCGAAAAGCTGATTAATGAAGGACATGATTAGGGGCAAGGTGATGAAAAATGGAAGTTTGGAAGGCCACCGATGTCGGTGACAAAATCAACGTCGGTATTTAAAAATGGCTGACATCGACAGAAGTCGATCGACGTCAGCGGATTAGGGCACGCCAATGCCGACATTGGCAGCCTACCAAATCTGACAAAACCATATTGGCAGCCCATCAAAAGTCATTTGTGATTATTGACTAAGAGAGAAAAGGAGCTCTAGAGTGATTGGAAGAAAAAGTCTTGAAGTTGACTGGTGAAGCAGTGTGAGGTGTCAGGGCGAGATTGGGTGAGAAAGGGAGTGAGTTGGAGTTGGATTGGAGGTTGAAGAGTCAGATGTGGACCAGCAGGAGCTCAAAGACAAATCAAGATGGAGGAGATGGCAGAGGGCAGTAGAGGACTGGCGGGAGGTCCTCCACTAGCGGCACCCATTGTGCCACCACACTGGCAACACCGGGACGAGGTAGGAGGGTCCTATGAACTCAATTGGTTTGGTTTTAAATTTTGATTTGGTTATTTAAATTTTTTAGTTTTTAGCTAAGAAATGAGGGGGATGGGTAGCTAGGAGGGTGGGAAAGGTAGGTAGGTCATGCTAGGGAGATTTAGGAGGGTTTTGGGGGAAAAAGGGGGTCTATGGGGGAAAGCCCTAATTTTAGGGCTTACCCCGTTCGGCCCTAGGTCCGAACCAGTCACCGACGTCAGCGGGTTCACCAGCATCGGCTGACTAGAGACCAGCATTGGTCACTAACATGCCGACGTTGGTTACTAAGTGACCGACATCGGTTAGGTAAGTGCCATCACTGGCACACTAACCGATGTCAGTTGGCTTTCTGGTCAAAAGAGGGATAAATAATAGTCAAGTCGAGGAGTCGAAGCTATGCCAAGGGTTTCTCGGGTGTTGGGTTAGGCATAGATAGTCAAATAGGGAAAATTGTTTAACATGAAATTGACTTAGAATTGTGGTTGCAGTCGAGGTAGGCACTGATGTTGCAGGATCACCTCCTGACAGTGTTGATGCGGATACACGGAGGGGTTACAGGTGAGGAGTGGGTGCAGATGAGCGTAGTTGGACTCGGTGGGGTGCAATGCTACTATAGAGTGGCATGAGATGTGAGCCTGATGGTGGCACTGATCGAGCGGTGGGATCATTCCACCAACACATTCCATCTGCCCATGGGAGAGATGATAGTCACCATCGAGGATGTGTACCAAATTTTGTAGCTGTTGGTACACGGAGTAGACCTGTATGCATCCTCAAGAGAGGCGCATGATATTCATATGGTCACACTATTTGGAGAGCACGTCACTGAGACGAACTACCATTCAGCCAGTTTTGCTTATGAGCCCCTTTATGCGATGGATGAGGACGCACATCGGCTGGCTATCCTGATGATGATCGGCATCACAGTGTATGCGCTACCAGATGCAGATGGAGGTAGATTTTTGGTCGCCATGACTAGAGTTTTGACAGAGATGGTCGAGTAGTAGACGGTGTTTGCTTGGGCATTGGTATTTTTAGCCCAGGTCTATAGGGAGCTGTGGGGTATCAGTCGGTGGCAGTGGTACAGCTTGTGCGTAGGCCACCTCCTGCACTACTGGGCGTATGATCACATAGTGGTTACCCATCCTCTTGGCCTCCCAATGGTGATTTTGGCCAGCTTCAAAGTCAGATTCAGGTAGTGGCGCGAGGTTATGGCGCAGACGTGGGTAGACAGAGTGGTCAAAGATATCGACCATTGCAAAGGGGTACTAGAGGCCCTGATCCCAGTAGACATCATCTGGAGACCGTACCTGGGGTATCCAACATTTAGAGACCAAGGAGAGTAGATGGTCGGGGCCCAGAGCTTGAGATGGGTTAGGGGCAGACGAACTGGCGAGCTCGAGCGAATACCAGTAGAGAGAGTGCGGTGCCAGTATGGGCTGCTACAGGATGTGCCGCCTACCTTTTCACTGTACAGATGGGATGATATTGAGGCACCACTCCCACTGCCAGAGGAGATAGAGGGCCCAAATTTTGAGGAGTTGCCAGCAGGACCTGGGATAGCTGACCCAGGATGTATAGAGGCCTACTTGGCGTGGTGGGCAGGTTAGTATACAGGGGTGCAAGTGGGTCCACAGCCCGATCTATAGGCAGTCATCAGGGAGAGAGACACTATGAGATAGGAGAGAGATGATGTCATCTAGGAGAGGGATGCAGCACTAGGATGAGTGGCCATTTTGGAGGGCCAAGTCACAGGATTACAGGGACAGGTCACATTTTTGACAGGGCAGGTGGCGGCATTGACAGGATAGGTCACCATGTTATAGGGACAGTTAGCCATAGCCCAGGCACAGGCAATGGCAGGACAGGTTTTTGGAGGGCAGGGACCACTGCAGCAACCATCTCAGCAGCTAGCTCAGCAACCCACACAGTCAGCATCCATGCAGCTAGTGTTCTCACAGCCGCAGGGTTTAGTGCAGGGCATGGTAGCAGGCCTGATGGGTCCACCGCAGATGGTATCTATAGTTAGATACCATAATGTGCTGGATGAGATCGCGTATTATGAGGGAGCCATTAGGGGGTTTCCTCAAATATAGTGATACTCTGATATGAGGGTAGAGCAGAGTTGGTAGCGGTCTAGGTCACAGACGACTACGACTGAGTCACGCAGGAGGCATAGATCAGAGGGAGGAGATGATACGGCATCTTCCAGGCCACCGCCATAGCCACAGCCTTGAGGGCAGTTCCTGCTACTATGTATATACCAGCTTGTGAGCCGATGATGCGAGATGTATATTATTTTTTGAGAGAGAGAGTGATAAAGGCATGATTATGCCTATTGTAAAACTTTTATGATATATATATGATGAGTTATTTGATCATGGATGTGTTATGGAAAATGTTGCAAAATGTGTTATGTGTTCAGCATTTGAGTTTATGTGAATGATGCATGTTTTGATATTATGTCTATGGTTATGATGACTAAGGTGATGATGATAATGTTATGTTTAATGATTATGATGATGATGATTAATGTAATGATGTTTTTATGATAATGTTAATGATGAAAATGGTTATGATTTGTTTAGATTATATGATGATGCTTAATAATGTGGATGTTTAATTTTATGAGGATGATATCGTTTATGGTTAATGATTATGATGTGAATGATGTTATTTTGATTTGATGCATGTTGTGATGTGATGTTTTAGGATTAGGATGCTGATGCTGATTATGATGACTAAGGTGATGAATGTATGATTAGGATTAATGATTAATGATATGGATGTAAATGATTAATGTTAAAGAATGTTTGTGATGTGATTGACAGGTGCTGAAATCAAATGGAAGAAAAGCGATGAAGGAATGTGAAGAAGGAATGGCCGAGCTAACCCCAAAAGACCCCATGTCAACTGAGTACTACCTACATAGCCCCTATCGTTTAGGGGCCTCAGGCCTATGTAGTTCTCCCCAAAGGGAGGAAGATGGTCGAAATGGGTAATGGTCTGGTCAGGGTCAAGGTCATGGTCATGGTCATGGTCATGGTAGAAAAGGGTTTGGTTGAATGTGACCAAAGTGTGAAAGATAAGTGAAAGGCATATTTGCCCTTTCATTGACAAGGACCAAAAAGGATAGCATAGATAGGGGTTGTTAGAACCAAGAACCCCATTCATGCATTGCGTTGTTGACCATAAGTTGTGTTAGAGTGGTAATCGAATCACTTTTTACATTAAAGTGAGCTCAAAGTCCCTTGAGCAGGTGTTTAGGATAGGAGAAAATAGGGTAACCCATTGTAAGAGCAGAGATAACCTTGCCCCTTCATATAGGAGACCCTGAGACAAGTACAAGTCAAGACCATGACCTCATTTTTTTTTTTGCAGACTGATCAATGCGGGAAGCCTGTATAGTGATGTCATTGTGCTTTGTGGTTAATTGTGAAGTTGATCGATGCGAGAAGCTTCTAAGATAGTGTTGTTATTGCCAGATTTAGTCATAGCCATCCTTCAAGGGAGTGGTCTAGATTTTTGCTTAATAAGAGGGCTTTTGAATAGCTGTCTTTCAAGGGAACAGTCTATTAGCTACAGCTATGATAGTACAGCTATCCTTCGAGGGAGCAGTCTGCTTTTTAATTTTGAGCTTGATATAGTGACCTTAGATATTTTGACATCTTGATTTATTGTTGATAGAGATTTGAGTCATGGACAAGACTTATAAAAGTTCAAGGGCTCCCATTTATTAGGATAAAGTATCCATACTGTATAAAAGGGTTTTTAGAGGATTTGTTACGGGGAATAGGGTTGAAAGAAATTGAGTTTAAGAGGACGGGGGATTGCTCAAGGGATGAGCTCAAGTTAAATGTTAAGTAAACAAGTACTTGACTAGCAGTAGAATGGTCATAGATGCAACGCATTAAGGGGTTCAAGTCCTGGTCGGCCTCCAAGAGAAGACAGATGATAAGTCCCTGATCCATATTTGTGTGTGATGATGTAAGGTCTGAGCCAATTAGGAGCAAATTTGCCTCATTTACTTTGCTCCATATTAGTCACATGCTGATTCTCTTTGAGGATGAGATCTATGATATTAAAATCTCATTCTCTCAAATTTTTGTTATAGGCTCATTTGATTCGATTTTGATAGACATGGAGATGATTAAGGGCAGCCAGATGGCGTTCATCAAGTAACTCTAGTTGAGCTAAACGATCTTGACGAAAGTCATCGTTGGAAAGGATGTCATGTAGAGAAATGCAAAGAGACAGGATCTGTACTTCAAGAGGTAAGACAGCCTCTGTTCTGTACATGAGAGGAAAAGGTTTAGCACCCGTAGAGGTTCGGATGCTAGTGTGGTAGGCCCACAAAGCGAAAGGAATGTGAATGTGCCAGTCCCTTCCTATGTCGTTGACCACCTTCATAAGAATTTTAATCAAAATTTTTTTGGAAGCCTCAGCCTGCCCATTTGCTTGTGGGTAGTAAGGCGAAGAGAAACTGAGCTTGATGCCAAACGAGTCGCATAGCTTTTGGACAGTTTTGTTTTTGAAGGACTTGCCATTGTCGGTGATGATCTTATGAGGGACACTGAAATGACAGATGATGTGGGTGTGGATGAAGTTGACGATCTTGTCAGCTTTTGTGGAGACGAGAGGAATGGCCTCCACCCACTTAGTGAAATACTCAGTGGCGGTGATGATGGACTAATGACGAAGAGATGAATGAGGGTTAATCTCACCGATGAGATCTAAGCCTCACTGTGAAAAAGGCCAAAAATCTTGAGCAACTTGTAAGGTGTGGCTAGGGAGATGAAGCAAGTTAGCATGTTGCTGACACTTGATGCAATGCCAAACATAATCGCTATAGTCTTGATGAAGGGTAGGCCAATAATAGCCCAGACGAAGGATACGCTTGGCAACCGAATTCCCACTAAAGTGTCTACCACAAATCCTGTCGTGGGCTTGCTTAATGGCATGAGAGGCTTCAGTGGAGGTGAGATAGCAAAGAAGGAGGCTGTCGAAACCTCACTTATAGAGAAGACCACCTAGCATGGTATAGTGAGCAATGCATTTGATAAAAGCTCGACACGCATTGCTAGAGAGGTTGGGAGGAATGATAGAAAGAGATAAATAGTCCACAAGTTGGTTATACCAGTCATCTCGTGGGTTAGAGTCTATAGTGTTGACATGATTAATGTTAGGAGAGAGATAAGAAGGTAACGGCAAATGATGCACCGTGACAAAAAGTCTAGATGCAGATGAAGAAGATGGGATATGCGAAGCAAGAGAAGCCATGGTGTCGGCAAACTTGTTTGTAGATCGAGGAACAGTCTACAGGAGGTAATGGTCAAAATATGCAAGGAGAATGTTAGTACAGTTTTTATACCTTCGCAAAATTTCATTTTTACAGAGGTATGATCCATTGACCTGATTGACGACGAGTTGCGAGTCGCCGAAGATGTTGATGGTCTTGATGTTGAGAGAAAGGGCAGTCTGAAGTCCCAAAATTAAGGCCTCATATTCAGCCATATTATTGGTACAATCAAAGTCGAGTTTAAAAGACAGAGGCATGGGCTCCCCTTCGAGAGGGATGAGAATGACCCGGGTGCCTCCACTAAGTTGACATTTGGAGCCATCGAAGAACATGGTCATCTGATAGACGGTGTCATCAGTGGAAAGCATGGCGATAGACTCGTCAGGAAACTCACAGTGAGAAGGTTGATTATCGGGAAGAGGAGCATCAGCTAGTTGATCAGCGATTGTTTGCCCCTTTATATATTTTTGTTGGACAAATTTGAGGTCAAACTCAGCAAGCAGCATGAGCCACCAAGCCATACGTTGATTCTAATATGGCTTCGAGTGCATATACTTGAGAGTGTCAGTGTGAGTGATGACAAATGTTTTATGGTTAAGAAGGTAATGGCAGAGCTTAGTAGCAGCAAAGACTAATGCCAAATAGAGTTTCTCGGTATGGGTGTAGTAAACCGCTTGCTCACGGTGATGCTCGTATCGATGCATGATCATGGCACCTAACAAATGATTAGTGGCTGAGATATAAAGGTAAAAGGGTTTATTGTTTTGAGGTGGAATGAGGACTGGTGGGGAGATCAGATAGCGCTTAAGGGCTTCAAAAGCCTCTTGATAGTCCTTATCCCATGTAAAAGAGATGTCTTTCTTAAGAAGATGATGAAAAGGTTGGAAATGATCAAAAAGCTGCGAGATGAAACGTCGAATGGACTGGAGCTTCCCTTGCAAACTGTGAAGTTGTTTGAGATTGGTCGGGGGCAGCATTTTGAGGATAGCGCGGATCTTGGAGAGATCTATCTCGATGCCACGGAAAGAAACAATGAAGCCTAGAAGCTTACCAGAGAGGACCCAAAAAACACATTTCTTGGGGTTAAGGTGAACATTGTATTGAAGAAGATGAGAGAAGATGATTTTGAGAATGGTCAGATGGTCACGGCGAAATTTGGACTTGCCTAATAGGTCATCCACATAGTCCTCCATGATTTTGTGGAGGAGATCATGGAAAATGTAGGTCATAGCACGCTGATAAGTGGCACTTGTGTTCTTTAAGCTGAAAGGCATGACCCGATAGCAGAAAGTCCCCCATGGGGTAATGAAAGTGGTCTTGTGCTAATCTTTTGGTGTAACTAGGATTTGATTGTATCCTAAAAACCCATCCATGAGAGATAACATCTCATGACCGACTGTGAGATCAACAAGCTGGTCAATGTTTGGAAGAGGAAAGTCATCCTTTGGACAAGCCAGGTTGAGGTCACGATAGTCTGTACAGATTTAGATCCCCCCAGTCACTTTGGTAATAGGAACGATGTTAGATACCCACTACAGATAATCAATGGGTTGGATGAAAGAGACAGAGAGAAGACACTGAAGCTCCTCTTTAACAAGAAGTGCAACATGAGGATGCATTTTGCAAAGCTTTTGCCTAACAGGCTTAGCCTCTGGGTTTGTGACGATGTTATGGGTAGCGATGGTGGGGTCAATGCCAGGCATGTCACTGTAAGTCCAGGAAAAGGCCTTGCTATGGTCAGAGAGAAATTGGGTATAGTCAAGCTACTCTTGAGTGTCTAAAGATTGACCAATATTTAAGACATGAGGAACACCAGAAGATGGAAGGTTAATGTTAATGGTCGATTCATTTAACATAACCTATGTTTCAAAAGGGAGGGAGCGCTGAATGAAAGAATCGTCGGCACCCATATAGCTGAGAATAGCGTCATCATCTATGCAGTGAATAGTGTTGATGGTTGCGGATTCATCATCTATCATGCTAGGATAAATGAGAGGAAGAGATATGGGAACCCCATTGAGTTGATAGGTTAGGGGTTCCAAGCGGATGGTGTTTATGCAAAAAAAAAAAAAAAAAACTAGGAGGGATGGAAACCACCGACTTCATAGGTGAGGAAGAAAGAGTAGGCGAGTCTGGAGGAGATTGGTCGATGGTGGGTTCGGGGCAAAAAATTGCAGAAGCCTCAATGGGCTCTTGGAAACCCAATCCATATCATTTCTTGGCATAATCGTCATTGGGTGGTTCAATAGGCTGATGAGAGCCTTGTTCGTATCACCCAAAGCCAAACCCCTTCCATGCACACCTATAAAGGTAGGTATTTGCAAAGGTGGGGTTGCCAAGAAAGGAGAAATCGGATGTGAATAGTTGAGGTGAGGATGAAGGATTCCCGTCAGTAGGAGCTTGATCCAGCCCCCCATAGATGAAGTTGGTTCAAAGGCTAGGAGGACCATAAGGAATGACCATTCCAAGCCGACAGTCATAGTTTGGATTTTGATGAAGCTGTCCATACTCTTGAGGAGTCTGGAACATGTCTAGAGTAAGTAGGCGGTATTCCCCAAGTGAAAGTTTTTGTAAGATGTCGTCCATGGGGTCCTTGGTTGTTACTTGAGAAGGTGATGTGATGGCAACTGCTGTTTGCATACTAGTTGACACTTCCACAGATGGAGTGGATGTTTGGTTTGGTGCTTTAATAGGAATAAGAACATGGTTTGGTCGATAGGTGGTATTACAAGTCTTAAAAGGAGATGGGTCAGCCAGAATGGCATGGACTTGTTTGTCGTGTTCAAATTTGACACAACGATGAAGTGTTGAAGGGATGCAAGCCATGGCATGGATCTAAGGTCGTCCTAAGAGCATGTTATATTGGAATTCTCCCTCAATGATGTAGAAGAGCTCCGAGATTGTGCACGGGCCAATGTGAATATGAAGGACAATAGTGCCAATAGTATTAGCGGTAGTGTCATTAAAGGATCTAAGGATTGCATCAGTTTTTGATACGTAATTCTTGGGAAGAGCCAATTGATCAAAGGCGTGGGTAGAAATGATATTAATGCTGGCACCCCCATCAATCATAACTCACTTAATGCGGGTTTGATCAACGTAGGTGGTGATGAAAAGAGCAATGTCCTGATCTTCCAAGGTAGAGGTGGGAATCTCAGAATTACTGAAAGTGATGGAGGCGATGGGGGAGAAAGAATGGACTAGGGCAGCTAGTGGTTGAGGGTCTTCAAGTTGAACCTCCGTTGCCTATAAGGCTTTGATTAGGGCTTGATGATGCTGAGGGGAGCTTTGGATAAGGTCATATAGGGTCATCTTCACAGGCATTTGGTGAAGTTGTTTTATCAGAGTCTTTGACTGCCTCTGAAGAAATGGGTTGAGATGCACCTAAGATGGAAATCTTGGTTTTTGGTGGTTGAGGTGGCTGGACAAAAGGATAGGTCCAAGGGATAGTAGCTTTTTCCTTTGCTTTATCCTTTTATGACCTAGTGGCTATATGGATGGCGTTAATTTCAAAGATAGGAGGTGAAGGAGATGAAGGGGTCATAACCTGTGGATGAGATGTTGACTGGTTTGAAGAGGTCGGAGGGTTATGAGGAGTCAAGGGTTGGTCGAGAGTGTCCTCAAAGAGAAGAGTGTCTTTCTCCAGATGTTGGCGAATGACAGCCTTGAGGGCACAACAAGTCTCGGTATCGTGTCCTAGCGTACGATGATATAAACAAATCTTCATGTCGTCGAACCAGGAGGGCTTAGATCTGAGGGGTTGGAAAGGCCTGATGGATGGAAGGGTTATGCTGGAAGTCTACAAAAGTCAGTGTAATATTAGAGAGTATGAACCCACTAAAGGGTCCGTACCCACTGATGCATGTGATACTAATGACTTTTGCTTAGGCGGAGTTGGAGGAGACTTCTGTACCACCTTGTGGGTTGACGGTGCGGCACCAGGTGGAGACCACACTTTGTTTGTGGGAGGTGTCATCTTTTTGAGGGAGGGTAGACTGGAGGTAGGCAAAGGAAGCAAAGGAGGCAATTGGTTTTGATTAAAGGATAGAGCAGGAAGGACTCTGGTCAAGGTCGAAGGATGGGGGCCCAAAATGGAGGGTAATGGTGACGGAGGAGGAGGCGTTCGCCTCTGTGGTTTGACAGTCTTCTTCAATTTGGTTGGAAGACTACTATTGGTCAAGCTTTGGTCTAGGTCCACCTTCACTTGTTGGTGAATGACGGTAGAGACAGGGTGAACACCGAGTGACTTGATAGGTTTAGATAGGGTAGATGCGGGTTTTGGTTTTGATGGGGTTGGTTGAGGTTTAGAGACAAAAGTTTGGTTTTTGCTAAGGGTTGTGGGAGATTGCACCTTGGGAGGATTGGCAGCATGAGATGAGATGGCATGGGCATGTTGAAGAGTTTTGAGATGCTCCCACAATATCTGACATTCCACTTTCTTTGCAGAGAGAAGTCCGATTTTCTCCACTAACCGGGAAAATGGTTGAGAAGATGATGGATGGGGGTTGAGTTCTTGAGAAGATGTTGACGTTTGCAAGGCCAAAGATGAGATGGGTGTAGTAGTCTTGGTCTCAAAGCATGATGAAGTCGTGACAGGTTTGCCCCTGATTGGAGATGAAGGAGAGGCAGGTTCTTCCCTAGGAGGAGAAGAAATTAGAGAATGAGGCTCCTCAAGCGGGTAAAGGGTAGGAATGATTGTGCCCTCCACTTGTGGTCAAGGGGTGGGAAAGGTTAAGTCCTCCATAGGTAGTAAGAAGGAAGATGGTGAAATAGGTGGTGCTGGTAGGGTCGAGGCGTCCTCCAAGATGAGAGAGGTTGAAGGAGAACTAACCGAAGAAAGAGGCTCGTCTACATGTGCTAGACTAACTTCTTGAGGTTGGTCTAGAATGAGGGGCAAGACCGTATTGACTATTTGAATGTTGTGTTCATGAGTGTTGTCAATCAAGGTCTGGACATTATTTTGGGCTGGCAGATGATTGGGAAATAGTTGCTTGAAAATGTCGATGCCCTGATTAGGAGGTGCATTGGGGTTATCTAAGACGAGGTCACCCTTTTCAAGCATGTCTTGGATTATGTTTTTAAATGTCTTACAGTTATCCGTGTCATGACCTTTGACACGGTGGTAATTACAGAAGTCATTTTCCCTATACCACGCAGGGATGGCGTGTGAAGGGTCAAATTGTGGAGGTGGTCGAATCTGGGGGAGATTGATGACCCCCTATTTGATGAGTTTTTCCAGCACAGACACGTATGATTCTCTAAGTGGAGTATACTATTGTTGTACCTATCTCTGCTAGAATTGGCGGGTGGCACTCTGAGATGTGGATGGCTCAGGTTGGTTAGTTGAAGGGGAACAGGAGGAAGATCTAACGACCACAGCATTTGCTGAAGCTTTAGACTTAGAATTAGATGAGGAAGGTTTTGAAGAGGGGTCATTAGTCTTGGAGTTGGGATTCTTGCTTCGCAACTTGACTTTATTCTCCTCAACGACACGTGACTCAAGTTTGCGAGCCATTGTGAAGGCTTCATCGAAGGTACAGAAGGTCTGAACCCATAAGGTGGAAGAAATATGTTTGGCACAGGCTCGGGAGAAAAGTTTAATAAGTTTGGGTTGGGGTAAGGAGAAGGAGAGCTGATTGATGAGACCTCTCCAACAAGCAATGAAGTCAGCTATGGATTCATCCTTGAATTGGCGGATAGTATAGAGGTCCGTGATCGAGACCTTCTTGGTGATGTTGATGGAGAAGTGATCTAGAAAGAGCTAGGCTAGCTGTGTAAATGTGAAGAGGGAATGGCTGGGAAGAGAGCTGTACCAGTCAAGTGCAGCACCTGAGAGAGACATAGGAAACGTGCGTAAGAGCAATGCATCGTCATGGGCAATAAGGTAACAGGCATGTCTAAATGCCTGTAAGTGTTGTTGTGGGTCTTCCTTGCTTTGAAAGCGAGAAAATTTAAGAAGTTCCCACTGGCTGGGATATGGCCTAATCGGGATAGAAGGATGAATGGGCTCATTACAAATTTTCTCATATGAGAGAACATTGCGTGAGCCAGAAATGAAGGTCTCTAGGCTAAACATCTTGTCCATCAGCATTTTGATGATATCTACTGACGGATTGGCGGGTGGAGTGCCCCCTAAATTATAAGGTGCTTGAAAGATATTAGGAGGGACATATGACATGGTTGGTTGCGCAGACGCAACATATGGGTAGTTAGGTATCAGGACGGAAGTTGAAGCAAAGGGCACTTGTGTTATGGGGTTGGTAGGCATAAATTGGATAGGGGCCGTCAAAGATGGTTGAGGAGTGGCCACACTTGTTGAAGGATAGACAGTTACTCTTGTGTTGATAGGTGGAAGAGTAGGGGGAATGGAGACCACTAGGTTTTGGAAAGGATTTGGTTAAGTAGTTTGAGGTTGAGGGAGTACCGAAACTCCCATGGAGGTGGGTTTAGAAGGAGAAGCTAAATTTTGAAGGTAGGATATGGTTGGGTTATTAGTCGAGGTGTTGGCTTGATTGTCTATAGGTTGAATTGTAGATATTGTTGATGTGGTCATTGTCTCAGCTAAGGAAGTGGGCATCCCATAAATTGGGTTGCCTAGGGGGTCTCGCGTTTAGTTGTGTGCGAGATAGTGCTGCAAGGCTTTGACATTGAAGTCCAAGAATCATGCGAAATCTTGGTCCCCTTCTGGGACAATAGGAATCTGGGGCAGAGTTGGGCGAATAGGAGTTCTTTCAGTCTCTGAGTAGAACTCCATTATAGGACTAGTTGTGGATGGTGAAGGCAGAAGCAGTTGTTGTCTAGCATGGTCAAGAAGAGCCTTGGTTTGAGTGCGTGTCAAAACCATTCAAGGCAAGAAAGGGTCAGGTTTCAGAAAACTATGTTTTTTCAATTTCAAAAACTCAGAATGGGTGTCTAGACAGCAAGAAAGTTGGATTTTAAGCTTGTTATTTTTGGGATAAAAAAGATTTGACAGTGACCGATGTCGGTAAAAGAACCGATGCCGGTGAAGAATCCTACCGATGTTGGTAAAATAACCGATACCGGTGAAGAAAAGTTGCCGACGTCGGTTATAAGGCCGATGTCGGTTACTGTGTTTTCCAGAAACTCAGAAAAATTTAAAAGTTTTTGGAAACAAAGAAGAAAGCGTCCTAACTAGCTCAAAAAACCAGATAAAAATAGAAAATAAGATGAAGACAGGCAGATCCTAAACGTTAAATCCCTAGGAATAATTTTATTAGGATTGTGTTGGCTTATGCCTAAGAAAGTGTTTGGAAGTTTGGTTTATGAGACGAGTCCTAGAATAAGTAGTCTAGAGATGGTTTCAGGTATGTTTAGGCGCTCAAAAGTCTGTGTTAGGTTCCGTACTGGCCTGGTGCTAAGGAGCAAGCTCCCCTCACTTCACGATCCCAGTGGTGAGCTGGTTTCGCTTAGCCAAAATATACTTTCCCTATAGATTAGACTCTACCAGATAACAGAGTGGGCTTTCCCCTTGGTGGTGAAATCCAAGTGGGATTGCCAGAATGGGTAAGGTATCCGCTGGGTGATGAAATCCTAGTCGGGCCTTGTCTCAAGTGAGTTTGATGTTTAATTTGGTGCAAGTGGTTTGGCTGTGTAACATCAATTGATCTACGATTAATTCAATATGCGGTTATTAATTACTAAGTGTGGACTAAGAAATGCAAGCAAGCAGAAATGGAATGCAATGTATTTTAAGCCCCAAGTCAAGATATGAATTCAAATGAAAACAAATTGAGAAAGGGTTGAAGAATATGATTTTTGACTAGTCTAGAAATGCAAGGAAAGAAAGAAATGTTCTTTTTATTCCTACTTATGATGTCGTTAATAAGAGAAGAAAGAGGTGAAGAGGGAAAAACCTAATGCACCTAAATGAAAAAAGAAAGAAAGGAACCCAAGGAAGGCCCTAAGGGTCCCACCAGGCGTGCCAGAATGTTTCTATGCTAGATTTGCTTTCACATTCAAAAGAATAATAAGAAACTAAGAGATATGGTCTAAGGCTTGTATGTACCTGGATATAGTTTTGCGCACCAGAATTCAGATGAAAGTGAGAACTCCTCTTTGGCTGTGGAGGAATGACACCTGCAAAAGAAAGAGACTAAGACAAAGAATGCGTTAGATGACAAAAGGGTGGACTACCAAGTAGAAGCTTGATCCTAGAAGCGCTAAGGCTTCTTAGAGGATGACAATCCACTGTTAAAACAGAGTATGACAGAGACAAAAAATAATAAATGATGAAAGAAAGAATGAAAGAACTGAAAGTAAAAGTGTACCTATTTAATATCAATCTACTTTGCACAGTCACCGACGTCGGTGGTATTGCCGGCGTCGGTCAGGATGGTCGCCGATGTCGGTAGGGGAAGTGACCGGTGTCGGTCGGGGTAATGGCCAGGAGCTGGGTACAGGCTTGGTTTCTGGTCTGCAGAATGGACTATGGTCTCGTATGAAGGTCTGAGGGTCTTTGTGAGACTACTTGAGGTCTAAGGGACTGAGAATATTGTCTAGGAATGGACTGGATTGGTGACAGAGGCAAAAGGCAGATGAACGGGAGAGAGGGCTTTTTAGCCTCTCTGGGAAGAACAGAGGAGATTGGGTCGAGGATGTTGGAATAAATAGTAGACAGAGTGCTAATATAAATGAAATGATACTGAAATAAAGACAGTACAAATACTTAGCTACGTTTGATTTTTGATGGAGATATTATGCAGTCCCAGTGCAAAACGTCTGATGAAAGATCCCAGTGCCTAAGAAAAGCTGTCAAGAATGTTGATCCCTGCAAGAGAAACAAGAAGCCAGAACACCAGAAAGCAAGAGCACGAGAACTTTTTTTTCACAGAAAGAAGGTTTTTGATTTGCCTGTTAGCTCACCAGAGATTAGAAAACTTGTGATTTTGTGATTAGTCCGAAAGAGGGTACAGAAACCGTTTAAGTAAAACCGACGTTGACGATTTTGCCAGCGTCGGCCGGCAGTTGACCGACGTCGGCGGGTGGAGAACGGGTAAAAGAGCCACCAAGCCCATTCTCCATCTGCCAAGTGCAAGATCCGTTAGAGAATGCCGAAGGTTGGGCTAAATACGCATGAGAGTTGGTTAGGCGGTTAGAGGGAAGTAAGAATAGGTCTTGGGTGAGTCATAGGATGGGAAATAGTCCAAGGCGAGGTGTCCTAGGTGAGGTGTCATGGGTGATGTGTTAAAGGAGGGGGGGTAAATAAGTTTATTATTTTAAATTAGTAAGTGCAAGGTTTATGAATGGGTTAGGAATGGACCAAGGGGGAGGATGATCAAGGTTAAACACGATTTCGGTGTCTACAGAAACTATAGGAGACACAGTCCAATGGGTCAACTATGTTCTAAGGGTAAAGATAAGTTTTGATAGTTATGACTCTGGATGATCTAGTGTTAATTAGAAAATAAATTAAAATAATCACACAGACAAATAGGTTGACCCAATCGATTTAATTGTGACACAACACAAACCTTATACTAGTGTTGGCCAATACAATCTTTGCAACATAACATATAATTTAAAAATAGTAAGCAATAATGATGGAAATTATAAATTCTAATCTATGTGATCATTCATGAATATTTTAAATTATAACTTTAAAATGAAATGTGATAGGGCATTTAGTTTCAAAAAAGAACAAGAAAAAGGTAAACTAAGGTTGGTTTTAGGTTGTTAAGGATGGAAGGGATATAGATAGGTGATGGTAATGGATTGGTATTGGGGCCTACCCCCTCACTTCACAATATTTCAATGATAAGGGTGTTGAGTGTTTTACCAATATATACCTTAAACCACATATTTATATTCTACCAAAAATTTGATTCAGTTTCTCCCATGGTGATAAAATCCTAGTAGGTAGACTTTGGGTATAATTGTTTAATATTTTTTAATATTTTATGATTTGGTAGTGTGTGAATAAATTAAAAAAATGTGATTAAATCAATAAATTAAAATTTCCTAGTTATATAATGTGTGCTACTCTAATTAAGCAAGTATCAAAATGAAAGATGAATTAATTATTACTAGTCAATTCCTTTGCTTGAAAAGTATTGGGTTCATTGGATTGACTAAGTATGCAAATAGTACATAATATAATTGAATTGATTAATTTTATATATTGAATAAAAGGCCAAAAAACATAGTTGAACAAGTCAACTGAGTTTCTTGAATAAGAAACAACTACATAACTAATTTGATCCAGTCAGCTTAGTTTATTGTAGGGATACAGTTTTAAAATTGAAAACTATGAAAAATAGGATTGAAATGAAGAAAAGAAATGACTAGGTTGATTAGAATGAAATTAATAATTTAAATAATTTTAACTTGTTATTTTTATATTATGTCATCTAGCTAAATATTTTAAACCTACTAATAGAGTCAATTGGGTTGACTGAGTCTAAAGATTTGTATGAAAAAAAAGCAAACTGAGTCGATTGGATAAATTTAGTTATCTTTAATTGAAGATAGGCTACACATATAATGTTATAATGATTCAATAAAGTCACTCTAATGATATAAAAATAAATAAGAAATGAAAATAAATGAAAGCATGAAGGGAAACCTACAAGGGTTAGCTTCACATTGGGTTCACCAGAATGTATACAAGGAAAAGTGAAGTTGATCTATACATCAATCCTACCTCAAAGAAGATCAATCCTACCTTAGAAAAGATAAATCAAATTGTGAGGGCCATTATAAATTTTGAAAATTTTCTTTTGAATATCCTTATATTTGATTCTAAGTTGATAATTCTTGAAGTGTAGATCAAGTTTGGTAAAATAAACAGCACACATAAGTCATAAAGTAAATCATCAATTACCAAAATCAAGAACTAATTTTTTATGGTATACTTATTGATTTATCTATAGTTTAGAACATGTTCTATGTTTCATCCTTTGTATATACCATCACCACTAGATAGGAATAAACAATCTAACTATGATGGATAATACTTGCTTCCAACATATATTTCATCACCTTCTTAATCTCAATTTGTTCCACATACTATAAACACATAAATTTGGTATTATACACTTGGAAACATTATTTTTGACATATCTTAGACTTACGTGAATTTTTCATACACATTTAACTCTTTCTTATGTTTTCCTTTATCCATTCATATATCTATGGACTTGGTCAACCCAATTTTTCATAATTCATACTCAGTATCTTCCTACTCTATGCCTTAATTATTTATTATTCTAAGAAGGTTGTCACTATACTCTAGATTATTATGTTACCCTTAATGGTAAATTCCAAAAATATTCAAATGCTTACATTTACTAGAAATATCTACATTTTCTACCAATGTTTGAGGTTCTTCAAACATCTATTTTTCAAATTCAAATCCCTTCCTTGTGTCAGCCTATATGTTTTGCATGTCAGTTATGGTGTAAATTTACCAAAAGGATAATCTATATATACATATAATATATAATTCCATTCCTATAAATAAATCATCTGAAATTCATTTTCATGTTGAGGAACTCCATTTGCACATCCACGAAGCACTATCCAAAAGCATCCAAATCTAAAAACCTCTTAAAGGAACAATCCAAAAGCCAAGTTTGAAAATGATCCCAAGGTCAAAGTTGGATGTTTTCAAGTGTAAAAATAAAAATATATTAATTACATTTTAGTGGACCATTATTTAAGATACATACACATTTATCAGATAACTATGTGTGGTTGAAACCTCTTCGAAGTATTAAAATGTATGCAACACTCAACCACTCAACACTATGTGGTTGGGGTTTTCCAACCCATATGTGTAACCTTTTTTTTCTAGATCAACAAAGTGTTAGAATTAGAGATAGGGTTTCAAGGTAAAGGAAGACAAAATCAAAAAATGTGCATATGATTAAGGATCAGAATCATCTTGACGGGCAAACATAGTGATCTATGGTAGAATAGACTAGTAAATTACATAGGTATAGTTTCGATAGATAGTGGACAAATCAAGTTATTTCAGGTGTTTGAGAATTCTATGGAAGCAACTTGACATGTTTTGAAACTTTGTCTCCTGAGTTGAGCAAACACATAGCCATTTCAAGTCATTTCATAGACTAGGCATAAACAAATGAGAAAAATAGAACAATGTATCAACTAAATGCCTTCTTCCTTAGTCATTTCTATATTTATCAAGTGTAATCTATCTCTATATTATATTAATATTTATATCATTATTTCTATATTTTACACAATCTGAATTTCAATAGTTTTATACTTATTTAAATCACTAAATCCAAACAACATTAGAATATTTTGGTGAACCCGAACTTTGTCTTCAGTGTGACAAGCCCTAGGTCTTTTTTCCTTAAGGTTTATTCTTTCCTTTTAAGTCTTTAAATTTATATATTATGGATTCAAATTTTATCTTTGATTTCCCTTTATTCACATAAGTAAATCTTGGATATAATGGATATGCATAGTTTATATTTTTTATCTAATATATGATTATAATAATTACACATTGCTTTCTTGAAATATATAATATTAATGATATTGTTGGATTTTGAGAAAGTCTATGATAGAATTGAGTGGCCCTTCATTGAGAGAATGTTGTGTGCATTTGGTTTTTAGGATAGATTCTACATAATGGTAAATGTTCTCTTCAAATATGCTTTTACAATAATTGAATTTAATGGTAAACTGATAGAATCTCTTGTGCTTCAACATTCTATAAGGCAAGGATGTTTGTTTGCCCCATCACTCTTTGTTTTGGAAGCAAATGCACTGCATTACCTTCTTAGGTTCTTGGACATTGGGCCTTTGGTTACAGGTATCTCACTCCCAAATAATGTCTCTCTAATTGATGTCTTATTTTCCAATGATACATTAATATTTGTTACTTTGGAGCAAAATAATTTAGATCAGGTTGCAAAGAGGATTGATAACTACTGCTCTACCTCTGGTTCTAAATTTGTGATGCATAAATCACACATTTTGGGGTGGAATGATCAACCACCTGATTAGTTGGCCATGGTTAGATGGAAATGAAAAGGATCAAATGAGATGGTTAGATACATGGGGATTTTTTTTCCATAACACCCTCCTTCAAAAGTATGTGGGAATGGGTCTTTGATAAAATAAATAAGAAAATTGGAAAATGGCAAGGCCACCTGCTATCTTTACTAGGTAGGATCCAAGTATGCCAGAAAGTTGTTTCTTCATACAGTATATATTATGCCTCCTACTGGATATTTGGTAAAACACAATTCAACATGCTCCATAGAATTATAAGATACTTCTTATGGTCAAATGGGAAAGGGGGAAAGAAAAGGCATATGGTCTCGTGGTAATTCTTCTTAAAACCCAAAAGCATTGGTGGACTAGGATTAAAAGACCTTCAACTATAGGGAATAAATTTGGTAGTTAAATGGTTTGTCAAAGCATACATTAGGAACGAAACTTGGAAAGTGCTAGTTAGACATAGTATTTTGATAGGCTTTCCAAAAGGGAAGCCAAAGTGGAAAGGATTAAATATTATTGATTTGCTCTTAGGGCCTTTCATAGTAAAAGTTATTGACTCTCCTATATTTGCATCCATTTGGTCTACCTGGGATGCATCTAATCCCTTTTTTATTGAAAAATAGATCTTCAATTGGTTTTAGACTTTGTGTCATGGCTATATATCTATATGGTGGAATTTGAGTGTCAACAGGACTCTACTAGCCCTCACCAGGGGATGCTCTACCTTTGATTGATACACTAAAAGGTTAAGGAGCTTTAAGGATTTCTACTCCCATGGGGATTAGGATTCATGGTCAGAGATCAAGGATAGATTTTAGTTCCTAGATTCTTAGTGAACAGTGTTCACCTTACTCCAAATAGCTCTCAAAGGGAAAAACAATGTGGTGTTTATAGAAGATGAGGATGAGTTTTGAGATAGTGTGTAGTGGAAAAAGGACCTACCTCTTCTTGAGTATTCAACTCATATACTATACAAAAATATTTCCTTTTCCAATGTCCCCTACCTCACCCTCAATCATATCTAGTCTATGCTTGATCCTTTGCATGGTTAGTCTTTCAAGTTTGATATGATTTGGTCCTCATGTCTTGAACCCAAGAAGTCTTGCTTTCATTGGTTACTAATGTATAAAAAGTTGGTTGTTGGTGTTGTTTTGAATAACTGTGGACTTTTTAATCCTATATGCTCTTTTTTTAGTGAAGTTGAATCTATTGAACATGTTTTCTATTCTTATTTATATGATGCTAAACTTTGGTAAAGTTGTCTTAAGCCTTGGTATATTGTTTTTGGGTGTGAGCTTGGATGGTTAAACATTTATTTTGGTTATGTTTGTCTTAAGCTTAAAGTCCATTTTATTCCACAAATTTTGGTTTTCTTTATCTACTAGAATTATATGTTTTTTTGGAAGCAAAGGAATATGGAGGTGTTTCAAGGTAAGGCTAGAGTTCTTACTGACTTCATAATTGAAGTCATCCTTCATTTTTTTCCTTGAAGATTTTCCTCCAATTGAAATTTCCTTAGAACTAGCTCAAGAAGTTTCTAAATATAGGTTTCCTCAAGGTTACATCAGACTACTTTCTTGATTCAGGAGGTTATCCCAGATTGATCCCACATCTAGACTGGGTTGTGTCCCATCTAACAGTAGTAGAAGTTAATATTTCTAAGTTTGAATGGAATTATATTAAATACACCTTTTCTAACCAGGCCGATAATCCAGTGAAGGAATGGATTACCCCGTCTGAATCTAAAAACAATGGCATTGGTGATTAGGTGGTACGAAATGAGAATGCTCCATAGGATTTCTACAATGAGGATCATGGTAGTTATATTATCAAGGAGGCTAGAGAATCTTTCACTCTATTTGACCTAAATCTCTTCCTAGAAACTAGGGATGAGAATACATTGATAGTTCCTTCTCAAAGCCCTTTTCCAAATGTGTCTACTCAAGGAGCACAAGAAGAAGTCTACAAATAGATTGATGATAACATAAACACCTTCACTGGCAAGCTAGAGAAGTTGATCAAAGGTGGTGGCTTGGTAGACATTGAAGATGTCTTTAATTATGTGAAGCAGAGTAATATGAAAGGACATTTGGATAAAGTTGACCACTACCCTACTAAGTTGATCTCAAGACATACTCGGGTGGGAATTTTTAGTGATAAAATCTCTTCAGAGGGGCATGCTTTGAATGGCTCAGATGGTGACTGTGATGGAGAAGGCAATTCTTATAGTAGGGTGTTGGACCTGTATCTTTGATCCTATCACCTATGGGGTGGCCTCTATTTAATGTTTGGTATTTATTTTTGTTGAATTTTTGATATTGTTGGTGGTGTTTCATCAACTGCCTGTTTGGCATCATTTATGTTGACACTATTGGTTTTTTCCATCGACTGTCTATTTGGTGTTGTTTCTTTTGATACTTCTCTTTTCTTTTTCCTGAGATACCTAGTTGGATCCATTTTTATATTTAACCATCTATTATTATGATTGTTGGTGGGGGATGCCCCATAGTTGCTTTTTGTTATTATTAGATACTATGTATATTTTTGTTATCCATGATGCATATATTGGTAATCAATCTTATATTTATATATATATATATATATATATCATGTAATGAAATTGGTCAAAATTATGTGCAATAAAACTAAAGTTGAATTAATTATGAATAATATTTAGCTCTACTTAGTAACACATATTGTTTATATATCCAATTAGAGATACTTCTAGTTACCACTCGACATCAAATGGAATGTATGACTCATTTTATTCCTCCTCCCCCTAGACCTTAAGGTATTGAGGTCCAACATCTTACATATATTATATTCCCTGGGATTATATTGGATTCTTAGTCTATGTTATCACAACACAAAGAGGTAGATTGCCCCATCCTATGTGACATAATAGAGGTAGTCAAAATTTCCCTCCTAATCCCCCTCTACCTCTTATAGTTCAATCTAGTGGAAAAAAATAATATGATATCATTGACCAAATTAAAATTACTCCATTTAAGATCTCAATAATATAGTTTTTAAATGTTAGAGTACTCTAGTTAAGCTTGATTAGGGCTTGATTAAGACTAATATTGTGTGCACATGTTCTTAGTGTTTAGTGGGCCACACTGGCTCCTTAGTGGGGGATATTGGTCTCACCACTCAATTCTTAATGGGAGAAAATGGTCTCACCACTATCCTAGTGGAAGGGCTACCTACTTGTCCTTCACTCACCTCTTACTCCTCTTGTTTATGACACTCTTAAAGTTCATTTGTATGGCAAGGAGGTGAGGAGATGTATAAATAGTTTCTTCACTTGTAATCTATTTTTTAGTAATAGATAGTATTATTTTGTTGTATGCAATATATTCATGTTTTATTCTATGGTAATGCACTATTAGAGAGACCCTAGGTGAGTGCATTGAACACTCTAACATGGTATTAGAACAAGAGATGTTTCAGGTATCCATTTGGAGTTTACAACAAGGGCTTGTGATCATTCCATAGATCTTCTTCTTTATATAAATATTCTTGTCATACTAAGTATGATCTTCTCTTGCATCCTCTTTAGGTGGTCTTAAGAATTAAAAAGGAGTGTAAGAAATTCTAGTGAGAAAATTTAAGAGGCTTTATAGATTGTCTTTTTTCTATCTTCTATTAGAGTGTGTATTTTTCATGTTTGCTAGACTATTAACTAGGTATTTCATTTTTTTCTAGTTTTTCTTATGTGTAGAATTAGCCCACATTGCTTAGTTAGACTTGATTCTAGTTTTTCCATGTCTATTTAAGCAAGAACTCTCCATCGTATTAAACATCTATTTTTTGAATATCATGTGATTTGTCTTGTTTTACATCTCATTTGCTTGCAGCTTCATGTGACGTTTCTTGTTGACTAACTCTTCATATCTTGGATTATTGGAATGTTTTTACTATTCCTAACATGGTACTAGAGCTTTGAGAGTTGAGACCATCCATTATCTTGCAATTTATTTTTAAATAATTCTATTTTTATACACAAAGATGGAGAGGAAGTTTTTTTTAACCTTTTTCAAGTGGAAGAAGTAATAGAAGCGTTCTTTGTGGGTCAACTATGTGAAGTGCTAGAATATTAGTTTCTAGACTGCATTGGAAAGTGCTGATTTATAGTGTTAGAGGAGACTATCTTGAAGACCAATAGGTCCTATGATATAATGTATTGTTCATACTTCCATTCTAGTAAATCAATTTTTGGGCAAAACTGTATTTTTTACCAAAATGTGATATGTTTTGATCAATTTCTCTTTACTCGTAAGTAATTTTATGAAATTATTTCTAAGTTATGAGATCCTCTCTGATAGATTTCTAAAATATTTTACAGTTTTAAATTATGATGAGTATTAATAAAGTTATGGTTGTTTTAATCTGCTATTCTAGGCATTTTTTCTTTAAAATGTGGTTTTTATATAAATAGAGTTATTTTGACCTTCAAAAGTGGTTTGGAGACAAAAATATGAGGAATTTTTTTATAACTTTGGTATGTTTGAGGATGTCTGCAATGGAGTTTTAGCTCCAATGAGTACTTGGAAGGATATCTATTTTTCAATTTGGTCATTGAAATCAACTTATAATATAATTTTTAATGTTTTTGACCCATTTTATGAAAATTTGTAAAGCCTATATCTTTTGAACCGTAACTCAAATTTGAGTTATATTTTTTTCAAAAGTGTATGGTTTTCAATTCTTTATCCATTATTTTAATTACTTTGTAAAAATGTACTACTTTTATAAAGTCCCAAATTTTGGGGGTGCTTACACTTTTTTGAGGGTTTATTTGTTTGTTGTCATTATTTGAATCAGGAGTTATTGTTTTGGGGGCATCATTCTTTGTTATTACCAATTTATTCCTTGTATTTAAATAATGGAACCCTTCAACACATCAAATTACACCATTTGGAAGATCAAAATGAAGATACACCTTCAACTAAAAATCATTTGGAAATTGATACTTAGTGATCTTCCTGACTTCATCGATGATAAAGATACAGCCTGGATTTCATCTATGTAAGATGAGGATATTTGTTTGATTTGTCTCAGTGTTTTAGATAGATTGAATATTCATAGTATCGATACCACACCACCAAAGGGAGCTTGAGATGCTATTGTAGCCTTATTTGAGAAAGATACTAAGTTTTTTGGGTCTTTTTTACCCTTTTTTACTCCACCTCCTTTGGTTCCACTTCCTTCTCCTTCTATTAGTGAGGTATATTTTTATGGTGGCATGGATGATGTTTATCCATATCCTTCTCCTTCTATTAGTGAGGTTTTCTCTTATAATGATGTACTCTCTCCTACTATAGTTTCTTGTGATGGCACATTCTTGGTGGACATTGCTCTTCTTTTTATCGAGCCACCTCTATGGGATGAGTTTTTTATAGACTTGGGATGTCTATTTTTAGAACCTTCCTATGTTATTATGAAGGATGTTGAGCCACCATAGATTATCACTTTGGAAGACTCTACTAGTTCCAATGAGAGTACACTTGTTGAGCATTTTATTCCACTTCCCATGGATATTCTTTCAATGAATGTTCCATATATTTCTTTATATCAGTTGACTTTCATGGCATTACATTCAATTCTTGTATATGATCAAATGAGACCTACACCACACTTCAGATTTGGACATGATTCAGAGATCTCTATAATGTTTTCTCCTTCATCTTCCATTGTGGAATGGGAAAAATTCTAGTACATCATATGTGTTCTTCCTTTGGCAAAATGAAGAAGCATTATTTGATGTAATGGAACTTCTATAGTCTTCTAGTTGAGGATCTTCACTTCAACACTGATCATCTTATGATTCTAACTTGGAGTATTGACAGATTTAGTATTAATGATAGTTATCCTTGGGGGGATTCCATATGAATTCCTTCCTTATTTTACATCATCTTAGAGGATATTTTTATTTCTTATGGGTTTTCTCTCTTTCTTCATTTCATGGATATATATTGTACATGAATACCTTATCAAGTCTTATTGTCAGAATTCATACTATGGATAGACCACTTTATTTTTTGGCTATTGTTAGCCCCTAGCTTCACTTGAAGAGGGTGTTAGAGTATGTATTTCTCATGTTTGATAGACTATTAGCTAGGTATTTTATTTTTTTCCTAATTTTTCCTATGTGTGGAATTATCCCACATTGTGTAGTTAGGCTTGATTATAGTTTTAACTTACATACTTAAATAAGGGCTCTCCATTGTATTAAACATCTATTTTATGAATATCATTCGAGTTATCTTATTTTACAACTTATTTGCTTGCAGCTTCATGTGATGTTTCTTGTTGACTAACTCTTTAGATCTTGGATATTTGGCATGTTTTTAGCATTTCTAACATCTTCTTGCAGATCAAATCATACCTAGTTGTGGATAAAACCCACAAGTAGTTGTGTCATTATCAGATTTACATCCTTGACATTATTAATTTTCATCCTCACTCTCAATTGGTGTCCTTATTGTGTAAATTAGTTTTTAGCTAGGTTTTTTCCCCTTATGGCATTCAAATGTGCAGTTTTCTCTCATAGAGGTGTTTTAGTGAGTTAGGCGCTCCTCTTCTACCATATAAAAATGTTCGGTTTTCTACTAACTGCTCTTTATTTGTGATGAATCATGCCACAAATGTTTTGGATTTTGTGCTCTTTTATTTAAGCTTTCTAGATCACTTTAAAATTCTAAATTTCATTGAATGATGCAAAAGTTATGGTAGTTTTACTAATAGTTGTTTTTTTACTTTTCTTAAGTGAAAAATAGGCTATTTTTTATTTTTTGGCCCTTAAGTGGAATTATTTTTCTATTAAAATACACATAGGGTTGTATGGGAGGATTGTTTGAATCTTTTTAATTCTTCATGGTTCAATTCCTGTTTGAATGAGTGGTTGGAAGGCTAGGTCCACTAACTTTTCACTTAAAGCATTTAATATTACTTTGGTGCCATGTTCACTTATTTGACCATTTTAATGGAAAGAAACTTATAAAAGCTATAAATTTTAAATCGTAACTTGAAATCAAGTTTTGTATTTTCAAAAGTGTATGTTTTTTAATTCTCCATCCATTGGGGTCATTTATCTTGTAAAATGCACTTAGTTATAAAGTGCTAAATTATGGGGGGCTTATACATTTTTGGGGGTGTAGACACCGAATCGTGTCTATCCCTTGGTCATCCTCACCCCTTGGTCCCCTTTGGTCCCCTTCTAACACAAATCCTAACCCACTCAATTATTAAATTAAAATAAAAATCAAATATTTTAATTTAATAGCCCCCTTGCCACTTCACCCATGCCACCTCACTCCACCTTGGATTCCTCTCCTTGGATGCCCTCACCCCATGCCAAGCCTTAATTGCCTAAAAACCATCTTAACCCTTCCTCTCGTGCTCATTTAAGCCCCTCTCGACTATTTTCTAATGACAATTTGACCCTGGCAGTTGTAAGAACGGGCAGAATGCTAAAATTAGCCTCTATTCCCATTCTTCAGCCATTGACGTCGGTCAGTATGCGACCGACATCGGCGGTTTTGCTGGCATAGGTTTCCTTTAAATAGCATTTCTACTTCTATTTTTCCCCCCACGAATGTGAATTCTCTTGCTCTTGCTTCCCAACGTTCTTGCTTCTTGACTTCTTGCAGGTATCAGCATTTTGACAACACTTACCAGGCTTAGAGGATCAGCACCAGTCATCCCACACCAGGTTGAAGGTTGCACGGCACTCTTTCCCACCAGCCACAACAGACACAGCTCCTACACTTCTCTGCCAACTCCACCCACAGCTAAGTATTTGTACTCTTTTTATTTCAATGTCCTTTTTAAATACATTAGCATTCTGTCCACTGTCCATTCCCAACCATCCTGGACACAACCCGGTCTGTCCTTTTCAAAGAGGCTAAAAGGCCTTCTCTCACCCTGATCTCCCCCTTTGGCCCATAACATTCATCTGATCCCCTTTTCAGACTATACTCTCTATTCTATTGACCCAACACAAGCCATCAGACTCCCACAGACCTTCCCAAAACCATTATGATTGACCAGACAGACCTGAGACTCGTCCAAGGCCATTGCCCTGACCAACATCGACCATTGCCCCTATCGACCTCGGTAGACTAACCGACGTCAGTGACTTTGACCTACCGACACTAGCAGAACCACCGACGTCGATGATTATGGAAGATAGATTGCTACATACATGTACGCATTTGCTTTCATTTCTTTTATTCAGTCTTTATCATTTCTATTTTTGGTAATATTTTGCTTTTTATCAATCAGTAGACTGTCACCCCTCCAAGAAGTCTTTGCACTTCTAGGATTCAAGCTTTTGCTTGGTATTCTACCACCTAGCTATCTAACAACCTCTGTGTTTGAGTCTCTTTCTTCTACAAGTGTCATCCTCCATAACCAAAGAGGAGTTCTTTCAGTTGTCTGAATTTGGTGCGCAAGACTTCATCTGGGTACGTACAAACCCTTGACCATTTTATCTTAGTTTCTCATTTCCTTTTGAATGTGAAAAGTGAAAACTTGTTTGGAAACATTCTGGCACACCTGGTGGGACCCTAGGGTCTTCCTTGCATTCTTTTCTTACTTTTCATATAGGTGCATTAGGTCTCTCCTTGCATCTTCTTCTTCTATCTCTTCCAAAAGACACTATCAGCAAAGTTAAAAAGAATCATTCTTTTTCTTTTTTTTATTGCATCTTAGAGTAGTAAAACTCATACTCTTCAACTCCTTCTCCATTTATCTACATCTGAACTCACATTTCTATTTGGGCTTAAAATCTACTGCATCTCATTTCTGATTGACTACATATTTAGTCCACACATCTAGTAATTAAACCGCATCATGAATAAAGCGTAGACCACTTATGTTACACAACCAAATCACTTGCACAAAATTAAACATCTAAACTTACTTGAGACAAGGTTCAACTAGGATTTCATCACCTAGCGGATACCTTACCCATCCCAGTAATCCCACTTGGACTTCACTACCAAGGAGAAAGCCCACTCAATTCTCTGGCAGAGGATAATCTCTAGGGGAAGTATATACTGGCTAAGTGGCCCAGCTTATCACTGGGTTTGTGAAGTGAGGGGATCTTGCTCCTTAGCACCAAGCCATGTACAGAACCTAACACAAACTCTTAAGCACCGAAACTAACCTAAAACCAGCCTTAGACTACTTCTAGGACCTATTTTAAAGCCAACTTCCCAAATACATTCTAAGGCATAAGCCAACACGATCCTAAAAATTTATTCCTAGGAATTTAACGTTTAAGGTCTACTTGTCTTCATCTTCTTTTCTATTCTTATCTGGTTGTTTGAGCTAGTGAGGATGTTTTATCTTGCCTTGAATGGTTTTGACATGCAGTCAAACCAAGACTCTTGTCGACCACGCGAGGCAATAACCGCTTCTGCCTTCGCCGTCCATAACCAGTCCTTTAATGGAGTTTCATTCAGAAACTAAATGAACTCCTACCCAACTGACCCTGACTCAGCCTCCCATTGTCCCTAAAGGGGACCAAAACTTTGAAAGATTCTTGGACCTCAATGTCAAAGCCCTTCAACATTATATCGCGCAAAGCCAAATGCGAGACTCCTTAGGCAACCTGATTTATGGGATGCCAACCTCTTTAGTTGAGATAACAGTCATATCGACAGCATCTGTGGTTCAACCCATAGACACCCAAGTTGTCGCCTCGACTAATAACCAGCCCATGACTAATCTTCTAAGTGTGGCTTTTCCTTCCATCTCTGGGCCCACTTTCACTGTGGTTTCAGCCCCCCATCAATCGCAGACTATTCAACCAACCTCTACCCCTTTCCAAAATCTAGTTGTCTCCATCTCGCTTACTCTCACCCCCATCAACACCAGGGTGGCTACTCATCCATTGGCTAATGTTACCATTATCCAACCACCTGTGGCAACATCAAGCCTAGTCATGCCTTCTACCTTCATAATGCAACCACCCTTGGCCTAAACTTCTATCCCAATGACTAGTTATCAATATGTTGCGCCCATACAAGTGCAACTAACTACGTTGTATGCCCCTTCTAGCACCTTCCAAGTGCCCTACAACCTAGGGGCACCCTGCTTACTAATTCGTCAATAGACATAATCAAAATGTTGATGGACAAAATGTCTAGTCTTGAGACCTCAGTTTTGGGTTTACGTAATGTCTTGTCATAGGACCAAATTTGTAATGAACCCATCCATCCCTTTATCCCAATCAAGTTGTATCCCAGTAAGTGGGAGCTTCCTAAATTTACTCACTTCCAGAGTAAGGAAGACCCACAATAGCACCTATGAGCATTCAGACATGCTTGTTATCTCATAGCCCATGACGATGCTTTATTGCTATGCACATTCCCCATGTCACTTTTTGGTGCTACTCTCGACTGGTACAGCTCTCTCACCAACCATTCTCTTTTCACATTCACCCAGCTAGCCCAACTCTTCCTCGACCACTTTTTGATCAATATCACCAAAAAGGTCTCAATCACAGATCTATATTCTATCCAACAATTTGATGACGAATCCATAGCTAATTTTGTTGCTCACTGGAGAGGCCTAATCAACCAGCTCTCCTTTTCTCTGCCCCAACTCAAGCTCATCAAACTCTTCTCTCAGGCATGTGCCAAACATATTTCCTCTACCTTGCGGGTTCAGACATTCCGCACCTTTGATGAAGCTTTCACGATGGCTAGGAAGCTTGAACTACATGCCGTCAAGGAAAACAAAGTCAAGTTACAGAGTAAAAACCCCAACACCAAGTCCAATGACTCTTCCTCTAAACCTTCTTCATCTAATCCCAAATCTAAGGCATCAACAAATGCTATAGTCATCAGACCATCATCCTCTTCAACAACCAATCAGCTCGAACCGTCCACATCCTAAAGTATCACACGACAATTCTAGCAAAGATATGTGCAGTGTCAGTATACTCCACTAGGAGAGTCATACGCATCTGTGCTAGACAAACTTGTCAAACAGGGGGTTCTCAATCTCTCCCAAATCTGACCACCTCCACAATTTGATCCCTCACATGCCATCCCCGCATGGTATAGGGAGAACGACTTCTATAATTATCACCATGTTAAAGGCCATGACACGAGCAACTGTAAGACTCTTAAGAACATCATTCAAGACATGTTAGATAAGGGTGACCTCATCTTGGACAATCCAAACGTGCCACCTAATCAAAGCATAGACATCTTCAAACAACCCTTTCCCAACCATCCACCTACCCAAAACAATGTGCAGACCATGACTAATGACACTCAAGAGCATAACATACGCACAGTCAATACGGTCTCGTCTCTCATCTCTGACCAACCTCTCTCACAGTCTTAAGAGGGTAGTCAACCCATTAGTCCATCACACATGGATGAACCTTCTTCTCCTCTTAGTTCTTCATAAACTTCCCTTATATTGGAGGATGCCTTGACCATACCGGCACCACCAGTCCCATCATCCTCCTTCTTGCTACCTATGAAGGACCCTACCCTTCCTACTCCTCAACCGCAAGTGGAGGGTGCAATCATCCCTGCCCTCTACCCTCTTGAGGAGCCGCTTTCTCTAATTCCTTCTCCACCCAAAGAAGAACCTGTCTCTCCACCTTCTTCGACCAAAGACAAACCTATTATGGCTTCATCATGCCTTGGGTCCGAGATTACTACACCTACCTCATTTTTGGCTCCGCAACCATCCACATCTTCTAGAGGACCAAAGCCTCATCCGACATCTTCCCAACCATTTTCCTGATTAGTGAAGAAACTAGGGCTTCTCCATTCGAGGAAAGTGGAGCATCAGGCATTATGGGAGTGACTCACAGCTCTTCAGCTTGCCCATTCTATCTCATCTCATGTCGTCAACCCACCCATGACAAAATATTCAAAAACTTCCAACAAATACTAGACTTCTATTTCTCAACCATCCACATCAAAACCAAAACCCTCATCTACCACATCAAGACCAATCAAATCCCTCAGTGTTCACCCTGTCCCTAACCTCACTCACCTGCAAGTGAAGGTAGACTTGGACCAGGCCTCGCCCAATAGTAGTCCTCTAACCAAACCAAAGAAGACTGCTAAACCATGGTAGCGAACCCCTCCTCCACCATCAACATTGCCCTCTATTTTGGGCCCTCACCCTTCGACCATAATAGGAGCGCTCCCCACTCCAACCTCTAATCAAAACAAGTTACTGCCATTACTTCCCTTGCCTACCACAAGCCTACCCTCTCTGAAAAATTTGGCACCTCTCATGAAGAAAGTGTTGTCTTTATATATGGCTGCACCATCAACCCAAAAGGTGGTAGGGAAGCCTCCTTCAACACCACCCAAGCAAAAGTCATCAGCATCTCACACATCAACTAGCATGGACCCTTTAGTGGGTTCATATGCCTTGATATTACACTGACTTTTGCAGACCTCTAGCATAACCCTTCCACCTATCAAGCCATTCCAACCCCTCAGGTCAAAACCTTTCTGGTTTGACGATACTAAGATTTGCCTATATCATCGTATGCTAGGACATGATACCGAGAATTGATGTGCCCTCAAGGTCGTCATTCACCATTACATGGAGAAAGACACTCTTCTTCTTGAGGACACTATCGACAGACCTCTGACACCTTCCCATATCCCTTAAACCTCTTCATCGACATCGACATCTCATCAACAGACTATGGCCCCTCCATCTCCTTCACCTCCTCTCTTCAAAATTAATGCCATCCACATAACCACTAGTTCACAAAAGGATAAGGCAAAAGAAAAATCCGTTATTCCTTGAACCTATCCCTTTGTCAAGCCACCTCAAACTACCAAAACCTAAAATCTCTATCCTGGGTGCATCTCAACCCTCTTCTTCAGGGGCAATCCATGACTCTATGTTAAAATAGCTTCACCAAATGCCCGTGAAGATGACCTTGTATGACCTCATCCAAAGTTCACCCCAGCATCATCAAGCTCTGATCAGAGCCTTACAGGCAGTGGAGGTCCAACCCGAGGACCCCCAACCACTAGCTGCTCTAGTCCGCTCATTATCTCTTGTTGCCTCTATCACTTTCAGCGATTCTAAAATTCCTACATCTAACTTGAAAGATCAAGATGTTGTTCTCTTCATCACCACCTATGTTGATTTTACCCACATTAAACGAGTTATGATTGACAGAGGCACCAGCATTAACATCATCTCTACTCATGCCTTTGATCAATTGGCCCTCCCCAAGAATTGCGTATCAAAAACTAACGCAATCCTTTGATCCTTTAATGACACCACTGCCACAACCATTGGCACCGTCATCCTCCATATTCGCATTGGCCTGTGCACAGTCTCAAAGCTCTTCTACATCATCAAAGGAAAGTTTCAATATAACATGCTATTAGGCTGACCTTGGATTCATGCCATGGCTTGTGTTCCCTCTACACTACACCGTTGTGTAAAATTCAAACACGATGGGCAAGTCCACATCATTCCCACCGACCCATCACCTTTCAAAACTTGTAACATGACCTATCGACCAAATGACATTCTCATTCCTCTCAAGACATCAACCCAGATGCCGCCTCCATCTGTAGAAGCTTTGACCAGTTCACAAATGATGGTCACCCTCACACCACCTCTTCAAGCGATAACCAAAGACCCCATGGAAGATATCTTCCAATGACTTTCACTTGGAGAATATCACTTGCTTACCTTAGACATGTTCCAGACTCCGCAAGATTATGGATAGCTTCACCATAGCCCAAGTTATGACCATTGGATCAGAATGGTCATTCCTTATGGCCCTCCTAACCTCTGAACCAATATCATCTATGGGGGGCTAGATCAAGCTCCCACTGATGGGAACCCTCTCTCCTCACTTTGACCATTCACATCTGACTTCTCATTTCTTGGCAACCCCGCCTTTGCTCACACCTACCTTTATAGGTGTGCATGGAAGGGCTTTGGCTTTGGGTGCTATGAGCAAGGTTCCCATCAGCCCATCAAACCACTCAATGATGATAATGCCAAAAAATGATATGGTCTAGGCTTCCAAGAACCTACTCAGGCTTCTGCAGACCTTTGCCCCGAACCCACCATCGACCAATCTCCTCCAAGCTCACCTATTCTTCCCCCTTCACCTACGAAGTTAGTGGTTTCCATCCCTCCTAGTTTTTTTTTTGCATAAACACCATCTGCCTGGAACCCCTGACCTATCAGCTAAATGGGGTGTCCAAGTCCCTCCCTCTCATTTATCACAACATGATAGACGATGAGTTGGCAACCATCAACACTATCCGCTATGTAGATGATGATGCCATTCTCTCCTACATGGGCACTGATGACTCTTTCATCCAATGCTCCCTCCCTTTTGAAACCCAAGTTATGTTAAATGAATCAACCATTGACATCAACCTTCCATCTTCTGATGTTCCTCACGTCTTAAAGATTGGACAATCTTTGGACACCCAGGAGCAGATCAACTACACCCAGTTCCTCTCAAACCATAGCCAAGCCTTTGCCTAGACCTACAGTGACATGCCTGGCATCGACCCCAACATTGCCACCCATAACATCATCACTAAACCAGAGGCTAAGTCTGTCAGGCAAAAGTTTCAAAAGATGCATCTTCATGTTGCGCTCCTTGTCAAAGAGGAGCTTCAACGCCTTCTCTCTGTCTCTTTCATCCAACCCATCGATTATCCACAGTGGGTCTCTAACATTGTCCCTGTCACCAAGGTGACTGGGGGGATACAGATCTACATGGACTATCACGACCTCAACCTGGCCTATCCCAAAGACAACTTTTCTCTTCCCAACATTGATAAACTTGTTGATCTCACGGCCGGTCATGAGATGCTATCACTCATGGACAGGTTTTCAAGATACAATCAAATCTTGATTACACCAGAAGATCAACACAAGACTACTTTCATTACCCTATGGGGGACTTTCTGCTATCGGGTCATGCCTTTTGGATTAAAGAACGCAGGTGCCACATATCAGCGTGCCATGACTTACATTTTCCACGATCTCCTCCACAAAATCATGGAGGACTATGTGGATGACTTGCTAGGCAAGTCCAAGCTCTACCGTGACCATTTGACCATCCTCAAGATCATCTTCTCTTGCCTTCTTCAATACAATGTCTGCCTTAACCCCAAGAAATGCATCTTTGGGGTCCTCTCAAGCAAGCTCCTAGGTTTCATCATTTCTTTTTGTGGCATCGAGATAGATCCCACCAAAATCTATGCTATCCTTGAGATGCCACCTCTGACTAATCTCAAGCAGCTTCACAGTTTACAAGGGAAGCTCTAGTCCATCCGTCACTTCATCTCACAGCTTTCTGACCGCTGCCAGCCTTTTCATCATCTCCTCAAGAAGGACGTCTCCTTTAAATGGGATAAGGAATATCAAGAGGCTTTTGAAGCCCTCAAATGCTATCTGGTCTCTCCACCAGTCCTCATTCCACCTAAAGATGACCAACCCTTCTACCTTTACATCTCAGCAACCAACCATTTGTTAGGTGCCATGATCGCGCATCGAGATGAGCAACACCGTGAGCAAGTAGTTTACTATATCAGCCAAACACTTGTCGACTATGAAACTCGATATACTCATACTAAGAAACTCTATTTAGCATTAGTCTTTGCTGCTACCAAGCTCTACCATTATCTTCTCAACCACAAGACCTTTGTCATCACTCACACTGACCCTCTTAAATACATGCATTCCAAGCCATACCAAAACCAGTGTATGGCTTGTTGGCTCATGCTTCTTGCTGAGTTTGACTTGGACTTCATCCAGTAGAAATCCATCAAGGGGAAAACCATCGCTGACCAACTGGTAGATGCCCCTCTACCCGACAATCAACCTTCTCGATGCGAGTTCCCTGATGAATCTATCACTGTGCTTTCCACCGATGACACCATCTATCAAATGACCATGTTTTTTTATGGCTCCAAATGTCAACTCGATGGGGGTGCGGGAGTCATTCTCATCCCACTCGAAGGTGAGCCCATGCCCCTATCTTTCAAGCTCGACTTTGATTATACCAATAATATGGCTGAATATGAAGCCTTAATTTTGGGACTTTAAACCACCCTTTCTCTCAGCATCAAGTCCATCAACATCTTCAGTGACTCACAACTTGTCGTCAATAAAATCAACAGTTCATACCTCTGTAGAAATAAAAATTTTCAAAGGTACAAAAACCATGCTGACACTCTCCTGGCCTCTTTCGACCATTACCTCTTGCAGCTTGTTCCTCGATCCATGAATAAGTTTGTTGACACCATGGCTTCTCTCACCTCGCATATCCCATCTTCATCATCTTCATCCAAAATTTTTGTCATGGTGCATCATGTGCCAATGCCTCCATACATTTCTCCTAACATCAACCATGTTAACACCATAGACTTTAGTCCATGAGATGATTGGTACAAACAACTTATGGACTACTTATCTCATGCTATCATTCCTCCCAATCTCTCTAGCAATGCACGGTGAGCTTTCATCAAATGCACAGCTCGCTATACCATGCTAGGGGGTCTTCTCCATAAGAGAGGCTTCAACAGCCTCCTTCTTCGTTGTCTAACCTCCAATGAAGCATTTCATGCCATTAAACAAGTCCACGATGGGATTTGTGGCAGACACTTCAGTGGTAACTCAGTTGCCAAGCGCATCCTTCGCTTGGGCTATTATTCGCCCACTCTTTATCAAGACTGTAGCGACTATGTTCGGCATTGCATCAAGTGTCAGTAGCACTCTAACTTGCTTCATCTCCCTAGCCATGCCTTACGATTCGCTCAAGATTTTTGGACTTTTTCCCAGTGGGGCTTAGATCTCATTGGTGAGATTAACCCTCACTCATTTCTTCATCATGAGTCCATTATCACCACCACCGAATATCTCACTAAATGGGTGGAAGCCATTCCTCTCGTCTCCACAAAAGCCAACAAAATTGTCAACTTTATCAGCACCCACATCATTTGTCATTTTGGTGTCCCTCACAAAATCATCACTGATAACGACAAGTCATTCAAAAACAAAACCGTCCAGAAACTTTGTGACTCATTTGGCATCAAGCTCAGCTTCTCTTTGCCTTACTACCCACAAGCAAATGGGCAGGCCGAGGCTTCCAACAAAATCTTGACTAAAATTCTCATGAAGGTGGTCAATGACACTGGATGGGATTGGCATATTCACATTCCCTTCACTTTGTGGGCCTACCACACTAGCATCCGAACCTCTACGGGTGCTACCCCTTTCTCTTTAGTGTATAGAATAAAGGATGTCCTACCTCTCAAGGTACAGATCCTGTCTCTCTGCATCTCTCTACATGACATTCTCTCTAATGATGACTTTCATCAAGATCACTTAGCTCAACTTGAGTTACTTGATGAATGTCGTCTTGCTACCCTTAACCATCTCCATGTCTATCAAAATTGCAACAAATGAGCCTATGACAAAAATTTGTGAGAATGAGATTTCAACATCAGAGACCTCGTCCTCAAATAAAATCAACATGTGACTAATATGGAGCAAAGTAAACGAGGCAAGTTTGCCCCTAATTGGCTCGGACCTTTCATCATCACGCATAAGTATGGGTCAGGGACTTATCATTTGTCCTCTCTCAACAAACGGCCAGAACCTGAGCCTCTTAATGCCTTGCATCTGTGACCATTCTACTGTTAGTCAAGTACTCGTCCACTTGACATTTAACCTGAGCTCATCCCTTGAGCGACCCCATCTTCTTAATCCTCATTCATTTCAACCCTATTCTTCTAAATAAATCCTATGTAACCCTTTTATAAAGTATGGATGCTTTGTCCTAATAAAAGGGAGCCCTTGAACTTCTATAGTCTTGTCCATGACTCAAAATTTTGTCAAAAATAAATCAAGATGTCAAAATATCCAAGGTCACAAAATCAAATAGTAGACTACTCCCTCGAAGGATAGTTGTACTATCATTGTTGTAGCTAATAGACTGCTACCTTGAAGGATAGCTATTCAAAGCCCTTATATATATAAAGCAAAAATATAGACCACTCCCTCGAAGGATGGCTATGACTAAAACTTGCTACAAATAGCACTCTCTTAGAAGCTTTCCACATCGATTAGCTTCACAAATGACCACCAAGCAAATGACATCTCTATGTAGACTTCCCGCATTGATCAGTCTACCCAAAAAAAAAGGGTCGTGGACTTGGCTTCTAGTCGTCTCAGGTTCTCCTATAAAAAGGGGCAAAGTTATCTCTACTCAAAAGGGGTTACCCTATCCTCACTTATCACATCACCTACTCAAGGGACTTCAAGCTCATTTTAATGTCAAAGTGATTCTCTTACTTCTCTAACACAACCCATGGTCAACGACGTAAAGCATGAATGGGGCTCTTGGTTCTAACAACCCCTATCTTTGCTATCTTTCGAGTCCTTGTCAATGAAAGGGCGAATATGCCTTTCACTTTTTGCCTACACTTTGGTCACATTAAACTACATCATTTGTCAAACCAAATTGACCCAACCCCTTTTCAGACCACTCACATATCCTATTCACACTAGTTTCTATGGACACCAATACACATGAAAACTATCGACTACACAATTTATGTCAAGCATAAACCATTACTTGTTGAAGCATAAATAGACTCATTTCATTTTTAGCAAACATCCATCACTTAATATGGATAATTGCTATGGATGCAAAACCCCGACCAATGTTACAAAATACACCATTTGGAAAAGGCTGTAACATCTTCTTCTCCTCATCATTTCAAGCATGAACCCTCAGACATATGGGACGTGCTAAATCATTCTCATGACCAATCACATCAACCACTTTGTCTCCTCATCTGAACTACATTGGTCTGAGGCCCTTCTAACTAGGGCTATGTAGGCAACACTCAGATGACAGAATGTCTTCTAGGGTTAGGTCTACCACCCTCGTTTGTTCATCTATCTAATGAAAAAACCCTATCCTCCTCTAACCATGACTTGACCTCAACCAAAAACAAGCAACCACTTCAACCCTTCTTCCCTTTTTGGGAGAACTACATTGGCTTAAGGCCCTAACAATAGGGGCTATGTAGGCAGCACTCAGTTGACATGGAGTCTTCTGAGGTTAGCTCAGCCATTATCTTCGTCACCTTCTTTCATCCCATTCTCTCGTCACCTGCCAACCACATCACAACTAATCACATATTTCTACAATCATTAGCATAATCATTTACAGTATTCACATCATATAATCTAAAAACCATAGCAACATCATCATCATAAAAATTAAGCATCCACATCATGCAATCTACAAGTCATAACATAAATATCACCATCACATAATCATTAAGCATCATCATCACATAACCATTCTCATCTTTAGTATCATCATAAAACATCATTACATTAATCATTCACATCATAATCATTAATCATAACAATATCATTAAACATCATCATAATCATCATCATAATCAGCATATATCATTAAATACATAAAAATGATGAGCACATTACACATCCATAACATTTCTCATAACACATCAATAATCAAATATCTCATATATATATATCAATTTTGTACAATAGCACAATTTGTGCATCTCTCTCTCTCAAAATATCATACATCACACATCAATGGCTCGCAGGCTAGTATATACATCAAAATGTCAAAAATCTAAGCCTCAAGGCTGTGGCTATGGCAGTGGTGGCCACCGAGAAGAGGCTGTATCATCTCCACTCTCTGACATGCGATGTCTGTGTGTGCCCAAAGTAGTCACACATGATGCAGACCTCTAGCGACTCTGCTCATCCCTCATCTCTGAGTATCATTGTATCTGAGGGAACTCTCTGATAGCTCCCTCATAATAAGTGATCTCATCTAACATAGTCATATACCTAGATATAGGTATAGTCTACAGTGGACCCATCTGACCTACTGCCATGCCCTGCATCAAACCTTGAGGCTGTGAATAGGCTGGCTGCACTGACGCCGACTGTGTCAGCCCCTGAGGTGGCTGCTAAATTGGGCCCTGTCCCCCAAAGACCTGCCCTACCAATGCCTATGCCTAGGCTACAACCAACTGACCCTATAGCATGGTAACCTATCCTATCAGCACTGCCACCTAGCCTGACATCCCTGCCATCTACCCTATCAAAACTATGACCTGCCCCTATAAAATGGTCACCTAAGCCTGGGCTGCATCCCTCTCCTGTCGGGCCATGTCTCGCTCCTGGCAGGCTGTATCCCACTCTCTAGTCACCACCTGCAGATCAAGCTGTGGACCCACCTACACACCTATATATCATCCTACCCACCATGCCGAGTAGGCCTCTGTACATCTTGGGTCAGCCATCCCAGGTCCTGTTGGCAACTCCTCAAAATTGGGCCCCTCTGTCTCCTCTGGTAGTGAGAGCGGTGCCTCAATGTCATCCCATCTATACTATGGGAAGGTAGGTGGCACATCTTGAAGTAGCCTAAACTGGTGCCACACTCTCTCTGCAGGTACCCTCTTGAGCTTGCCAGCTCACCTGCCCCTGACCCATCTCATTCTCTAAACCCTGACCAACTACTTTTCCTAATCTCTGAAGGCTAGGTACACCAGGTACGGTCTCTAGATGATATCCACTGGGATCAGGGCCTCTAATACCCCCCTGTAGTGGTCGATGTCCCTGACCACTCCATCCATCCATGCCTACACCATCATCTCCCACCATCATCTGAATCTGACCCTAAAGCCAGCTTGAATAGCCACTAGGAGGCCGAGAGGACGCGTGACCATGATGTGCTCGTAAGCCCAGCAGTGCAAAAGGTGGCCCACACACAGAATGTACCACCACCATCGACTGATGCCCCATAACTCTCTGTACAATTGGGCTAAAAAGATAGGTGCCCAAGCAAACACAGTCTACTGCTCTACCATCTCCATCAAAACTCTGGTCATAGTGACTGGAAATTTGCCTCCCTCTACATTTGGCAATGCATAAACTGTGATGCCTATCATCATCAGGATCATTAGTCGATGTGCATCCTCATCTACCGCATAGAGGGGCTCATATACAAAACTCACTAAATGGTAGCTCATCTCAATGATGTGCTCCCTAAATAGCATAACCATGTGAATGTCATGCACCTCTCTCAAGCACGCATATAGATCTGCTCTGTGTACCAGTAGCCACAAAATTTGGTACACATCCTCAACCGTGACAGTCAGCTCTCTTATGGGTAAGTGGAAGGTGTTGGTGGAATGATCCCACCACTCGATCAATGCCACCATAAGGCTCACATCCCTCGCCACTCTGCAGTAGCATTATAGCCCACCTAGTCCCACTACCGTCATGTGGGCCCACTCCTCGACAGTAACGCCTCTGCACATCCATGTCAGTAATGTTAGGAGGTGATCCCGTAGCATCAATGTCTACCTCACCTGCATCCACCCAAAACCAAACTCATGTTAACAAATGACTACTCTTCCTATTTGACCAATCTACCTGACCATCTATGCCTATCCTGACACCTAAGAGCCCTTGGCATAATTTTGACCCTTCAACTTGACCAATTCATAATATTTTTGACTAAGCAGCCACTGACATCAGTTAGCATGTCAGCAAAGGCACTCACCTAATCAACATCAGTCAATTAGTGACCGATGTCAGTAAGTGAGTGATCGATGCCAGTCATTGGTCAGTTGACATCAGTCACTGGTCAGCTGATGCCGGCAAACCCACCGATGTCGGCGACTAGTTTGGCTCTAAGGCCGAATGGGGCGAGCCCTAAAAATTAGGTCTTCCCCATTTCTTTCCCCTTTCCCTCCCAAAGACCTCTAAATGACCCCTAACCTACCCTAATCCCCCCACCCACCCTCCTAACTACCCTTCCCTCTCAATTTCTAATTAAAACATCAAATTTCAAAACAAAAAACAAAATAAAACAAAATTCAAATCAACTCAAAACTGCTCAATTAAGCCTCCTACCTCATCTCATTATCACCGATGTGGTGGCACAATGGGTGCCACTGGTGGTGGACCTCCCGTGGGTCCTCTACTGCCCTCTGCCATCTCCTCTGCGTCACTTTGTCCTCAAGCTCCTCCTAGCCCACAACTACTTCTGCAACCTCAATCACTCTCCAATCCACTCCCTCTCTCCACCAATCTCACTCTGTCACCTCACACCACTAATCCACTCACTCCAAGTCACTTTCACTTCTTAAAATCTAGAGCTCCTTTTTTCTCTTAGTCAAATAAGCACAAATGACTTTTAGTGGGCTGTCCATCCAGTTTTGTTAGATTTGGTAGGCCACTAACGTCGGCACAGTCGTGTCCTAGGCCACTGATGTCGGCTGATTTTCACTGACATTGGTCCCATTGGGCCACTGACGTCAGTTTTATCACCGATGTCACCTTCAAAACTCCAAATTCTTCACCATGACCAAAATCATGCCCCAATTAGCGAGTCTTCCCAAGTAGAAGTCATCTTAGCCTCCTGGGGCACACTTGAGATCACTTTTGCCTCTGCCTGCCTCGACCACCAAACCTTGGAGATTGCGACTATCTCCTTTGACCACTTTTAAGACAACTCTACCTTGGTTGTTTTGATTGCCTTTGTTACCTCATGACTAGTTAGCAAATTGTCATAGACCCTCACAAGTATTGGATCATGTGCAAGTTGATCCCTACTACTTGTGACTTTTTTCATGTTTTTTAGGAGCACTTCCTGAGCCTAGGATACCTAGAACATGATGACCTTTGGAGGTACAGCTTGGATCGAATAACCCAATCAGCTACGACTAAATGCTAGGGCCTAGTTATTTCAATTTTGGCACTCATTGACCCTTGACCATGACAATTTGGCCTACCTATCACATGGTGTGGTATACGTGCAATCCCACCCTTTACGGCGTTCACACTCAATCTTCACTCTCTCCATCCATCTCTCTGTCAAATTGACACTCGATCTCAGGTTCCCTTCCCTCGACTCCCACTTTGAGGGGGGAACACCTTATCCCATACCTAGGGTAACCAACTCCTATTTTTGTCTTGCAGTTCATCAAGAACAACCAACAAGACAAAAAGGGGAAAATGTAGACACTGAAATCGTGTCTATCCCTTGGTCGTCCTCACCCCTTGGTCCCCTTTGGTCCCCTTCTAACACAAATCCTAACCCACTCAATTATTAAATTAAAATAAAAATCAAATATTTTAATTTAATAGCCCCCTTGCCACTTCACCCATGCCACCTCACTCCACCTTGGATTCCTCTCCTTGGATGCCCTCACCCCATGCCAAGCCTTAATTGCCTAAAAACCATCTTAACCCTTCCTCTCACACTCATTTAAGCCCCTCTCAACTATTTTCCAACAACAATTTGACCCTAACATTTGTAAGAACAGGCAGAAGGCTAAAATTAGCCTCTGTTCCCATTCTTCAGCCACCAATGTCAGTCAGTATGCGGTCGACGTCAGCATTCTACCAGCATCAGTTTCTTTTAAACAACATTTCTGCTTCTATTTTGCCCCCTGCAAACGTGAATTCTCTTGCTCTTACTTCCCAGCATTCTTGACTTCTTACAGGTATCAGTGTTTTGACAACACTTACCAGGCTTAGAAGATCAGCACCAGTCATCCCACACCAGGTTGAAGGTTGCATGGCACTCTTTCCCACTAGCCACAATAGACACAGCTCATGCACTTCTCTGCCAACTCCACCCATAGCTAAGTATTTGTACTCTTTTTATTTTATTGTCCTTTTTAAATACATTAGCATTCTATCCACTGTCCATTCTCAACCATCCTGGACACAACCCAGTCTGTCCTTTTCAAAGAGGCTGAAAGGCCTTCTCTCACCCTGATCTCCCCCTTTGGCCCCTGACATTCATATGATCCCCTTTTCAGACTATACTCTCTATTCTGTTAACCCAACACAAGCCATCAGACTCCCATAAACCTTCCCAAAACCATTATGATTGAGCAGACAGACCTGAGACTCGTCCAAGGCCATTGCCCCGACCAACATCGACCATTGCCCCTACCGACATTGGCAGACTAACCGACATCGGTGACTTTGACCTACCGACACTGGCAGAACTATCGACATCGACGACTGTGGAAGACAAATTGTTGCATATAAGTACGCATTTGCTTTCATTTATTTTATTTAGTCTTTATCATTTCTATTTTTGGCAATATTCTACTTTTTATCAATCAGTAGACTGTCACCCCTCCAAGAAGTATTTGCACTTCTAGGATTCAAGCTTTTGCTTGGCAGTCTACCACCTAGCTATCTAACAACCTTTGTGTTTGAGTCTCTTTCTTCTATAGGTGTCATCCTCCACAACCAAAGAGGAGTTCCTTCAGTTGTCTAAATTTGGTGTGCAAGACTTCATCCGGGTACGTACAAACCCTTGACCATTTTATCTTAGTTTCTCATTTCTTTTTGAATGTGAAAAGCAAAAACTTGTTTGGAAATAAGGGGTTTATTTCTTTCTTGTTAAGCTTTAAATTGGGAGTTATTATTTTGGATGGGAAGGGGTGGGTCATTACTTATTCTTCCTAAATTATTATTTTTATTTAGATAATGTAACCCCTCAACACCTCAAATTACACTACCTATAAAATAAAAATGAAGATACACTTTCAGTTGAAAGGCATTTAGAGAATGCTACTTGGTGACCTTCCCAACTTCATAGATAAGGAAGATATTGCTTGGATTTAATCCATGTAAGATAAGGCTCTTTTTTTTATTTACCTTCATATTTTACATAATTTGCATGCTATGTCACATGTGCCACATCACCAAAGGAAGTTTAGGATGCTATTGTAGCCTCATTTGAGAAGGATAATGAGTCTTCTAGGTCTTTTACACCCTATTTTACTCCACCTCTTTTTGTTCCACTTCCATCTCCTCTTATTAGTGAGGATTTATCTTTTGATAATGACACTAATGTTGTTCAATATTTAAGTCTTGATAGTGACATGGGTGAGACACTATTGACACTTCTTTCTTCTCCTCCTATCAATGAAGTTTTCTTTATTCATGATGTACTCTCTCCTCCTACTATAATTTCTTGTGATGACACATTTATAATGGGCATTGATCTTATTTTTGTTTATTCACCTCTATGGGATGATTTTTTGTTAGATTTAGGATGTCTATTTTTAAAACCTACATTTGTTCCTATGTAAGATGTTGAGCCACCACAGATTATCACTTTGGAGGACTCTATTAGTTCTAGTGAGAGTACACTTGTTAAGAATTATGGTCCACTTATTGCAGTGAATTTTCCATGTCTTTCTTTTTATCAATTCATTTCCTTGGCATTACATCCAATTCTTGTGCATGATCTTGTCATACCTATGCCACACTTTAAATTTAGATGTGATTCAGATATCTTTGTACTATCATTTTCTTCATATTCTATTATAGAATGGGAAGACTTCTAGTACACCATTCATGTTCTTCCTTTGGAAAAAATAAGAAACACTATTCAATTTGAATGGAACTTCTACAGTCTTTTATACAAAGATCTGTACATCAACACTGGTCATCTTGTTAACTTGACTTGAATGATATCCAACTTTTAGTACCAACAATAGTTGTCCTTTTGGGGATTTTTATTTCCTATGGGTTTTCTTTCTCCACTTCATGGATATATTATATATGAGTTCCTGATCAGACTTTGTTATTAGAACTCATATTTTGGATATACCACTTTGTTTTTGGCTATTTTTAACCCCTAGCTTCACTTAAGGGGGGTGTTAAAGTAGGTAATCTACCTACATTATCTCATGTTTACTAAATGAATTATTAACCACTATTTGCTTTTCTCATTGTGGATTTATCCCACATTGGTAAGGATGCTTTGCTTATTGATCTTCTTTGCATATATATGCAAGGCAATCTCATTGTATTAGACAATTTCTAAAGCTTTGAAGCAAGATCTTAGGAAAATATCTTAATCAAATCCATAAGTTAAGCTTATAGAAGAATTAATATGGAGATATATGATATTTCTCTTTATTTTTTGCATTTGTTTATCGTGTGATGTTTTGCTATTATCACATGTGATCTTTACGGCTTGGAACGATCTAGTCTTCATTCCTTTCATGGTATTAGAGTTGTATCCAAAGATTTATTGCTTAATATGTCTATGAATTTTATTATAGTTGGTATTTGGGTTGGTTGGGTTTATTATTGTGTTGGTCATACACTTCTAACCAGACTCTCATTCAGCTAAACTCTCATAGGTCATACTCCTCCCAAATATTTGTTATCCCCTACCATTCTTATGAGAGGGCCATATCACTTTTATTTCACTAATATGTCTATTTGATTGGTGGTCGATGTTTGATTTTGGAATTTTTCACTAATAATGAGTAGATATTTGAGTTTGTCTTAGTTGTATAAGGATTATTTTTTATAGATCTATGAGGATACATGTTTTTCATCTCTATCTTTTCATCCTTCACCCAAGATCTACATGATGCCTTGATCTAATAATAATCCATTTTTTAATTATTGTACTACACATGCTAGCCAGTTGTAGCCTTTTACTGATTTTTGTTTTCTGAGTTATTTGCTTTCATATCTTGGTCTCATGTTTTTACTCAGCAATTTTTTGGATATAGCTATATTGTTCAATATACGGTTCACATAATACCTATACTATTTATCTCAGCTCTTTTTCATGTCTATGGTTTTTATTATACTTATGGGTGATCATGTTTTTTGACAATTAAAGCTTTCCCATGATCTTTAACACCACTAAGGTCCATTTAGGATTAAATTCATAGTTGTAGATTTGTCATTGTTTTGTCCAAGGGAGTGTTGATGGTTGTCACTACCATGTGCCGTGATGCATACTAGAGTGATATATGATGATGAGTTACATATGTATTTTTGGTAGTCTGAGCCATGAAAATTATCCCTACATTGGTAGAGGTCGTAGGTGCATAGTGATATTGTAGTATTTGGTTTTAGATGCCTAGCTGAGTATAATTCTAATCAAAGATTATAGATTACCATGGATGTTGGTAATGATTCAATCACTATGCATTTTATTTGTTGTTACTCAGTTCTAGCCTTTTTCCATTTAACTTACCCACAAGATCATCCAGCTACATAAACTCTTCATTACCCATAATTTATGATGCTCTTTGTAGTTTGCTTGATCCAGATAGCCTAGGTCATTCCTTCATTGAACTCTTGGGTTTATATGTAGACATTGTGACGTTCCAAGTCCCTCAACCTTTCCCCTAATTCACTGCCATTTCTCATACCATTTTTAACTACTTGTAGCTTGTTGATTTGGAAAACCATTCCTTTTCTCAAAAGTTAAAATAAGTGTTTTTTTACAAAGTTGAAAGTTTTCGCAGTGGTTTAAAAATTAAAGCTACTTCATGATATGAGTAGTTGGTTATATAACGTCAAAAAGGCTTACTTTATGATATTTTTATAGTAAAGCTCATGATAAAATTTTAATAGTGGGGAGTGTGAGCTAGGAAATTGACTCATGAGAGGATGGTTAGTATCATGTTAGTTTCAAAATAAAAGAAATGCACTAAATAACATAACATATCTAGGCCTAGACACTAGGGAGAGCTTAGTTAACAAACATGAATAAAACATACAACTAAAATACAAAATAAACCTTATTTTACCTTCCTTGGATGTTCCAAAATGTTTGTTGTAGTGGCTTGCTCGACTTGTGCTCATGAAGTCTTCATCAAATGAGGCTTGGTTATCTCCTCTTCTCCTTGGCACCTTGTGGATTTGATTTGGTTTGGAATCAATTTGGAATGGTAACACTAACTGTAATGGCTTCTTGAAATCATTTGTGCATTATAAATTTTCAATATCAAGACTTGGAAATGATGTTCATGGCCTCTCTATTTATAAATTTTGGAAAATAGCTGGAATCAACCTAAACTATCCATATTAGGATTGATATGTGTGGCTAAGGATTAATCCAATTTTGCAATTAAAATTTATAAATAGGCTCATCAATATTTGAGATAGAGGATCAATTAAGAGGCATGAAGGGCATTGATGAGGCATGGGAGGCATGAATCTTGATATTTATGGCCTAGAGATATCTTCCCAAGAAATGAGGTCACCTAATGATGTAGATATTAAATATTCATTTCTCAAAATAAGTATTCAAAAAATTTCTATGGAATTATTAATTAAGCTCTAATTTGGTTTAATTATCTCTTAAGCATGATTAAGCACTGTGTGCACAAATTACTTGGATTGATCAGAATGCCTTGTTATTCATCCAAAATTTGACTACATTAGAATTGGAAGTCAATTTCAGATGCATTGGATTCATTATCCATTTAGGATGTTACTAATAGAAAATAATAAAGGCATGTGTCTTGTGCAAGATATTTGATAAGAAAGATCAATCCAAATCATCTAGGTGCAAAATTGGCATTTTGACTCAAAATAATCTAATTAAAGTTAGTTGGCCCATAAATTGCATTGCCCCATTTAATGATACTCTAGACAAAATTAGCACTTGAATATGTCTATTTCAAAGCTTTTAATATGATTTAGTGTTTTTAAGCCAAATAGTGTTCTTTGGGTGGAAATTGGTCAAAAGCTTGGTTGGAGGTCATTGGTGGCTAGATTTAGGTGTCTATAATTTGCCCCTATTTAGGAAGGTGCTAAAATTTATAGGCATAGTAACATCTTCTCAAAAAATTAAAAGGTCATATATACCTATAACTATAATGATGATAAACTAATTTTATGATTCCCCCTTGAAGGAATGGTTGGCACAAGTAGTTTGGAAAATGGTCCCTCGATAAGAAGTGAAATGAGGGGACCAAAAAAAAGAAAGATGATGGGGTGAAAACATAATGATTTTTAAAAAGTAGTCAAAATCACTGACAATTCAAGTGGGATGGTGTATAATGGTTTGCCCAAAGATGGTTATAAGCATTGTACCCTAATAGTGGTAACATGGTATGATAACATAATGATTTTCTTAAAGGCAGTTATAATCATTAAAAAGATGGAGTTACCCTAGTTAGGATGGACAAACAAGATAATAATGCCCCAGTTAGGGTAGATAAACAAGATAAAAACACACCCCTATTTGGATAGGAAAAGTAAATTTGGTGAGAATATAATGATTTACCCAAAGACAGTTATAATCATTTAAAAATGTAAGTGGGATGGTGTACAATGATTTTCCCATAGGCAGTTATAATAATGAGACATCGATTATGACAAACTTGGTTGAGGATGATAATAACTTAACATAGAGGCTAATGATGAATTGGAATAACCTACTAGGAGGGAAATGCTCATCTAAACCAATAAAAGTTGAAATTATTTCATGGTTAATTACTCTATTTGGGATATGATTGGAACTGAATCAAGATGTTGGTGTCAAAGAGATGCTGCCATTGCTTAATAGACTTCTTAAAACTAAAGTTTGTTGTAGTACGTGTCAGTAGACATCATGGTATAAAATCATGAGGAACTAGCTGACATATGCATAAAGATTGACTCCTACAATCCAATAATCAATAAAAACCAATGCACCAATGATAGAAACCATGATGATAATGTAAATATATGAATATATATGGATTCAAGTGTAAGTGTGGGAAACGAATCACCTAATGAACACACATAAACCAAATCAAGGAAATAGTGCTAAAATCAAACAAATAGGCACACAACTAAAACAACAAAGAAAAAAACAAAGAGGTACTCAATAGAAACCACGTGAACGTTACCCATAGAAAATAGGTGATAACTTAACAAATGAATAAAATAGGGGAATAAAAGAAAAGAAAGGGGTTGGCTGAGCTATCTCCATATGCACTAAGCAAGTGGACATTGCCTACATAGTTCCATTAATGTAATATCTAATAAAAAAACTTCAAACCAAATGTAGTTCTCCAAGGGAATGAGAAGAATTTGATAACTAATGAAAACAAACAGAATGGATGTGATAGAAAAATAGGAAATGTCTTGAAAAATGGTAAGCACATGAGATAAAAAGGCCAAAAAGGATGAAGAAACTAAGAAACAAGTGATTTATTTGTAACTTAGTAAGGGTTCCTAAAATCTTTAAGGAAAAGAAATGGTTAATGTTTTTGGTTTTTTCTAATGATTTTACAAATATTTTTGGAATTTTTTAAGTATCTCAACTTGATCAAGAATGCTAAGATACTAAATTGTTCAAGCTCACAAAACAGTGAGAGCGTTCAAATTTAGGTTACTCACAAAATGGTGAGAGCATTCAAACTTGGGTTGCATGAGTATGGAAACTTAGGGTACTCACAAAATGGTGAGAGTGTGTTTTAAGTTTCTCATAAAATTGTGAGAACATGGCTTAGGTTTCTCACAAAATGATAAGAGCATAGAAACTTAGGGTGACTGAGTGATCTCAACAAGTATCAAGCAATGTCTACATAGTCCCATACTAGGACTTCAAATCACTATAGTTCTGCCCTATAGTGGAGAAATTTGAGTAGTGTAGCAGTCAATTCAAATAAAAATAGGCACAGTTGGTAAAAAGTCATAATATGGCATAGGAGTTGGCAAGTTGGCATGTCAAGTCTTAATAAACAAATGTTACCCTCAGTTTGCCCATAGATAGTTCTAATTAGGACATAATGGTATGGATTAATGGTACTAATTTTTCCAAAGGTGGTTATAATTATTAGTAAGAGCAGTGATAAGAAAGGAATAAGAAACAAAGGATGCAACTATTGAAACTTATATCATACTACTCTAAAATACAATCTCTATCTAAAGTACTTGAAATAACTGATGAAATTGATCAAATTCCTCAATGCTAAAAATGTGCAATGAATGGCAAAAACCAAGGTCAAATAGGCTAGTGGATAGGATTTATAACATGTTTGGGCAATAGAAAAGGATGGTAAAGTAGATGGAATGGGCTAAAAGGAATGATAAGCGTGATATTTGTACAAAGAAGAATAGTGACAAAATGGCACAACATGAAATGGTCCTTATAGACAATACACCCTAGCACTCAAGCATAGTACTACTTCAGGTGAATAATATTCATTGACTTAGGAAGTTTATCTCCATTTGGTGTGGTAAGCATGTATGCTCCTGATCTATAATCTATATTAATGATGAAAGGCCTTATCCAATTTGGTTTGAATTTGCCTTTATGCTTCTTCTTAGCTATGGTATTATTTTGGTTTTCTTTAAGAAAAAGATCACCAAGTTCAAATGGTTTATACTTGGCATGCTTATTGTAGTGGCCTTATAGTCAATTCTAATATGCCTGAAGATTATTGAGCATAGCTACACATTTTTCATCAAGTAGATCTAGCTCTTATAGGTGAGTTACTCAATAGTCATGATCATCTAGGACATGCTTGAAAGATATGTGTAGTAAAGGCAAATCAACCTCAATGGGAAGGATGGCTTATGTACCATAAACAAGTGAATATGGAGTGGCTCCTATGGGGGTACAATGATTGGTATGATATGTCCAAAGGGTAGGGAATATTTACAGGTGTCAATCATGATTAGCATCATTGACAATCTTTTTGAGAATATTAACAATGTTTTTGTTCGATGTTTCAGCCTGGCCATTACCTTAAGGGTAATATGTTGTAGAAAAATGTTGGGTGATGTTATATTTGATACATATCTTGTCTACATACTTGTTCTTAAATGATCCTCTATTATCAAATATAATGTTGGAGGGGATACCATAATGGCAAATGAGATGGTTAAAGATGAATTTATAAATTTGCTTTCTAGTCACGTAAGTGAGGGGTATAACTTCAACCCACTTAGTGAAATACCTAGTGGTGATAAGGATATGTTTATGGCCATTGTAAAGTAAAATACTCTACATTTTATTTTGAGTTTTAGTTATGCACTCTAAGTTTTGTCCCTGCACATTTTAGTTTCAAGGCAGTGAAGTTTTTGACACAGAATGCGGGCACGAGTTTTTATTTTTACCTAAATTTTGTCTAAGTATCAAAGTCACACAGAACATGCCAAGTGTCATCAGTTAGGACAAATTTTATAATTTCTATAAGTTGTGTGGAACATGCCACGTGTCTTGTTATAACTCAATGGAGTGTGACAAGTGTCGGCATCCGCGTTTCAAGTTTCTCATGAGTTTCAAAAGCTTATTTCAATAAGCTTCTCTCAGAGTCTCGTGAAGGGTGCCAAGTGGCAAATGCAGAAGGTTTCAATATGTTTCTCTAAAAGTAGTGGAAAGTGCTACGTGTCCCTATCTTAAGCTCAGTAGAGACTGCCAAGTGTCAACATCTGCATTTTCTCCATTTTGTTCCATTGTTGAGTAAAGACTGTGGTGGGCCCTAGGTTTTATTTCTAAAGTAAGCGGAAGCTACCAAGTGTTGTCATATATGTGAATCTAAAATGAGTCCTGAATGTTTCTATAATATAGCCAGAGCCCCACAGAGACTGCCACATGTCACCTTCCACAAGGTTGTCAAAAAGTATCCAAATTTTCTATAAACAAGTGAAAGCTGCCACATGTCATTTGTTAAAGATCAGCAAAAAGTGCCACCTGTCCCCATTCCCCTTTTGAAGCTGCTCGAGCAAGAAGTGTTGTGGGTCCCTTTTTTGTAGGTTGATAAAGTTTAAAAGCAACAGACTATGATAGATGTCAAAGCTAGAGCACTCCCAATACAAAGACACAGTATAGAGTATAAGTAACACAGAAAGTGCCATGTGTCTTTTTGTAAGTGCCGCAGAAGCTGCCAAGTGTCATTTTTTGGTGCCTCCTGAATAATGAGATAGTTTTCAAGTGAAACGAGTGGATGCTACCAAGTGTCCTCACCTGTTTCACAGTGGGAAGCATCATGTGTATCTAATTTAGCCAATGATCATGCAAGGAGACTAAATGTTTTAGATCTGAAAATTATCTTTTGTTAGACACTTCTAGTAAGTTAGAGTTCAATTAGACTATTGGGAAGGGAATGTGCAAGCAATCTAGAGCCAGTTCTATGCTATAAATATGAGGATACAGAGGCATCAAATATCATCATCAGAAGAGATAGAGAATTTTTTGCAAGAGATTGTTATCAAGAAGTTTTATACTTTCTTGATGTGGCCAGGAATATCATTTGCCTTTGTTTTATTTTCTTGAGTTAGAAATTTTGTATAATTGTGCATGTATCTATGCCTTTTATGTGACTGGAAACTAAATAAGAAGACTAAATTATGTACCTTTGCTGATATTTTCTATGTTACTGCAAAAATCATCTAAGTTGTGAGCCTTTGATTGTATTTGTTTTCATCTTTTACATTGGTCATGCATTGTTTGCTCTCTAATGTAATTGAATCCTAAAGATAGCTTCACTATGCTTAATATTAAGGATTGAATTAAATTCAGGCACATCACCATAGTTATAGTTTCATTTATTGCATTGATGATTCCATTTAATTTCTATCCCTTTTCTCACAAATATATTCGAGATAAAGAAGATCCAACTTCTTTAAAATCTGGAGGTCATTTCAGGTTGCAAGTCCCACATTCTTGAAACTTCCCATTGTTGGTGTTGGAAATAGTGCAATTATAAGCATCAACATCCATCAGATGAAGTGGGGTTGATCTTCCCAATGAGGTCAAGTCCCTATGTAGAAAATGTCCATGGTGTCAACATCAATTTCAAATTTTGTGATAGGGCATGAAGTAAATTAGCATATCATTGACATTTGTCACACTTCTTTACATATGTAGTTGCATCTGCATCCATCATGGGCCAATAATAAACAACATGCAAGAGATTTTTGGATAGGACTACCTCGCTAGAATGAGCTCCACATACTCCTTTGTGAATTTCTCTTAATGCTAGTGTAGACTCTACCAAAGTTAAATAATGAAGTAGAGTTTCATCAAAATTACTACGGTAAAAGGTGAATCCAAGTAGATTATAATGAGTGGAGTGATGGATAAAGGCTTTGATTTGTTTTTGAGATAGGTTAGGTACTAAAACTTGGTCATGAAGGTAGTTATAAAGACTTGAGTACCAAATAGAATTAGGACCAAAAATATCACAAATCATTGCCACAATTGAAGGTTCATGAGCTGGTGTGAATAAATTATCAACAAAGAACTAATATTCTCTATCTTTTTCTATTTGTCGAATCAAAGAGCTGATGGTAGCCATGGAATCTATAGTTTTATTACTAGCCCTTGGTATATGCTTAAATTGAATGTCAGTAATTTGTTATTTTAGGGTATCAACCATAGCCTTATATGGAACCAGCTTGTCATCTTTGGTTTGGAAATCATCTGTGACCTAATTGATGATTAACTGAGAATCACCATAAACTTAGAGATGAGATATGTTCTAGTGTATTGCCTATTGGAGTCTTGTGATAAGTGTTTCATACTTAGCCATATTGTTTGTACAATAAAAATTGATTTTGAATGATTTAGATATTAGATCCCCCTATGGTGTAATAAATAAGAGGCCTACCCCTGATCCATGTGTAGTAAGTGAACCATCAAAATATAGCTTCTAGTGTTGCTCCTCAAGAGGTGTGTCAATGATGGTCATTATGGACTCATCAGGAAAATGAAATGTGAGTGGCTTTATGTCTATAAGGGGTACTTTAACAAGTTGATTTGCAAGGACCTAATCTTTGATTGCCTTCTTATTGGCATACTCTATGTCAAACTCATTAAGAAGCATGATCTATTTGGCCATTCTACATTGTAAATTTGTTTTAGATATTAGATTCTTGAGTGGATCTATTTTTGAAATGACCATGGTCCTATTGTTCAACATGTAATTGTGCAATTTTTGAGCTATGAATACCATGGCTAAACAAGCTTTTTCAATATGTGCATAGTTGTCTTCATATGTGACCAAGGTATGGCTTAAGTAGTATACTACATGCTCTTTTCCATTGTTATCATGTTGAGCCAAAAGTGCCCCTAAGGCATTATCAATAGCTAATAAATACAATAATAATGGCTTTCTTGGTATAGGAGGTAACAACATAGGTGGATTAACTAGATAGTCCTTGATTTGTTAAAAAGTTATTTGGTAGTGATATGCAACTCCATTTTTCAAAATATGTGTACATGGATGATACTTGTTTGCTAATTGAGAGATGAAGCATAGGATTGATTGGATCTTACCCTACAAACTATGGAGTTGCTTTAAAATAGTTGGTGGTGGCATCTCAATTATAGCATGGACTTTAGCCAGGTCAAATTCAATGCCCCTATGAGATACAATGAAGCTAAGTAAATTTCTTGAGATTACTCCAAACACATATTTCTTTGGATTGAGTCTAACTTTGTACTCTTGTAATCTTTCAAATATCATATGTAGCACTACTGGATGATCAGCTCTAGTCTTAGATTTTCCTAATATGTCATTGACATAGTCTTCAACAATATCATGCATCATATCATGAAATATGATAGTCATGGCCCTTTGATATGTAGCTCTAATATTATTAAGACCAAATGGCATTACCTGATAACAAAATGTTCTCCATGGAGTGGTGAATGCTATTTTATGTTGGTCTTCTAATTTGATTTTGATCTAGTTATATCCTAAAAATCCATCCATGAGTGAAATTATTTCATAACCCATTGTGGAGTCAATGATCATGTCAATATCAGGTAATGAAAAATCATCCTTAGGAAAATCTTTGTTTATGTCTCAAAAATTAGTATAGATTCAGATTCTTGCAAGTTTTTTGCTAATAGACACAATATTAGATATCCATTCTAAGTAGTCAATGGATCGAATACATCCTGCTTCTAAGAGTTTTTCTAACTCTTTTTTGACCAAGATAAAAATGCAAGGATGCATCTTACATAGATTTTGTTTCACCAGTTTGGCATCAAGATTGACCATAAGGTGGTGCAGAACCAAGGTAGGGTCTAAACCTAGAATGTTAAAATAAGCCCATGCAAAGATATCTACAAATTATCTCAATAGAGCTATAAATACTTCACATTCCTCCTCAGTGAGGGACATGCCTAATTTTATCCATTTCAGGTCTAATGGAGTCCCAATGTTTACCTATATTATATCTTCAACTAGAAAGGTCAAACCATCCTCTATGATAGTAGACAAAGACTTGAACTGTTGAACTATATCAGGGTCTTATGGTAGCAATTGCTCTTTAATATCTCCTAAGCATGATGAATCTGAGTCCCCCAATGGGAGATCTTTACATGTGACAAAAATAGTTAGAAATTCTTATAGAATTTGATCAAATACTTGTGCAAAACTAAACTTGGATCCATAGGCAAGTTCATCATTGGTGGTCTCTTGGTCTAAATTTGAAGACGAATGAACACCCCCGTTAATGGTGCCTGAAATAGGTTTCTACCACTAAACTAGCCTTTATTTTTAATTTTTCCATGGTCAAAAATTGCCTCAAAGAGGTTTTCACTTTAGGACCTCGATATTTTTTTATTTGATTTTGTCTAAGAGTGTTCACCTACTCTCCAAAATAGGCTTCAGGATCCAATGTAATTGGGAATTTTGATTTATGATCTCCCAACAGAATGTTGTTTCCAAGGCCTTAAAAGTCATAAAATACCTCATCATATTAAAACTCATCAATCAACAAATTGGATTCTTATTATTCCCAATATATTAGTTGGGGATTTTATAATGGCAATAGGTTGTGATGAATGACTGGGGTAAGGATATAAATTGTATTGTTATCAAATAGGTTAGTCTCAGATAGGTCATCAAAGGTGAGGTTATGATCAGACTCTACTTCACTGTCAGTGTCATCATTAGTAGCCACTGGTGATGGAACTCAAGTATGATATGTGGGGTCACCCCTAGGAAGTTTAAATCTAAGTTCATAGGGTCTTTTTTATTTATTCATGGAGATTGGCTCAATGGCTCCTTGTTGATTCAGTCCCAGACCTCTTCCTTCATAATCTTGATGTTCCATGATCCTATTGGAAATAGGATACTTTGCACTTTTATACAAATAAGCTTGGTTGTCATTATACAACCATGATTCATTCCCTTCAAGAGGTTCTAGTTTTAGGCTAAATGCTGGTACAAACATGACAGGTCCCTTAATTCTTTTGTTGAAAATGCATGTGGGGTAACTTTAGGTCATCCAAAGGTTTTTATATTCTGAGGAATATTGGAAATATGGAAGGTATCATGGGTCACATACTCACCTGGGCCATTATCTAAAATGATGAAATGATTAGAAGATTCAGGACGTGGCATGTGGGAAAGAGAATCCAAGGTATTAGGATCTATGCAATTATCCTATGGAGGATCAATAAGTATGGCCTTTCCTTTATCTTGATTGGAACTTAGATTCATGACATATTAATAATTATAGCTTTGACACTCAACCTCAAGATGTTTACAATGTTCATATGGGTGTAAATCTTCTAGAATATTCACTTCCATCTCTGAGTGGGAGAACTTGATACATTCGTGTAGTGTTGATTGGACTGCATGAATCTCATGTAACCAAGGCCTTCCTAGAAGCATATTATATGATAACTCAAGATCAAGCACATGGCAAATTGTATCATGGGTCAAATGCCCAATGATAACTGGCAAGTTAATGGTGCCTTGTGATTCTCTTTCCTAATTATCATAGGCTTTGATAGTTAGTATTTCTAGTTGGAGATCTACCATTGTGTACCCAAGAATCTGATGAGCTTTAGAGACACTATGTTGAAGCCTGATCTATTGTCTATAAGGACATGTTTCACTTTATGCCACTTTTATAAAAACTTTTATGTACAATGGATTATTATAGAGTAGGCCAAAGGAATACATATCACTTTGGTTAAATGTGACTTGTTGGGTTGGAGCTGGGTGTCCAACCAAAGCTTAAAATTTATCAAGGGATATGTCACTGGCAATAGTAGATTGGGTTAAAAACTCATTCAAAATGTTCTTGTGGATTGTTGACATTGGCATCAAATCTAAAATAGAAATTTTTGTTGGTGTCTTCTGTATTTATTCCATAATATCAAACTTCTTGTCTTGCTCAATGGTGAATGGTTTGTTCTGAGGTTGAACGGTTGGTTGGATAAAGGGCAAAGTGGTAGACGGTTGTGGACCTGGGATAGTAAAATTTGACCTCTGAGTTGTGATTACACAATCAAGATTAGATGTTGGACCATAATTACTAACAAATATTGGGAATGGTGTAGGACTAGATAGGATAAGTCTCAATTGTTGATGCACTTGTATGTGGTCACGTGGTAAGGGTGAGTTATTGGTATAAGGTCCAAAAGTGGAAGTCATGATTTTTTGGTTCGCTTGTGTATGATCCCAATTCAAAGAAGGATTATCCATGTAATTTAGTTGAATGGTATTGTTTATAAATGGTCTAGATTGATTAGTGCTCGGTCTAGGATTAATGGAGATGATATTAATGCTACCCCCTACAATAAGACCTACAACCCTATTGTAGTCATGTAAAATTACATGGTAGGTTTTTTGGTTGTTACCATTCTGACCTTGGTTTTGTCCATTATTCAGACATTGTGGGTTCTATTATTGATTCTACTGATTTTGTTGGTTTAGCTTTTGATTTTGATACTATTGATTTTGTTGTTACATTGGCTGGTATTGTTGTTTATTTTTATGCTACTATTATGTGTCATGATGGGGAAAAGGGTTTTGATAAATCCCAAGAGTTTTATTAGAAGTGGAAGCACCATTATCTAATTTTGTCTCCCCATTCTCCAACATATTCTCAATCAAATGCTTGATTTACACACATCTTCATAGATTATGCCCGTTGACCCGATGATATTCAAAAAAATTATTTTCATGGTACCAATCAAGATAAAGAATGCCTTGCAGATAATGCTTTGGTATAGGCCAACTAATTAGATTAATAGTAGCAAGTTTGTGAAATACAGACTCAATAAGCTCTTTTAGGTCACTAAAGAATTGATGAGTAGGCACAGTTCTCCTTGGAGGAGGGGTTTGTAATGGTAAAGGTTATTGTATTTATTGTGTAGGTCTCAGTTGTGGTGCTTGCAGCATTGGTTGAAAATGTTGTTGGGTATGAGTACATTGAAAAGGTGGTATAAATGATGTTTGCACCATTTAGACATGATGTGACTCAGTTATTCCATTGCCCATAATATTCCTATTATAGTTGAATTTATTTGGTCTATCTTGGTTATTAGCCTGTGTTGGTTATGATGCTTACACTTGGATTAGATGTTGATTTTGTCCACTTCCCTAATTGATACCTTGATTTTGATTAGTTGGCATAAGCTTGATGATCCCTTTATTAATAAGAGATTGTGCAATCAATAAACCTTTGTTGATGATCTCCTTGAAAGTATGTGCACATTGTAGTTCCAGATGATAAGCTATCTCACTATGTAAATTTTTAGTAAACACAATGGCTAATTATTTATCTAGTAAACTACGGGTAAATTAGCTTGTAAGGGCTCTCCATCACTATAGATAATTTACAAAACTCTTTCCATCTTTTTTTTTGCTTGTTTAAGTCAACCAATGAAATATCGTGTTTGAGATTATAGGAAAAGTGTCACATAAATTTATCAAAAAGATCATCAAAATATGTTATTGAATTCTTGGGAAACTTTAAGAACCACTCCAAGGCTTGTCCAACCAATCTCCTTGGAAATAACAGCAAAAGGTATATATCGCTATATGCCACTGGTTGACATGCAACAAAGAACTTAGTTAAATGGGCCTTAGGATCACCTTTCCCTTTGTATTTGCCTAATTTTTGTGGTTCATATCCTGGAATAAATGGTATCTACAAGTACTCCATGTTGAGTGGATAATAACACATGTCATCCAACTTAAAAATTTTAGTCTACTTCCCAGTCTAAATGGCAAAAATTACATCCTTCATCTGTTGCAATTCTTGGGATAGGAAACTAGAAGGAACATTAGTTTGAAGGAAAAAATTGGTTTGGGTAGATGGTTTGGAGGTCAAAAGTGGGATGCTTTGACCAGGGTATGATGGAGATATCTATTGGAGTATATTGGTTTGGTTAGGAAATGAACCAAGAATATGCATATGTAGATTAGGATGTACTTGAAATTGCACATTTGGTTATGGGATATTATTGGTTGGGTTGGCTATGAAGGTTTGAATTGGAGGATTTTGTGGTTGGGATGGAGGGATATAAATATATTATACCTTTTGTAGTTGAAAAGGGACAGGCTACCAACTAATCAAACCTTGCTGGTGAGTGGGAACTTATGGACCAAGACCTTGTCTTTGAACTTGTGGCACATTTTGAGCTGATTGTTTTCTAGTAGGTACTTGAGAAACATGGGATCCTCCTTTTTTCATGAATCCTGTTTGGGAAGTGAACACATGTTGAAGATTCAACATCTATTGTTGACCAATACTTACATGTTGTTGGCTAGTCATCATTTGGATTTGGAATGGTACACTAGTTTGGGACTAAAGAGGTACATTTGTTACTACTTGGTGAGGTAGAACATTAGTAGCCCCTATGTTATGTTGGTACACTAGATTGTGTTAGTTGTTTTATAATACTACTCGTCACTTGTTGAGGAAGAGTAGGATTCATCACATTTAGTTTTTGAGGCATGACATTAGTTATTGGTTGACTACCTAATCCTATTGGTTGCATGGTTGATGAAGCAGCTGGTTGAGGTTGGGATGTAGAAACTCCTACTCCTTGGTATGATGGTCCACTCATAGTATTAAATATAGGCACATGTTGTTAACTAGCTATTTGTGTGTTAGTACCACTTTGATTTGGATTGGATGTTACTTGTACATTGTCCACTATATTTTGCTCATTATTCTACGTAGATGTAGAAGATACTTCTTCAATAATGGGTATATGTAGCAAGTTATCTATCGAAGTGTTTTGCATGAATGGTTCTAAACTCTAATTTTCTGGACTAGTTAACTATATCAAAACTCTTATTGAAGGAACTAAGTCAATAAGAGGTTTGCTCACCATAGTCATCTTATTGAAAGTATGTGTTAGATTTAGGTAGGTTTGATATGTCATCTACATTTGGTTAAAGTGGTCTTCCATGATATTTTTGCCTCTATTAGGCATATTAGGGTTCTGATATGTTATTTAGACTAGAGCCAAAGGATCACTAGAAGAAGCCTGTTAATCATAACTTATGTTGTGAGGCATTCTTACTAGGCTTGGTAAATTCTTATGAGGGAAGTCTATTGGAAACTTGGCCCCTAACTCTATGGCTCTATCCAAAATCTCATATTTGTTCTTAAATAAATGATGCTCAAATAAAAATGGATCATACTTGGAAGGCGTATTAATAGAGCGTGAATATTGAAGAATTGGTTCATCAATTATGGGTATTGTAGCCAGGTATTATGCAATTTATTCTTGGTATTGTTCTGAATAAGGTGGTGTATTAACCAAATAGTTAGCCAATGGATCTTGGGTTTGTGTACCTAATTAAGTATTATAAGAGGGATACAGATTTGCCTCATAAGCAATATTATCTATGTAGGGGTCTTGCAACATTTCTTACTATACAACCACATTACTAATCCCCAAATTGTACATGAGTCCACTACGAGTGTAGGAATACATGTTGGGATCCATAGTAAATGTTTTTGTAAGAAAAGTTCAAAATGTTCTACAAACTCTATAAAGATAATGTCTAAAATCTAATGTTCAAACTTGGTCTAGATTTGTCAAGAGGATCAAAATGTTTTATACAAAGATTTTTGATAACACAATCTAACATTACACATCTTACATAAATAGATAAAGTAAATAACCAAAAATAAAAATGCCAAACTCTAAGGTCAAAGTGTTTCAAATCATTCTAATCTAGGAAAAGTAAAAGTTACCAGGTCTTTTAGCCAAACATGGCATTAAAATCTAGGCTTAAACAAGGCATGCACTAGGACTCTTGGCCAAACTATGTCAAAAGCTAGACTTTGAAATAGATGAAAGTTTTAATCTAATGGTTTTGAAATATTTCTAACAAACACTAGGCATTTGATTCTTAGACAAGGACGCAATCAAATATGTATAAGGTATGAAACAAAAGGAAATTTAGAGATAGTTTGTTTTCTCATAAATAATGATATAAAACTTGGTTCTTTTGACAAATAAGCTAGAAAAAAAGTGAACAACGTAACTATGCCTGACAATAGTTCACAAAGGTATACTCGGCTTGGTTTGAAAATGTAGGAAAAAATTTGAACTCTATGCAAGGGGGCCAATGAAACAATATCTAAAATGTTTTGGGTAGAATAACAGTGCTAGACTACCCAAAAGATGTGACAAAATGCTTGTTTCAAAAACTCTCTAAGGTAAAGATAATTTCTCACAAATTTGATAGCATAACACTACATTTCTTGACTTAAAGTGCAAATGTTTACCACAAAATGACTGAAGTCTATCAAGTGGTGATAATGATAATGAGTCTTAAATGACCTTCAACCCAAATTGGAAATTGAACCTAAGTTCCCTCAAGTTTAGTGAAAATGGTGAACCCACTTAACACATCAACCCTATGAACTTATAAAGGTGAAATTTTGAATTTAGATTATAAATGAAGGACTTATACAACTTTGGCAAAGGTCTAGACTCAATTGGGTGGCATAACCCAAAGTGGATGATATGACTCCAAGTTTTGATGAATTTTGAACAAGGCAAATTGATGATTTCTCACAAATTTTACAACATAACACTACCTTGTTCAAACAAAATTGGGGACCATGTGCTTGGTTTACATTATTTGTTTAAACCAAGTTATTACTCCAAACAAGACTTTAATAAATAACTAATTAATCACCCTTAGATCCTAAACTGACAAGGTTGCTTGGTATTGTTGGAATCCATCAATACACATCATTTGAGAGGATTTTAAGTGTTCATCCAAAAGTAAATGTGCATTATATAGTAGGGTTTTGACACCCCCTTCTCTCAAATGATAGTACTACAACATGGACCTTGAGGCACACCTTACACCAACAATACTTCCATGGTAAGTGCGGATTTATCTAAGATCTACAAGTTTTTAAAACATTCTAGGGGAATCAATTGTATAATAACTTTCATGTCATACAATGCAAAAAAAAAGCATGTATTTTGAGTCTGTATCACTTGTCTTATTATGAAAAGGTCTAGTCTTTTTTGTAACCACTACATCTTGTTATTTGCTCAGTGTAGTGTGATGTCTAAAGTGCCACTATGTCTCATGTGAAACTCCAATTTGGAGCCAAATGAAGGAAATCTTAGGAGATGAAACCCTAGGTCAAAGCTTCCCTAAAGAACTCATAGGAGTTAATGACATCCCCCTCGCAAGCTAAGTTTGCATGAAAATAAAAGACTAATAGAAAGACTTTAGGTTCATTTTCAAAGTCACCCAAACTTTGATGAGTTTTTGGGGAATGCTTTAGATGACATTTTTTTCAAGCCTTAGACTAAGCTTTTTTCAATAGGAATGGCACTTTTGATTCCAAGGGTTCCCTAAAGGGGACAAATAGAAGAACATACACTTAACACCCCTCTCTTTACTAAACAAAATTAGATCAAACAACTATTGAAGACAAAAATGAAAAGTGTACTCAATTTTAAGATCAAATGAAAGATTTGGTGGTGTTCATTTGACCCCTTGGTCTTAATTTGTAACTTTGAAAGCTAACTACAAGATTTAAGCAATATCACCCTAAATGATTTCTCTTTAAGCACCAAAATGAAAAGTTTGATTTATTTTAAAATACCCTAAAAGAAGTTTTAAAGGATCTATTTAAGCATGTTTTGATGTTTTTCAAGTAAAACCTTCAAAAAAAAAGTTAGCAATATGTTTATCTTAGAATCACTTTGAAGATGAAACAACCAACTTAGAAAAAAAGGGTTCTCGAGTTTGTGTAAAAAAAATACAGTGATCATCGTCAATTATACTAACCTGTGATAGTGACTTTTATGTAGACCAATGATGGTTTTACTAATTGGTGATGGTTATGCAAACTGACGTTAATTTTACTAATAGTAACTGATGATGGTTATTATTGACATAGAAGATTACACCCATGGCAAGAGGCCGAGCTCCTACCTTCTTCATGCAATAATGGAAACTCCCCTCTCACCTATAGGACCAGCAAAGATGGAGGGGAGAGTCTCTAGATGAGGGCTAGCTCCCTCTGATGTATCATTTAGGCCCTAGTTTCTCCTACTGCTAACAAATAAAATGAAAAAAGGGGGGATGAAAAGGGAGAGAGAGATGCTGAAAACAAAGCCTAACCTAAAAGAGGAAAAGAGGTGATACACAAGAAAAATGTGACCCACTCAGGCCCGAACATACACTTTTCACTGAGAACCAGTGCCTATACACTTCATCTATCATGAGAAAACCTTCTGCATAAGTGGGACAGGGGTCCATGGAGATACAGGGAGGAAATAACTACTAGAGGCATTCTGAGACACACTACAGCAGCCTATCCACTTCACCTATACTCCTCTAGGGACACTTCTGATAGACCTGTAAAAGGAAAACTCAAAAATGCACCAGACATGCTGAAATAATTCTACATAAGCATTAAGAAAATGACCTAATACAGAATCAAGGCATAGACACATACTAAAGATGCAAAACTCAGAATGGAGGTAAAAATGTTGTGTTTCAATTCAAGGTAAATTTCTGGCAAAGCTCTACATTACAAGCTCGAGAGATTTTTGGGCAGAGTTTTGCCTTAAGGCTGAGAGCGGATTCCTTTCTCAAATGAGAAGTTTACAATTTATAAGAGAAGAAAGGAGGCCTTTTGGCACCCTTTTTACAAGTGACCCATGTGCCTTACGAGCATTGGGAAGAGCAAGCTGCTCAAAACATTAATGAGCTACACCCTTTGTCTGCTTGTAAGGCCACTTCTTCAAGGTGATTACACGATTTATCTACTCATAAATGCGAAATGAAGAAAACTAGCTACACTGCTAGCTATTTGCACCTCCCAATGGTCAATTCACAAGCACTATATCATCTACCAAAATAACTTCTTCAATCAGCACTTCCCTTCACCACTTGGACTATCTATCTGCTCCTACACTTGGCACTTTTGTCTTTTCCCTACCTTGTCTCTTTTGGCTCCTTCGGCCCTCAGGGCTATCTCTAGGCAAGTCACTGCATTGCTTAGGCTCCTTTCATGATTAGCACTTGGGCATTTAAAAACAATAGCCTTTTTGCTAGATTAAATTTGACATTTGCACACCCATCTGTAGACACCGAAATCGTGCCTAACCTTGGTCTTCCTCCCCCTTGGTCCATTCCTAACCCATTCCTAAACCTTGCACTTACTAGTTTAAAATAATAAACTTATTTACCCCCCCTCCTTTGACACCTCGCCTAGGACACCTCGCCTTGGACTATTTCCTATCCTATGACTCACCCAAGACCTATTCTTACTTCCCTCTAACCGCCTAACCAACTCTTGTGCGTATTTAGCTTTTACCTTTGACATTCTCTACCAGATCTTGCACTTGGCGGATGGAGAACGGGCTTGGTGGCTCTTTTACCCGTTCTCCACCCACCAACGTCGGTCAACTACCGGCCGACGCCGGTGGAATCGCCGACGTCGGTTTACTTAAACCAATTTCTAACCCCCATTCAAGCTAATCACAAAAATCAGAAAACTACTAATCTCTGGTGAGCTAACAACCGAATCAAAATCCTCTTCCAGCGAAACAAAATTCTTGTGCTATTGCTTTCTGGTGTTCTGGCTTCTTGTCCTCTTGCAGGGATCAACATTCTTGATAGCATTTCTGAGGCACTGAGATCTTGCATCTGACGTTTTACACCAGGACTGCATAATATCTCCATCAACCATCAAACGCAGCTAAGTATTTATACTGTCTTTATTTCAGTATCATTTCATTTATATCAGCACTCTATCTACTATTTATCTAAACATCCTTGACCCAATCTCCTCTGTTCTTCTCGGAGAGGCTGAAAAGCCCTCTCTCCCGTCCATCCACCTTTTTCCTCTGACACCTATCCAGTCCATTCCCAGACAATATTCTCAGTCCCTTAAACCTCAAGTAGTCCCACATAGACCCTCAGACGAGACCATAGACCATTCTGCAGCCCTAAAACCAACCCTGTAAACAGCGCTTGACCATTACCTCAACCGACGCCGGTCACTTCCCCCACCGACGTCGGCAACCTCCTGACCGACACTGGCAATACCACCGACGTCGGCGACTGTGTAAAGCAGATTGCTTATTATCAGGTACACTTTTTACTTTCAGTTCTTTCACTTTATCTTTCATCATTTATCACTTTCTGTCTTTGTCATATTCTGTTTTAACAGTGGATTTTCATCCTCTAAGAAGCCTTAGCGCTTCTAGGATCAAGCTTCTGCTTGGTAGTCCACCCTTTTGTCATCTAATGCCTTCTTTGTCTTAGTCTCTTTCTTTTACAGGTGTCATTCCTCCACAGCCAAAGAGGAGTTCTCACGACATCTGGATAACGGTGCGCACGACTTCATCCAGGTACATACAAGCCTTAGACCATATCTTTTAGTTTCTTCTTCTTCTTTTGAATGTGAAAGCAGAATCTAGCATAGAAACATTCTGGCACGCCCGGTGGGACCCTTAGGGCCTTCCTTGGGTTCTTTTCCTTCTTTTTTCATTTAGGTGCATTAGGTTTCTCCCTATTCACCTCTTTCTTTTCTCTTAAAAGACATCATAAGCAGGAATAAAAAGAACTCTCTCTTTTCTTGCATTTCTAGACTAGCCAAAAATCATATTCTTCAACCCTTTCTCAAACTTGTTTTCATTCGAATTCACATTTTGGACTTGGGGCTTAAAATACATTGCATTTCATTTTTGCTTGCTTGCATTTCTTAGTCCACACTTAGTAATTAACAACCGCATATTGAATTAATCATAGCTCACTTGATGTTACACAACCAGACCACTTGCACCAAATCAAACATCAAACTCACTTGAGACAAGGCCCGACTGGGATTTCATCACCCAGCGGATACCTTACCCATTTCGGCAATCCCACTTGGATTTCACCACCAAGGGGAGAGCCCACTCTGTTCTCTGGCAGAGTCTAATCTATAGGGAAAGTATATTTTGGCTAAGCAAAACCAGCTCACCACTGGGATCGTGAAGTGAGGGGAGCTTGCTCCTTAGCACCAAGCCAGTACGGAACCTAATATAGACTTTTGAGCGCCTAAACATACCTGAAACCATCTCTAGATTACCTCTTCTAGGACCCGTCTCATAAACCAAACTTCCAAACACTTTCTAAGGCATAAGCCAACACGATCTTAATAAATTTATTCTTAGGGATTTAATGTTTAGGATCTGCCTGCCTTCATTTTATTCTTTGTTTTTATCTGGTTTTTTTTGAGCTAGTAAGGACGTTTTCTTCTTTGTTTCCAAAAACTTCTAAATTTTTTTGGGTTTTTGGAAAACACAGTTACCGACATCGGCCTTATAACTGACGTCGACAGCTTTTTTTCACCGGTATCGGTTATCTGACCGACATCGGCAGCCTTCTTCACCGGCATCGATTCTTTTATCGACATCGATCACTGTTTAATCTTTTTCATCAAAAATAGCAAGCTTAAAATCCAACTTTCTTGCTGTCTAAACACCCATTCTGAGTTTTTGAAACTAAAAAAACACAGTCTTCTGAAACCTGACCCTTTCTTGCCTTGAATGGTTTTGACACGCACTCAAACCAAGGCTCTTCTTGACCACGCTAGACAACAACCGCTTCTGCCTTCACCATCCATAACCAGTCCTATAATGGAGTTGCACTCGGAGACTGAAAGAACTCCAACTCGCCCAACCCCGCCCCAGACTCCTATTGTCCCAGAAGGGGACCAAGATTTTGCATGATTCTTGGACCTCAACGCCAAAGCCTTGTAGCACTATCTCGCGCACAACCAAACATGAGACCCCCTAGGCAACCCAATCTATGGGATGCCCACTTCCTTAGCTGAGACAATGACCACATCAACAGAACCTACCATTCAACCTATAGACAATCAAGCCAACACTTCGACTAATAACCCAACCGTATCTTACCTTTAAAATTTAGCTTCTCCTTCTAAACCCACCTCCATGGGAGTTCCAGTACTCCCTCAACCTCAAACTACTCAACCAAATCCTTTCCAAAACCTAGTGGTCTCCATCCCCCCTACTCTTCCACCTATCAACACAAGAGTAACTGTCTACCCTTCAACAAGTCTAGCCACACCTCAACCATCTTTGATGGCTCCTATACAATTTATGCCTACCAACCCCATAACACAAGTACCCTTTGCTTCAACTTCCATCCTGATAACTAACTACCCATATGTTGTGTCTGTGCAACCAACCATGTCATATGTCCCTCCCAATATCTTTCAAGCGCCTTATAATCTAGGGGGCACTCCACCCGCCAATCCGTCAGCAGATATCATCAAAATGCTGATGGACAAGATGTCTAGCCTAGAGACCTCCGTTTTTGGCTCACGCAATGCTCTTTCATACGAGCAAATTTGCAATGAGCCCATTCATCCTTCTATCCCGATTAGGCCATATCCCAGCCAGTGGGAACTTCCTAAATTTTCTTGCTTTCAAAGCAAGGAAGACCCACAACAACACTTACGGGCATTTAGACATGCCTGTTACCTTATTGCCTATGACGATGCATTGCTTTTATGCACGTTTCCTATGTCTCTCTCAAGTGCTGCACTTGACTGGTACAGCTCTCTTCCCAGCCATTCCCTCTTCACATTTACACAGCTGGCCCAGCTCTTTCTTGATCACTTCTCCATCAACATCACCAAGAAGGTCTCGATCACGGACCTCTATACTATCTGCCAATTCAAGGACGAATCCATAGCTAACTTCGTTGCTCAATGGAGAGGTCTCATCAATCAACTCTCCTTTTCCTTACCTCAACCTGAACTTATTGAACTCTTCTCCCGAGCCTGCGCCAAACATATTTCTTCCACCTTGCGGGTTCAAACCTTCTGTACCTTAGACGAAGCCTTCACAATGGCCCACAAACTTGAGTCACATGCCGTTGAGGAGAATAAAGTCAAGTTGCAGAGCAAGAATCCCAACTCCAAGACTAATGACCCTTCTTCAAAACCTTCTTCTTCTAATTCTAAGTCTAAAGCTTCAGCACACGCTGTGGTCGTTAGATCCTCCTCCTCTTCCCCTTCAACTAACCAGCCTGAGCCATCTACATCTCAGAGTGCCACCCATCAATTCCAGCAGAGATACGTACAACGATAGTATACTCCACTCAGAGAATCATACGCGTCTGTGCTGGAAAAACTTGTCAAACAGGGGGTCATCAATCTCCCCTAGATCCGACCACCTCCACAATTTGACCCTTCACGCGCCATCCCTGCGTGGTATAGGGAAAATGACTTCTGCAACTACCACCGTGTCAAAGGTCATGACACGGATAACTGTAAGACATTTAAAAACATAATCCAAGATATGCTTGAAAAAGGTGACCTCGTCTTAGATAATCCCAATGCACCTCCTAATCAGGGCATCGACATCTTCAAGCAACCATTTCCTAATCATTCGCCAACCCAAAATAATGTCCAGACCTTGATTGACAACACTCATGAACACAACATTCAAACAGTCAATACGATCTTGCCCCTAATTCTTGACCAACCTCAAGAAGTTAGTCCAGCACATGTAGACGAGTCTCTTTCTCCAGTTAGTTCTCCTTCAACCTCTCTCATCTTAGAGGACGCCTCGACCCTACCAGCACCACCCGTTTCACCATCTTCCTTCTTACTACCCATGGAGGACTTAACCTTTCCCACTCCTCAACCACAAGTGGAGGGCACAATCATTCCTGCCCTTTACCCGCTTGAGGAGCCTCATTCTCTGATTTTTTCTCCTCCCAGGGAAGAACCTGCCTCTCCTTCATCTCCAATCAGGGGCAAACCTGTCACGACTTCATCATGCTTTGAGACCAAGACTACTACACCCATATCATCTTTAGCCTTGCAAACGTCAACATCTTCTCAATAACTCAACCCCCATCCATCATCTTCTCAACCATTTTCCCGGTTAGTGGAGAAAATTGGACTTCTCTCTGCAAAGAAAGTGGAACGTCAGATATTATGGGATCATCTCAAAACTATTCAACATGCTCATGCCCTCTCATCTCATGTTGCCAATCCTCCCAAGGCGCAATCTCCCACAACCCTCAACAAAAACTAGACTCTTATCTCTAAACCTCAACCAACCTCATCAAAACAAAAACCCCCATCTACCCTATCTAAACCTATCAAGTCACTCGGCGTTCGTCCTGTCTCTACCCTCACTCACCCGTAAGTGAAGGTGGACCTAGACCAGAGCTTAACCAACAGTAGTCTTCCAACCAAATTGAAGAAGACTATCAAACCACAGAGGTGAACACCTCCTCCTCCGTCACCATTGCCCTCCATTTCGGGCCCCCATCCTTCGACCCTAACTAGAGTCATTCCTACTCTGGCCTTTAATCAAAACTAGTTGCCTCCTTTGCTTCCTTTGCCTATCTCTAGTCTACCTTCTGTCAAAAAGACGACACCTCCCATGAACAAAGTGCGGTCTCCACTTGTCACCGCATCGTCAACCCACAAGGTGGTACGAAAATCTCCTCCGACTTTGCCTAAGCAAAAGTCACCAGTATCACACACATCAGCAGGTACGAACCCTTTAGCAGGATCATACTCTCTGATATTACATCAACTTTTGCAGACTTCCAGCATAACCCTTCCATCCATTAGGCCTTTCCAACCCCTCGGATCTAATCCCTCCTGGTTTGATGACACGAAGATTTGCTTATACCATCGTACGCCAGGACATGATACCGAGACTTGTTGTGCCCTCAAGGCTGTTGTTCACCAACATCTAGAGAAAGACACTCTTCTCTTTGAGGACACTCTCAACCGACCCTTGACTCCTCATAACCCTCCGACCTCTTCAAACCCGTCAACATCTCATCAACAGGTTATAACCCCTTCATCTCCTTCACCACCTATCTTTGAAATTAATGCCATCCATATAGCCACTAGGTCACAAAAGGATAAAGCAAAGGAAAAAGTTGCTATCCCTTGGACCTATCCTTTTGTCCAGCCACCTCAACCACTGAAAACCAAGATTTCCATCTTAGGTGCAGCCTAACCTGCTTCTTCTGAGGCAATCAAAGACTCTATGATAAAACAACTTCACCAAACGCCTGTGAAGATGACCTTATATGACCTTATCCAAAGCTCCCCCCAGCACCGTCAAGCCCTAATCAAAGCCTTACAGGCAGCAGAGGTCCAACTTGAAGACCCTCAACCACTAGCTACCCTAGTCCATTCTTTATCCCCCGTCGCCTCCATCACTTTCAGTGATTCTGAGATTCCCACCTCTACCTTGGAAGATCAGGACACTGCTCTTTTCATCACCGCCTACATTGATCAAACCCGCATTAAGCGAGTTATGATTGATGGGGGCACCAGCATTAATATCATTTCTACCCACACCTTTGATCAATTGGCTCTTCCCAAGAATTGCATATCGAAAACTGACGCAATCCTTAGATCCTTTAATGACACTACCGCTAACACTATTGGCACTGTTGTCCTTCATATTCGCATTGGCCCGCGCACAATCTCGGAGCTCTTCTACATCATTGAGGGAGAATTCCAATACAACATGCTCTTAGGATGACCTTGGATCCGCGCCATGGCTTGCATCCCTTCAACACTTCACCGTTGTGTCAAATTTGAACACGACAAACAAGTCCATGTCATTCCAGCTGACCCATCTCCTTTTAAGACTTGTAATACCACCTATCAACCAAATGATGTTCTTATTCCTATCAAAACACCAACCCAAACATCCACTCCATCTACGGAAGCATCAACTAGTATGCAAACAGTAGTTGCCATCACATCACCCAATCAAATGACAACCAAGGACCCCATGGACGACATCTTCTAAGAACTTTCACTGGGGGAATATCGCCTACTTACTCTAGACATGTTTCAGACTCCTCAAGAGTATGGACAGCTTCATCAAAATCCAAACTATGACTGTCAGCTCAAAATGGTCATTCCTTATAGTCCTCCTAGCCTTCCAACCAACCTCGTCTATGGGGGGCTGGATCAAGCTCTTACTGACGAGAATCCTTCATCCTCACCTCAACTATTCACTTCCGATTTCTCCTTTCTTGGCAACCCCACCTTTGCACATACCTACCTTTATAGGTGTGCATGGAAGGGGTTTGGCTTTAGGCGATACGAACAAGGCTCTCATCAGCCTATTGAACCACCCAATGATGATTATGCCAAGAAACGATATGGCTTGGGTTTCCAAGAGCCCGTTGAGGCTTCTGCAATTCCTTGCCCCGAACTCACCATCGACCCATCTATTTCAGACTCACCTATTCTTCCTTCCTCACCTACGGAGTCGGTGGTTTCCATCCCTCCTAGTTTTTTTTCATAAACACCATCCGCTTGGAACCCCTAACCTATCAACTCAACGGGGTTCCCAAATCTCTTCCTCTCGTTTATCCCAGCATGATAGATGATGAATCTGCAATCATTAACACTGTTCACTACATAGATGACGATGCCATTCTTACCTATATGGGTGCCGATGATTCTTTCATTCAGCGTTCCCTCCCTTCTGAAACGTAGGTTATGTTAAATGAATCGACCATTAACATTAACCTTCCATCTTCTGGTGTTCCTCATGTCTTAAAGATTGGTCAATCTTTAGACACTCATGAGCAGCTTGACTATACCCAGTTCCTCTCTGACCATAGCAAGGCCTTTGCCTGGACTTACAATGACATGCCTGGCATTGACCCCACCATCGCTACCCATAACATTGTCACAAACCCAGAGGCTAAGCCTGTTAGGCAAAAGCTTCACAAAATGCATCCTCGTGTTGCACTTCTTGTCAAAGAGGAGCTTCAGCGTCTTCTCTCTGTCTCTTTCATTCAACCCATTGATTATCTATAGTGGGTATCTAACATCGTTCATATTACCAAAATGACTGGGGGGATCCGAATCTATACGGACTATCGCGACCTAAACCTGGCTTGTCCCAAGGATGACTTTCCTCTTCCAAACATTGACTAGCTTGTTGATCTCCCGGCCGGCCATGAGATGTTATCTCTCATGGATGGGTTTTCAGGATATAATCAAATCATGATTGCACTGAAAGATCAGCACAAGACCACTTTCATTACCCCATGGGGGACTTTTTGCTATCGGGTCATGCCTTTCGGCTTAAAGAACGTAGGTGCCACTTACCAGCGTGCCATGACCTACATTTTCCATGATCTCCTATTAGGCAAGTCCAAACTTCATCGTGACCATCTGACCATTCTCAAAATCATCTTCTCTCATCTTCTTCAATACAATGTTCGCCTTAACCCCAAGAAATGTGTTTTTCGGGTCCTCTCTGGTAAGCTTCTAGGCTTCATTGTTTCTTTCCATGGCATCAAGATAGATCCTGCCAAGATCTGTGCTATCCTCGAAATGCCACCCCTGACCAATCTCAAGCAGCTTTGCAGTTTGCAAGGGAAACTCTAGTCAATTCGACATTTTATCTCACAACTTTCTGATTGCTGCCAACCTTTTCATCATCTTCTTAAGAAAGACATCTCTTTTACATGGGATAAGGACTATCAAGAGGCTTTTGAAGCCCTTAAACGCTATCTGACCTCCCCACCAGTCCTCATTCCACCTCAAGACGATAAACCCTTTTACCTTTATATCTTAGCCACTAATCATTCGTTAGGTGCCATGATCGCGCATCGAGACGAGCATCACCGTGAGCAAGTGGTTTACTACATCAGCCAAATCTTAGTCGGCTATGAAACTTGGTACACCCATACCGAGAAACTCTGTTTGGCATTAGTCTTTGCTGCTACTAAGCTCTACCATTATCTTCTTAACCACAAAACCTTTGTCATCACTCACACCGACCCTCTCAAGTACACGCACTCCAAGCCATATCAGAATCAACATATGGCTTGGTGGCTCATGTTGCTTGCTGAGTTTGACCTCGAATTTGTCCAACAAAAATCTATAAAGGGGCAAACAATCGCTGATCAACTAGCTGATGCTCCTCTTCCCGACAATCAACCTTCTCACTGCAAGTTTCCTGATGAGTCTATCGCCACTCTTTCCACCGATGATGCCGTCTATCAGATGACCATGTTCTTTGACAGCTCCAAATGTTAACTTGATGGAGGTGTCAGGGTCATTCTCATCCTTCTCAAAAGGGAGCCCATGCCTCTATCTTTTAAACTCGACTTTGACTGTACCAATAATATGGCAGAATATGAGGCCTTAATTTTGGGACTTTAGACCACCCTTTCTCTCAACATCAAGACCATCAACATCTTCGGTGACTCATAGCTCATCATCAATCAGGTCAACAGTTCATACCTCTACAAAAATGAAATTTTGCAAAGGTACAAAAATCGTACTGGCATTCTCCTTGCATCTTTTGACTATTAGCTCTTACAGACTGTTCCTCGATCCATGAATAAGTTTTCCAACACCATGGCGTCTCTTGCTTCGCATATCCCATCTTCTTCATCTGCATCCAGACTTTTTGTCACGGTGCATTGTTTGTCGTTACCTTCTTATCTCTCTCCTCACATTAATCATGTCAACACTATAACCTCTAGCCCACGGGATGATTGGTATAACCAACTTGTGGACTACTTATCTCTTTCTATCATTCCTCCCAACCTCTCTAGCAATACGCGGTGAGCTTTCATCAAACGCACTGCTTTATATACCATGTTAGGTGGTCTTCTCTATAAGAGAGGTTTCGATGGCCTCCTTCTTCGCTGTCTCACCTCCACTGAAGCCTCTCATGCCATTAAGCAAGCCCACGACGGGATTTGTGGTGGACACTTCAGTGGGAATTCGGTTGCCAAGCGCATCCTTCATTTGGGCTATTATTGGCCTACTCTTCACCAAGACTGTAGTGATTATGTTCGGCATTGCATCAAGTGTCAGCAGCATGCTAAGTTGCTTCATCTCCCCAGCCACGCCTTACAAGTTGCTCAGGATTTCTGGCCTTTTTCACAGTGGGGTTTAGATCTCATCGGTGAGATTAACCCTCATTCATCTCTTCATCATCAATCCATCATCACCGCCACTGAGTATTTCACTAAGTGGGTGGAATCTATTCCTCTTGTCTCCACAAAAGCCGACAATATCGTCGACTTCATCAATACCCACATCATCTGTCACTTCGGTGTCCCTCATAAGATCATCACCGACAACGGCAAGTCCTTCAAAAACAAAATTGTCTAAAAGCTATGCGACTCATTTGGTATCAAGCTCAGTTTCTCTTCACCTTACTACCCACAAGCAAATGGGCACGCCAAGGCTTCCAATAAAATTCTGACTAAAATTCTTATGAAGGTGGTCAACAACACAGGAAGGGACTGGCACATTCACATTCCCTTCGCTTTGTGGGCCTACCACACTAGCATCCGAACCTCTACAGGTGCTACACCCTTTTCTCTCATGTACAGAATAGAGGTTGTCTTACCTCTCGAAATACATATCCCGTCTCTTCACATTTCTCTACATGACATCCATTCCAATGATGACTTTCATCAAGATCGATTAGCTCAATTAGAGTTACTTGATGAGCGTCATCTTGCTGCCCTTAATCATCTCCATGTCTATCAAAATTGAATCAAATGAGCCTATAACAAAAATCTGAGAGAATGAGATTTTAATATCAGAGATCTCATCCTCAAAGAGAATCAACATGTGACTAATATGGAGCAAAGTAAATGAGGCAAATTTGCTCCTAATTGGCTCGGACCTTACATCATCATGCACAAGTATGGATTAGGGACTTATCGTCTGTCTTCTCTTGGAGGCCGACCAAAACCTGAACCCCTTAATGCGTTGCATCTACGACCATTCTACTGCTAGTCAAGTACTCGTTTACTTAACATTTAACTTGAGCTCGTCCCTTGAACAATCCCCCATCCTCTTAAACTCAATTTCTTTTAACCCTATTCCCTGTAACAAATCCTCTAAAAACCTTTTTATACAGTATGGATACTTTGTCCTAATAAATGGGAGCCCTTGAACTTTTATAAGTCTTGTCCATGACTCAAATATCTATCAACAATAAATCAAGATGTCAAAATATCTAAGGTCACTATATCAAGCTCAAAATTAAAAAGCAGACTGCTCCCTCGAAGGACAGCTGTACTATCATTGATGTAGCTAATAGACTACTCCCTCGAAGGACAGCTATTCAAAAGCCCTCTTATTAAGCAAAAATCTAGACCACTCCCTCGAAGGATGGCTATGACTAAATTTGGCAATAACAGCACTATCTTAGAAGCTTCTCGCATTGATCAGCTTCACAACTGACCACCAAGCACAATGACATCACTATACAAGCTTCCCACATTGATCAGCCTCAAAAAAAAAAAACGGGTCATGGACTTGACTTATACTTGTCTCAGGGTCTCCTATACGAAGGGGCAAGGTTATCTCTGCTCTTAAAATGGGTTACCCTATTTTCTCCTACCCTAACACTTGCTCAAGGGACTTCGAGCTCACTTTAATGTAAAAGTGATTCGATTACCACTCTAACACAATTTATGGTCAACGACGCAATGCGTGAATAGGGTTCTTGGTTCTAATAACCCCTATCTATGTTGTCATTTTGGTCCTTGTCAATGAAAGGGCAAATATGCCTTTCACTTATCCTTCACACTTTGGTCACATTCAACCAAACCCTTTTCTACCATAACCATGACTATGACCATGACCTTGACCCTGACCAGATCATTACCCACTTCGACCCTCTTCCTCCCTTTGGGGAGAACTACATAGGCCTGAGGCCCCTAAATGACAGGGGCTATGTAGGCAGCACTCAGTTGACATGGGGTCTTCTAGGGTTAGCTCGGCCATTCTTTCATCACATTCCTTTATTGCCTTTCTTCCATCACATTTTATTTCAACACATGTCAATCACATCACAAACAATCACTTATTTTCATAATCATTAACATTAATCATTTTCATCCATGTCATTAATCATTAATCCTAATCATACATTCATCATCATATAAACACAACAATATCAGCATCCTAATCCTAAACATCACATCACAACATGCATCAAATCAAAATAACATCATTCACATCATAATCATCAACCATAACCGATATCATCATCATAAAATTAAACATCCACATTATCAAGCATCATCATATAATCTAAACAAATCATAACCACTTTCATCATGAACATTATCATAAAAACATCATTATATTAATCATCATCATCATAATCATTAAACATAACATTATCATCATCATCTTAGTCATCATAATCATAAATATAATATCACAAACATGCATCATTCACATAATCTCAAATGCTGAAAACATAACACATTTTGCAACATTTTTCCAAAACACGTCCATGATCAAATAAACTCATCATATATATATCATAAAAGTTTTACAATAAGCATAATCATGCCTCTGTCTCTCTCTCTCAAAAATAATATACATCTCGCATCATCGGCTCACAGGCCGGTATATACATAATATCAAAAATCTCTCAGGGTTGTGGCTGTGGCGGTGGCGGCAGTGGCCTCGAAGATGTTATATCATCTCCTCCCTCTGATCTGCGCCTCCTACGTGACTCAATAGCAGTCGTCTACGACCTAGACCGCTGCCGGCTCTACTCTGCTCTCATATCAGAGTATCATTGTATTTGAGAAAACCCCCTAATGGCTCCCTCATAATACGCAATCTCATCCAGCGCATTATGGTATCTAACCATAGATACCATCTACGGAGGACCCATCTGACCTGCAGCTACGCCTTGCACTGAACCCTACAGCTGTGAAAATGTCAGTTGTACTGATGCCGATGGTCCTGCCCCCTGTGAAAATCTTAGCTACTAAACTGGCTGCTACAGTGGGCCTTGCCCCCCAAAAACCTGTCCTGCCGCTACCTGTGCTTGGGCTGCGGCCAACTGTCCTTGAAGCATAGTGACCTGTCCTGTCAAAGCCGCCACCTGCCCTGTCAAAAATGTGACCTATCCCTGTAATCCTGTAACTTGGCCCTCCAAAATGGTCACTCATCCTAGTGCTACATCCCTCTCCTGGATGGCAGCATCTCTCTCCTATCTCGCAGTATCTCTCTCCCTGATGACTGTCTGCAGATCAGGTTGTGGACCAACTTGCACCCCTGTATACTACCCTGCCCACCATGCTGTGTAGGCCTCTATACATCCTGGGTTGACTATCCCAGGTCTTACTGGCAGCTCCTCAAAATTTGGGCCCTCGGTCTCCTCTGGCATTGGGAGTGGTGCCTCGATGTCATCCCGTCTGTACAGTGGGAAGGCAGGCAGCACATCCTGTAGCAGCCCGTACTGGCGCCACACTCTCTCTACTGGTATCCGCTCGAGCTCACCAGCTCATCTGCCCCTAAGCCATCGCAAGCTCTGGGTCCCAACCAGCTGCTCCCCCTGATCTCTGAAGGCTGGGTACACCAGGTACGGTCTCTAGATAATATCTGTAGGGATCAACGCCTCTAGCACCCCTCAATAGTACTCAATGTCCCTGACTACTCCCTCCACCCGTGTCTATGCCATGACCTCTCACCATTGCCTAAATCTGACTCTAAAGCTGGCCAAAATCGGCACTGGGAGGCCAAGAGGATGGGTAACCACTATGTGTTTGTACGCCTAACAATGCAGGAGATGGCCTACACACAAGCTGTACCGTCACCGTTGACTGATACCCCATAACTCCCTGTAGACCTAGGCCAAAAATATCGGTGCCCAGGCAAACACTATTTACTGCTCAACCATCTCTATCAAAACTCTGGTCATGACGACCAGAAACCTACCTCCCTCTGCATCTGGCAATGCATATACTGTGATCCCGATCATAATCAAGACCGCAAGCCGATGTGCCTCCTTGTCTGCTGCATATAGTGGCTCATAAGCAAAACTTGCTGAGTGGTAGCTTGTCTCTACGATGTGCTCCCCAAACAATGTAACCATGTGTATATCATGCGCCTCTCTTGAGCATGCATACAGATCTGCTTTGTGTACTAGCAGCCACAAAATCTGGTACACATCCTCGACAGTGACTGTCAGCTCCCCTATGGGTAGGTAAAAGGTGTTGGTGGCATGGTCCCACTTCTCGATCAATGCCACCATGAGACTCACGTCTCACGCCACTCTGCAGTAGCATCGCACCCCGCTGAGTCCAACTACGCTCATCTACACCCACTCCTCACCTGTAACCACTCCATGTATCTGTGTCAGCAATGTCAAGAGGTGATCTCACAGCATCAGCGTCTGCCTCGCCTACAAACACAATCCCAAGTCAATTTCATCTTGACCCATTTGACTATCCATGCCTGACCCAACACTTGGGAAGCCCTTAGCGTAGCTTTGACCCCTCGACTTAACTATTTTTCATCCCTCTTTTAACCAGGTAGCTAACTGACATCGGTTAGCATGCCAGTGATGGCACTTACCTAATCGACGTCGGTCACCTAGTGACCGATGTCAGCTGGTTACTGACTGACGTCAGTCACTGGTCGGCCAATGCCGATGAACCCACCGACGTCGGCGATTGGTTCAGCCCTAAGGCCAAACGAGGCGAGCCCTAAATTTAGGGCTTCCCCATTTCTTGCCCCTTTAACCCCTAAAAACCCTCCTAAATGCTCCTAACCCCTCCTATACCTATCCACCACCCCCTAACTACCCCTCCCTCTCATTTCCTAGCTAAAAACATCAAAAATCACAAAAAACAAAACAAATTTATAATCAACCAATTGAGTTCACAACACCTCCTACCTCATCACGTCGACATCGGCGTGGTGGCACGATAGGTGCCGCTAGTGGAGGACCTCTCACCGGTCCTCTACTACCCTATGCCATCACCTCCATCTTGATTTCTCCTCGAACTCCTACTGGCCCACAACCACCTCTTCAACCTCCAATCCAACTCCAACTCACTCCCTTTCTCACCCAATCTCACCTTGACACCTCACGCCGCTGCACCGGTCAACTTTGAGTCACTTTCACCCAATCACTCCAGAGCACTTTTTTCTCTCTCAGTCAAATAAATTGCAAATGACTTTAGGTGGGCCGCCAATTTGGTTTTGTCAGATTTGGCAGGCTGCCGACGTCGGCATCGGTGTGCCCTAATCCACCGACGTCGGCCGTTTTTGGTAATCGACGTCAGTTTTGTCACCGACGTCAGCGGCCTTCCAACCTCCTTTTTTTCTCATTGCCCCAAAATCAAGCCCCCATTCAGTCAGTTCTCCAGACCACATCATATTAGCCTCTTGGGGCACCCCAAAAATATCTTTTTCCTCCGCCCGCCTCGACTAATAGACCTTGGAGATCATGACTATCTCCTTTGACTACGACCACTTCCAAAGCGAATTTGCCTTGGTTGTTTTTGCATGAATGCTACCTCATGAATGGCTAGCAACATTGTGTGCATATTTTTGACCTTCACAAGTATAGGATCGCAAGCCGATTGACCCCCACTACTTGTGACATTTTTTGTGTTTTCGGGAGCACTTCCTGAGCCCAAGATACCTAGAACACGACGACCCATTGGAGCTTCAGTTTAGATTGAATAACCCAATCAGCTATGATTATATGCTGGGGCCCGATTACTTCAATTTTGGCACTCCTCGACCCTTGACCTGTGACTATTTGACCCGACCATCTCGTGAAGTGGTGTACGCGCAATCACGACTTTTGCCACGTTCTCACTCTATCTTCACCATTTTCATCCACTCTTTGTCAAATCAACACTCGATTCCAAGTTCCTTTCCCTCGACTCCTTCTTTGAGGGGGAACACCTCATCCACTCGGGACAACCAATCCTCCTGTTTTTGTCTTGCAGTTCACTTGGACAACCAACAAGACGAAATCAACCTTATCCCGCACCTGGGGCAACCAACTCCTATTTTTGTCTTGTAGTTCGTCTAGAACAACCAACAAGACAAAAAGGGGCAAATGTAGACATCGAAATCGTGTCTAACCTTGGTCTTCCTCCCCCTTGGTCCATTCCTAACCCATTCCTAAACCTTGCACTTACTAATTTAAAATAATAAACTTATTTACCCCCCTCCTTTGACACCTCACCTAGGACACCTCGCCTTGGACTATTTCCTATCCTATGACTCACCCAAGACCTATTCTTACTTCCCTCTAACCGCCTAACCAACTCTTGTGCGTATTTAGCTTTTACCTTTGACATTCTCTACCGGATCTTGCACTTGGCGGATGGAGAATGGACTTGGTGTCTCTTTTACCCGTTCTCCACCCACCGACGTTGGTCAACTACCGGTCGACGCTGGCGGAATCACCGACGTTGATTTACTTAAACTAATTTCTAACCCCTGTTCAAGCTAATCACAAAAATCAGAAAACTACTAATCTCTGGTGAGCTAACAGGAGAATCAAAATCCTCTTTCGGTGAAACAAAATTCTTGTGCTATTGCTTTCTGGTGTTCTGGCTTCTTGTCCTCTTACAGGGATCAACATTCTTGATAGCATTTCTGAGGCACTGAGATCTTGCATCCGATGTTTTGCACCGAGACTGCATAATATCTCCATCAACCATCAAACGCAGCTAAGTATTTGTACTATCTTTATTTCAGTATCATTTCATTTATATCAGCACTCTGTCTACTATTTATCTAAACATCCTTGACCCAATCTCCTCTGTTCTTCTCAGAGAGGCTAAAAAGCCCTCTCTCCTATCCATCTGCCTTTTGCCTTTGACACCTATCTAGTCCATTCCCAGACAATATTCTCAGTCCCTTAAACCTCAAGTAGTCCCACACAGACCCTCAGACGAGACCATAGACCATTCTACAGCCCTAAAACCAACCCTGTAAATAGCTCTTAACCATTGCCTCAACTGACGCTGATCACTTCCCCCACCGACGTCGACAACCTCCTGACCGACGTCGACAATACCACTGATGTTGGTGACTATGTAAAGCAGATTACTTATTATCAGGTACACTTTTTACTTTCAGTTCTTTCACTTTATCTTTCATCATTTATCACTTTATGTCTTTGTCATATTTTGTTTTAACAGTGGATTGTCATCCTCTAAGAAGCCTTAGCACTTTTAGGATCAAGCTTCTGCTTGGCAGTCCACCCTTTTGTCATCTAACGCCTTCTTTGTCTTAGTCTCTTTCTTTTGCAGGTGTCATTCCTCCACAGCCAAAGAGGAGTTCTCACGACATCTAGATAATGGTGCGCACGACTTCATCCAGGTACATACAAGCCTTAGACCATATCTTTTAGTTTCTTCTTCTTCTTTTGAATGTGAAAGCAAAATCTAGCATAGAAAAACCATCATCACTTGAAAACTAATGGCTAGTTTGCCCTCTTAAGGTTGATGGCTTTTGGGACGTCACCATCCTTGGCAATTTCCTTCGAGTTTTTTTGCAGCTTTTTTCCCCACAGGTCTTCTATTTTGAGCCTTTTCTCATGGACAAAAAGTCCATAGGAATTGGCCACTCTTTGTCTTCTCTGTCGAGCTCTTTGAATCTCTTTCTACCCTCCACTATAGGGCACACCCTTGAACCAAGCCATTGAACCAAGCCGTTGAACCAAAATTGGTGAACCGTCTTGTGAACCGAAGCATTGAACTAAGGTTAAACCAAGTGCTGATGAACTTTAAATATTGAACCAAGGCCTTGAACCAATTCAATGGTTTAAAGACACCAATTTTTCTTGTGATTTTCTTCATACTAGAGCCCGAAGAAGCCTTGTAAAACCCAAAACTCTCTAAACTGATCCTTCATGCACCAAAGGACTAACCTGTTGAGTCTATAGAAATTGCCAAAACCTGCAGAGTCTGTAGAAATCACCAAATTCATGCAAAATTGAAAAATAAAAAATGGCCTAGCATAGCAGGGGTAGAGGGGGACCAATTTTTGACCTGTTGGGCAATTTATGGTCAACAGATTGGCGACTCCTAGGGGAAGCATGCCTGCTATGCTTAAAGACCAATTGCCTTGCAGTCCATTGGGCACAGAGTCAGATGCAGCTTGAACAAAGTTAACAACAGCCCCAAAAGATCCAAGAATCAAACACAGAGCCTCTTACCCCACATGCAAAGGGAAACACACAAGGTTAAAAAACACTACCTGTGCAAACTGCACTTAGGGAAAGCAGGAAAGAAACTGAAAGCAAACTACTAGATACAGCTAACCAAGAATATTCACCTCCCTCCTGGATCAAAGGGAAAATTTCTTAAGTCCCCTTCCTAGCAAGAAGACTTATGGTGCCAAGCAAGTAGCTGAATGAAAAGGAGATTTGGTGACCTGCTCCTCTTATTTGTCACCTGAGTTGGCTGGTATCTGAGTGAATCAGATTCGAACATGCCTCCAACATACATGTATTCTTATTATCCCTGAAGTCTTATTGAATGTTGGTCCTTCATATTGGTGCTCTTCACCAAGAAATCAGTGGTTGCTAGTTCATCGCCATAAGCCCTTTGATATGCACATTCCCCTTGTAGTGCATCATGGTCTGACTTGTTTCCTTCTGCCTCGTTATAGGCTCTGTCAGACTCATCCTCTACTTCCTCTTGGCTTTCTTAAAGAAGGGTGACAGTTATGATGTCTGAAATGGAATCATAAACTAATTGCTCATCCCATAGAACATCACCTCTTTGTTCAAAGCTCTCTTCTTCAAAGCCTTCGTCTAGAAAGACAAACCTCTCCTTTTCCTCCTTAATGATAAAGATTTCTAGATGTTCAAAGGTATCCTCCTAATCCTCCTCTAACTCAGGCTCTTTAGCGTAGTCATCCTCCTCATCAAATAAATAAGGAAGTTCATCAAACAAGGGGGAAGAGAGCTCACCATGCCTTTGTTCCTCCTCATATTGCTGGAACATTTGCATATATGTGTGACCTGCATCTTCTCCATTACTAATAAGGTCTTCACAAGGAGCATTGATGATGATTTATTCTTTGTTATTGCCCATGACAACCTCTTTGGGAACTGCAGATTGGATCTTCTAGTCCTCACCTACCTCTTGCAAAATAGGTTCCTCCTTGAGAAGGGGCGAAGTGGGAAAAGCATGTGGAAGAGGAGGCAGTTCTTGAGCTAGAATCAAATGATTCTCCTCTTTCCACTTGGTCAGCACTTCATCTGTATCAGGTGTGGCCTGATATCTCTCTTGGAAATGTGTAGTTGGGGTGTGTTCAGACATGGAATGTGTTATTTGGTCTGAACTATCCATCACACACTAGCTGAGGAATCTCTCTCTGGATTCCAACTCTATAATTTTCCTAGCTAGATCCTCTTAGAAGAGCTTTTCTTGGAGGTCATCAGCAGGACCAGCTTCGGCTTCTTCAAGGTTTTGAGAAAAACCTTGCTTCTCCTCCTTTTTGCCCCATGATTCTATTGTTTTCCCCCAATTTAGGATCTCGAAATTAGAATTTTGCTCCTATGAACAAGCAGCAACTTTGTCTTCTCCAAGGTCTTGGGGCTCCTCCACAAGGTCTGGAAGTTCTATCTCTCTTTAAATAAGTAGTCTCATCCTAGCCTCTAAATCTTCAATTTAATTGGCTAGATTATCCTGAAAGAGTCTTTCTTGGAGGTCACTAGCATCATCCTCTTCAAGGCTTTGGGCTGGTTTTTGGCATTCCTTCCTCTAACTTAGAATCTGCACATCACGTTGAAAGACTTAAGGAGGTTGAGGAATGCAAGAAAGAGACTGTTGATGCACTGAAAGAGTCTCCAGAAGAGGGACATGCTGGCTAGTGGTATTGCCCCCAAAGGAAGATTCACAATATAAGGAATTGAGAAGATCAATCTCCATGGGGGGTTACTCTAGTTCCCTTTGATGCTAGAAAGCCAAACACATAGGATTGAGAGTAGATGGGTCAAATGAGCTGGAGTGGGCGAGTGCTATCTGATAGGAAGGATTTGGTGAAAAAGAGGGGGCTTTCTTCAAAATAGGAGGGGGCACACAAGGTTGACTACCTTGAATAAATGGATTTTTCCATTTTGCTACCTCCTCCTCCATGGATTGCAAGGCCTGTGCTTGCTTAAACAAACACTCTTTATATATCAGCTCCTACTAATATCTATACTACTCTTCCAGTCTGTCAATCTCTATCATCTGCTTCTCAAACTCTAGGGCCATTTCCCTTATCGTTGTAGGGCAATTAGGAGAGCTGATTGAGGTGATTCTCTGAAAATCTTGATCTTGATCATAGTCATATGAAGGAAAACAAGACCCATGATCTTGTGCAAATGAATTCTACATACAAAAAGTAAGATTTTTGATGGCACTAGGCTGCTTAACTAGCAGATTCAACTTAGAGTCACCATTGGTGTTTAATGTAAAGCCTCCAAAGGCTGGTCGGTTGAAGAACACACCAAAAATTCTTCAACTCTTTGGACACAACTTGTCCTAGTTGGTCCCACTGGGTGTGCTAGAAACTGTTGATGCAGAAGATTACACTCATGGTAAGAGGCCGAGCTCCTGCCTTCTTCACGCAATAATAGAAACTCCCCTCTCACCTGTGGGACTAGTGAAGCTAGAGGGGAGAGTCTCTAGATTAGGGCTAGCTCCCTCTGATGTATCATTTAGGCCCTGGTTTCTCCTACTGCTAACAAATAAAATAAAAAAAGTGGGGATGAAAAGGGAGAAAGAGAGATGCTAAAAACAAAGCCTAACCTAAAAGAGGAAAAGAGGTGATACACCAAAAAAATGTGACCCACTCAGGCCTAAACATACACTTTTCATCGAGAACCAGTGCCTATACACTTCATCTATCACGATAAAACCTTCTACATAAGTGGGTCAAGGGTCCATGGAGATACAGGGAGGAAATAACTACTAGAGGCATTCTGAGACACACTGCAACAGCCTATCCACTTCACCTATACTCCTCTAGGGACACTTCTGACAGACCTATAAAAGGAAAACTCAAAAATGCACTAGACATGCTGAAATCATTCTGTAGAAGCATTAAGAAAATGACTTAATATAGAATCAAGGCATAGACACATACTAAAGATGCAAAACTCAGAATGGAGGTAAAAATGTTGTGTTTCGATTCAAGATAAATTTTTGGCAGAGCTCTGCCTTACAAGCCCAAGAGATTTTTGAGCAGAGTTTTGCCTTAAGGCTGAGAGCGGATTCCTTTCTCAAATGAGAAGTTTACAATTTACAGGAGAAGAAAGGAGGCCTTTTGGTGCCCTTTTTACAAGTGACCCATGTGCCTTACAAGCATTGGGAAGAGCAAGCTGCTCAAAACATCAATGAGCTATGCCCTTTGTCTACTTGTAAGGCCACTTCTTTAAGGTGATTACATAATTTGTCTACTCATAAATGTGAAATGAAGAAAATTGGTTGCACTGCTAGCTGTTTGCGCCTCCCAATGGTCAATTTGCAGGCACTGTATCATCTGCCAAAATAACTTCTTGAATCAGCACTTCCCTTCACCACTTGGACTATCTATCTATTCCTACACTTGGCACTTTTGTCTTTTCCCTACCTTGTCTCTTATGGCTCCTTCGGCCCTCAAGGCTATCTTTGGGGGGGTCACTGCATTTCATGGGCTCCTTTCATGGTTAACGCTTGGGCATTTAAAAACAATAGCCTTTTTGCTAGCTTAAATTTGATGCTTGCACACTCATCATCACTTGAAAACTAATGGCTAGTTCACCCTCTTAAGGTTGATGGCTTCTGAGATGTCACCATCCTTGGCAATTTCCTTCGGGCTTTTTTGCGGCTTTTTTCCCCATGGGTCTTCTATTTTGGGCCTTTTCCCGCAGATAAAAAGTTCACAGTAATTGGCTGCTCTTTGTCTTCTCTGTTAGGCTCTTTGAATCTCTTTATGCCCTCTACTGTAGGGCACACCCTTGAACCAAGCCATTGAACCAAAATTGGTGAATCGTCTTGTGAACCGAAGCGTTGAACCAAGGTTGAACCTAAGTGTCGATGAACTTTAAACATTAAACCAAGGCCTTGAATCAGTTTAATGGGTCAAAGATGCCAATTTTTCTTGTGATTTTCTTCAAACCAAATCCTGAAGAAGCCTTGTAAAACCTAGAACTCTCGGAACTGATCCTTCATGTGCCAAAGGACTAACCTGCTGAGTCTGTAGAAATTGCTAGAACCTACAGAGTCCATAGAAATTGCTAGATTCATGCAAAATCAAAAAATTAAAAATGGCCTAGCACAATAGGGGTAGAGGGGGACTGATTTTTGGCTTGTTGGGCAAAAAATGATCAACAGTTATACAAACCGATGATGGTTTACTCAACTAGTAACGATTATTATGTAAACTCGTGACAAAGAAAAATGGCAAAACAAAGATAGAAAATCAACTTGTGAAAGTTTTAATGATCCAAATGAAGATTTCAAAGTTTCAAAATGATCTTCTCATGTGTGGGATGTGTTGGGTCACACCGATCATGCCATTATGTGAGCTACGAATTTAACTCAAGAGAGGATGGTTAGTATCGTGTTAGTTTCAAAATGAAAACAAATTAAAAGAAACACACTAACTAGTATAACATCTCTAGGCCTAAACACTAGGGAAATCTTAGTTAACAAACATGAATAAAACACACAACTAAAATTCAAAATAAACCTTCTTTTACCTTCCTTGAATGCTCAAAAATGCTTGTTGTGATGGCTTGCTCAGCTTGTGCTCATAAAGTCTTCATCAAAGGAAGCTTGGCTATCTCCTCTTCTCCTTGGCACCTTATGGATTTGGCTTGGCTTGGAATTAATTTGTCACGGTAACAATAATTTCAATGGCTTCTTGGAATCATTTTTACATTATAACTTTGCATTATCAAGACTTGGAAATGATGTTCATGGCCTCTCTATTTATAGATTTTGAAAAATGGCTGGAATCAACCTAAACTATCCATCTCAGGATTGAGTTGTGTGGCTAAGGATTAATCTAATTTTTTAATTAAAATTCATAAATAGGCTCATCAATATTTGGGATAGAGGATCAATTAAGAGGCATGGAGGGCATTGATGAGGCATGGGAGGCATGAATCTTAATATTTGTGGTATTTATATCCTAGAGATGTCTTCCCAAGAAATGAGGTCACCTGATGATGTAGATATAGTTATTCAACAAGCTTCCATGGAATTCTTAATTAAGCTCTAATTTGGTTTAATTAGCTCTTGATCATGATTAAGAACTTTGTGCACAAATTACTTAAATTGATTAGAATGCCTTATTTTTTGTCTAAATTTTGATTGGATTAGAATTGAAAGTCAATGTTAGACGTGTTGGATTTGTTATCCCATTTAGGATGTTACCAATAATAAATAATAAATGCATGTGTCTTGTGTAAGAGATTTGATAGGAAAGAGCAATCCAGAGCACCTACATGCAAAATTTGCATTTTGAATCAAAATAAACTGATCAAAGTTAGCTAGCCCATAAATTGCATTGCCCTATTTAATGATTCTCTAGCCAAAATTGGCACTTGAATATTTTAGGTTCAAAGCTTTTAATTTGATTTAGTGTTTTTAAGCCAAATTATGTGCTTTGGGTGGAAATTGATCAAAAGCCTAGTTGGAGGTCATCGGTGGCCAAATTTAGGTGTCTACACGGAGCCTTTACTATATTAAAGTGGCTATAGGTAAATATTAAGAGTGGAAGAGTACATTTTAGCATGCTACATAAACTCTTCATTGCCCACAATTTAGCATGCTCTTTGTAGTTTGCTTGATCCACATGGCCTAGGTCATTCCTTCGTTGAACTCTTAGGTTTCCATGTAAATATCATGAAATTCCATGTCCCTCAACCTTTCCCTTGATTCACTACAATTTTTACTACCATTTTTAACTACCTGTAGCTTGTGGATTTGGAAAACCATTCCTTTGGTCAAAAGGTAAAAGATTTTTTTTTTTTACAAAGTTGAAAGTTTTGGTAGTGTTTTAAAAATTAAAGCTACTTCATGATATGAGTAATTAGTTGTATAAAGTCAAAAAGGCTTACTTTGTGGTGTTTTTATAGTAAATCTCATGATAAAGTTTTATTAGTGGGGAGCCTTTACCATATTCAAGTGGTTATAGGTAAATATTAAGAGTGGTGGAGTACATTTTTTAAGGTTGGTGGGAAACAAATTTGTTGGGTGGCAAAAAAATTCTAAATTTGGAGGGGCCCTTTTGTTTGGTGGTGAACATATAATGGAGGGAAATCATAGTAATGAGAAAGTTAATTTTAAAAAATGGTGTTTATTTATGCTATGGGACCTTATCTTTGCTAAGTTTTTTTAAAGTGACAGCCAAATTTTATAAGTGGGTGAGCACTACAATAAAGTGCAAACATTTGTTTATTGCCAAAGTGGAGACAATTATTATAAAGGAGCATTAGTTGATTATTGTTCCGATATCATTTGTCAAATATTGGAGGGTGAGGCCTAGTTTGGTAGGTGGTCAAACCCCCTCACATGCAAAATAAATTTCTTCTCCTTGCTCTCATCCATTTGTGCCACTTTGTACTCACTTTTGGATGCATTTTTGGTGTTTTCCAACATTCTCTTTTGTGTGTGTTTTTTGTGTGACTTATTGATCTCATTTATAGATGTATTCTTGGTGGTAAATAACATCCAGATGTTTAAGATTCTTGATAGTTATGTTTTGAAGCATTTTTTAGTTGTGGCCTTCTTTGATAGATTGATAGTCTTTGTTATTTAGGAGATATTATGTTGCATCCAATTTCATTTTGGTCCTTTTTAGGTTGTTTGTTTTATTTTAGTCACACTAACTTATAAAGTGTCATGGACGGTTTGTTGATTCAGCCTTATCTATTTTCATGCATTTGTGTGCTCTATTCTAGGCACCTTTTTTCACTTTTTTAGTTGTATGACTATCCCATCATCACTAAGGACATCCTCTTGACAAATTTTATATTTGTATCTGATTATTGATAGTCTCCTTTATATTTAAGTGGAGTTTGTTCTCCTTCTGAAGAGTAGCTATTTTGGTGAAACCCAGTGTCAACATTTCAGTGTCTTTTGTGTAGTAAGATGAGCCCACATTGTATTCTATGGATGCATTTTTATCAAAGTTCGATGTCCTACATATTATCTCCATCAAGGCCCCTTTCTTAATGCCTTGCCTTTTTCCATAGAGACACTTACACATTCACTCAGGCTTGATATACCAGAGTTTATAGTTGTTAGCACTGATTAACTTGGCTTATATAAAGATGATACCTTGGATTTTATTGTTGTGGACTTTATCTCCACTCTTATGCATGCATCTTCATCCACTATACCTATTCATTTGGGGTGGATCTCTGATCGATTCTTGACATCATTAGAAGCACTCTTAGCGAGGAATCTATTAGCATAGTTCCTCTATTCTTCATATTCTTATCTCCATCTACTATTTTTTTAGCTCCTTTGTTATTTTGAGCTCCTTATTTAGTAGTTGTTATTTTTTTGCACTTAGCACCTTTTTGATTGTTTTCTAGATTCCTCATTATACATGGGTATCTTATTTAGGCACTTTTTTCAGAACCCATATGAGGATTGTTATGTCTCAATGGCATTCTTGGTGAATTTTAGTGAGGTAACACTAGTGTGGCATCCTCACCAGTATTTATGTTCAATTATCACCATTTTAGTCCACTTATTTCAAGACTTTCATTATCATCTTCTCCCAATTCAGAATTGAGGGAGGGTGTTCTAGACAATGCTTCCTCAAGTTCATCATTCTACCTAGTATTTTGGATCACATTGTTTATTTTCAATTATCCTTATATTTAGCACCATTCTTACTTTGAATAAGAGGTTATAGAAACTCAACACCCATGTACTCTGACAAGATGGTTTAGCATCTATAGAGAAATTTGACTTCATATTGCATCCTATTTTATACACGGTACCTTATCAAGCCTAGTAGTTGGGTCCCATTTGTGTTTTCTATTCACTCCCTAATCTTTGCTTAAGGGAGGGTGTTAGAGTAGTCAAGTTTGATTAGGGATTGATTAAGACTAATCTTGTGTGCACATGTTCTTAGTGCTTAGAGGGCCACAGTGGCTTGTTAGTGGGGGATAGTGGCCTCACTACTTAGTCCTTGGTGGGAGACAATGGTCTCACCACTCACCTAGTGGGAGGGACACCTGATTGTCTTCCACTCACCTCTTACTCATATTTATAGACACTCTTGGATTTAATTTGTATGACAAGGAGGTGAGGAGATATGTGAAGATTTTATTCATGTGTAATCTATTTTTTAGTAATAGATAGTATTTTTTTATTGTGTGTAATGTATTCATGTTTACTTCTATGGTAATTCACTCTTGGAAGGACCTTGGGTGAGTACATTAAGAACTCCAACACTAAAGAGTCCCACTATACACAAGGATTTTATGTAAGTAGCATTGTGTGAGTAAACCTTACCAAATGATGCAGGACCTTACTTCACATCCATTTTTAATACATTTAAGTGTAGCGAAGACATAATTTCTTTTGAGAAATAATATTTGGCTACTCAAAACACTAATATTTAGAATCTCCCTTTGTTCATTCAATCTTTAATCTTAGATTAGGGATTCAAGAATGTTTTAGTAGATAATGGATTAATATTGAATATTTACAAAATCAAATTTATACAAAAATTGGGTATCAATATGGACTTTATTCATAAATTAGATAAGAATATCATAGGTTTAGATAATATTCCTCACCAAGTGCTAGGATCAATCACTTTGGATGTAATATTAGGCCCTAAAATGTTAACTACTATGTTTCACATGATGCCAAATCATTTACATTATAATCTAATTTGAGTTAGACCATAGATTCACATGATGGAATCCATACCATCAACCCTAAATAGATGCCTAAATTTTTTCCATGAGGGATGTTTACATACATGTCCAATGAATAATCAAATTTTAAATATTTTAAATTAATAGAACCTAACGAGGGATGTGTTCCATAATCTAATATTTTTCATTCCTTCATAATAACCCCATCACATATCAACTATCAAAAATAATATATACATATGAAGTTGGTGAGTCAAGAAAAGCTAATGAAAAAGATCCAATTCCACGTATATTAAAAAATCAAGAGATGATAAAGGAATCATATAATGGTTCTAACATATAAAAATAAAAAACACTAGATCTTCCTTTATTACTTTTTTCAAAAGATCCTAAATGGATATTTATAGAAGAGGATAGTGATGATGATGAGAATGAAGTTCCATTGAACATAGATAAGTATCTATCTCATTTAAATTTGACACATGTTATTCCAAGATAGTATCTAGATGATTCAAACATGGTGTGAAATGATAAATTGAATAAACAGAAGGCACCCCTTCTAGTCACTCATGAGGATAAAAATGTAAATGCTTATTGTAATATCAATTCACAATAGCATACTTCACAAAAAATTGCTACATTGAGACAATACTTCATTAGATCCAATATGACTAGACCACAAGAGGCACAACATATTTCACATCATATCAAAGGTGAATGTATAATGTTTGTGGAGAAATAGATAAATAATGTAGAATTCATGGATATAAAATCTTCTATCAAATTGCAAGTAACTAGTGTATAAGATAAACTAGCATTATAATACAAAGTTACTTGAAAAAAAATTGATTTCTCTACCTTCCTCTCAACATAGAGTTGTGGGTAGAATATTTGATCAAAAATATTTTATAATATATATCATCTAATTCAGTTTATAAGATAATAAACTATCAAGCATCCATAATTGCCAATATGTTGAGTCCTACAAATGTAATAATTTTTGTTTTATATATCTAAATCTGCTCACCCTAATTGTTCCACTAATCCCACTATTTATCTTAATTAATCTAATAACCATAATCTTAACCAATTAATTAAATCATATTCCCTATCATATATTCCCTACATCATGCTAACCTTAGTATACCCCCATGTTATATTATCCCCTCATTATCACATTAATATCCCATTAAGCCACTAATCTCACCTCATTAATTAACTTCTTCCCCACTTGCCAATTTAAAATTCAAATATATTTTACCTAGCCCCTAGCCAACCTATCATTAGACTTTCATACACACCTAGATCCTTAAACCTCCCTAAACCCCTAACCAATCCCTATTAAATCCTAATATAATCTAGAAGCCTCTAAAATCTAGAGCCTTCCCTAACTTTATAGAATTCTCTAAACAATAGAGTTCTAAATTAATTAAAAACTCATTTAAATCCTCCTTTATCACCCTATAAATAAACAAGCATGGAGATGTTTTAGACTTATTATAAAGCTTAGAAGCCATTAATTCATGCATATAACATCTCTCTTAAGCCTTCATACTCTCTTGCATTTATTCTATCATCCAAGAAGCCATTAAATCACCCATCTTGAATCCACTATTATCAAGTAATCCAACAAGCAAGTCAAGAACCATTAGAGAAACGATTTTAAGATCTTGGAGGGAATCGAAGAGGAGAAAAGTGATGGTGATAATCCATTTACAATTATGATTTCTTCCATAGTCTCTCCCTATGATGTTTTTGTAAGTTTTGGTTTAAGTTTACTATTTTTAGTATATTAAATCCATAGCTTAAATTTACAAGCATGCATTAGTGACCACAGTAGGATCCTTCCTTTAAACTAACCCTTATGTGTGTAAGACATATCAAATTAGCTTACAGGATAGGTTAGAAGAAGATTTAGCTCCAAAATATTAAAAATTTTACATTTTATATGAATTGTGATATTTCACTATAAATTTCAGTTTTGCACAAGCATTATTATAAATCTTTTTTGTAGTTTTGACTAGCCACATAGACTTAACCATTATCCATTAACCTCTTTGGTAGTTTTGTGACCTCTTTCAAAATTTCTTCTTATTAGTTATAGTTTTACCTACCACAGTTGCAATTTTGAATCCTAGTTGTAGTTTTGAGGGTTGTAGAAGTGATTGTGACCTAAGTTAGACAATAAGTTATTATTTATTTGGTTTTTGATCTTTAGTAGTAGATAGTCTAATTATTGTTAATAGTTTGGTCTTAAATGTCATCAATGGTTTTAGACAATCTCTAAGACATTATGTATATATATTGAAAATCTTTTCAAAATTGCTTCTCGACAAAGGCAATTTTAATTACTATTAGCAGTTTTAAAGTCTCATAAGTGATTCTAGATATAGTTTAAGAAATAGGTGTTGTTTTTCAGTTTTAATAATTTGTCTTTTTGGGTTAGAAATAGGTTTTGTAAATGGTTTTAAACATCATCTATCCTAATTATTGGTAATATATATATATATATATATATATATATATATATATATATATTATCCTAAAATAAAAATCACTTCTCAACAAAAGCAGTATTGATTTCCAGAGGCAGTTTTGAAGATCAATCTACAGTTTTGACTTACATAGTTGTCATAATATATTTACTTGATAGAATTTAATATAGTTTTGCTTTAAATAGAACAATATATCTTATGACATTTTAAACATCTTATTTTGTAATTTGCTTTAAAATTTACTATTTTTCCTATAAGTTTCAAAATTGTTTACCCACATCTACATTTTTACGTACTAGTAGTGATATTAATAAACCACATGCAATTTTGACCAATTGCATAGTTACTGGTAAATAATCATCTACAAAATTGTAGGTTGCTCAATTGTAGTTTTGACCTACTAGACATAGTTTTAACTCTCTAAAAGTGATTTTCCATAGCACTAACTATGTATAAATAATTTTGCCTTCTACAATAGTGATTTTACATTCATATTTTACCTTCAATTTATCCTTTTTGAATCCATTTTTTAGGATCATTTTTAGTAAATTTTGAGTCATTTCAAAGGTTTTGCAAGTCCCAAATTGCATTTGGCATCGTGGGCATTGTCCCTCAACCCTAACCTATACTATGATAAGGAGTACACCCAAAGCATTGCCCCCAGACCTCACAAGGGGCACTACCCCTTAATCCCATAAGGTGTGTTTCCCCTTAACCCCACAAGGAGAGCTACCCCTTGATCCCACTAAGGGTTTCCACCCCAAGACCCCCATGTCATGACCCCTCATCTAAAAATATTGTATGCAAAATCATGATTTTTTTAGTGTTTTTATTATGAGTTATTGGACTAACATTTTGTTTCTTAAAGGGTGAATCTAG